>JAVBJF010001150.1:0-19546 GCA_033439095.1 Pseudococcus viburni | reverse complement strand
ATTTCAAAGCTGCGAGAGGTAAAAAAAGCCATCCCCGAAATTGGGTAAACTAGTTGACAGAGTGGAGGGAGGGGGCTAATTCTCGTGTACTCTTTTAAAATCCGCACGTAATCATTAATAAATTAGTAAAACAAACAAACCAAATGAATTCCGTGCGTTGGGACTTAAATTGCGAATTGTACCTGTTTAATAAGTTGCGGTTTGTTAATTACTTTCGTACAGTTCTGACGCTTGAGGAATTACACGAATATTTATCTAAATTATACGAGACCGACGTGCGCGGTACGAGCAGATTTTAAAGCCGAGCTACCGAAATGTTCACCTACGTTTGTGCGCCCCTTTGCGATGTGTTCGGTGTTCAAATTTATACGCAGGGTGCTTCCGATATACCTTCGAGATGAATATTAGGCTTGTCGAGAGCTGAGTGAATTTGCGATGGAAAAATTACTGATTTGATTTGATTCTCAAGTCGTATCGTGTAGTGCGCATCTTCGTTTTGTTTTTTTCATTTTTGAGAAGACCTGTATTTTGAGGGAATTAGAAAGTAACTTGTCAAAAAATACGTATCCTCCCTAGGGCGGCCCTTATAAAAAAAGTTGGGATTTTTTTCGGGACCCTCCTAGTTTAGTGCCACTACATGAGAAAATGACGCACAAAAAATTTCAGCCCAATCGATGCATGTTAACCCGTCCCTCAAAGCCCATTTTGAAAAATTTGCCCGAGTTAATAATATTCCACTACGGCCACGCGGCAACGAAACGCTAAAAATACCCCTAGTGACCCGGCGACTTAAAATTCACGCCAAAGGTATGGAAATGAAGATAGAATGTTCTGGTTTGCGGCATTCGATTCCTTATAAAATTTGAAATTGGAAAAGCTAATTTTCAATTTTTTTTCGCCCCTGGGGGAAAAGCGCTAGGGTTTTACAAAGTGCAACTGAAAAGAAAAAAATCAAATTATTTGATAAAAATTTTTCAAACACATTTCTCTAGGGAAAGAATGAAAATTTAATCCTAGGGGTTATTCAGAGTATCCGAATCAGTTTTGGGGTCATTTTGACTTCGAACCACCACCAGTACCAAGGTGGGGGGGGGGGGATATTTCGAAAAATTGAGTGTGGTATCAAAATCCACATTTTTTACTCGCGAAATCTGCTTCCGATTTTACTTTATCAAAAACCCCAAAATGGGCTCATGAAGGGGGGGGGGGGGGGCAGGGAAAGACCAAAATAAAAACTTTTCATAAGAATCGACTGTGGTATCAAAATTTACGTTTTTTATTCAGAGAATCGGTCAAAAAACACGTATTTTGACACTCCCCTTCATATTTATGTAAAATTTTCAATTTGGCTCCTCCTCTACACCTCCCCAATGAGCCTATTTTGAAGATTTTGATGAAAGTAACATCGGAAATGGGCTTTTTGGGTAAAAAAAACTTGAATTTTGATACCGCACTCGATTCTCTTGAAAAGTTTTCGATTTGGTCTTTCCCTGACACCCCCTCCCCCCAATGGGCCCGTTTTGGGGAATTTGATAAAGTACCATAATAAACGGACTCTCTGGGTAAAAAAACCTAAATTTTGATACCATAGATACGATTTTGTCGAACCGCATGCAAAATCAGACTAATAAATTTTCATCGGGATAGTTAAACGAGATATTTTTTTTTGACATTTCTGTGCTTGAATTGAAATTTTGACTCAATTCCAATTACTTTTTTTGTTTCTTTTTTTTTTGCAAAATATATTATTCGAAACATTTTTTTAGAAATAGGTACACGTCACAAGATGACCGGGGTTAAATCCAAAAAATGAAAATCGAGGTTTTGATGGATTTTGATAGTTCTTGATGTGCAGAATCCAGAGGTGATGTCGAAATCTTTCGCGAACGATTCATTTCGTTGCTAACTGATGGTAAATTTTCAGGGGAAGTAGAGAAATTGTCCAAAAAAATTGATTTTTTGGTATATTGGAGGATATCTCACGTAATGTCTATGTACAAATTTTCAGCTCAATTCGGTCACTTTTGTATGAGTTATTACAGTTTTTACCATTTTGCAGATGGAAAAATCAACTCTTTCCAAAATAGGTGCTTTTTCTCAGAAAAATGCGGTAATAAGCATTGTTTTTTTACCGGGGGGGGGGGGGGGGTAAAGGGCTGAGAAATGAAGAATTTAATAAAATTTAAACTGCTCTCGTGTAAAAATCACCTATTAGATCTTAACCCGGTTTTCTTATGACAGGTTACTACAAGATTTTTCATTTGTGTTGGCATAATTTTTGAGCACCGCAAGTAGGTATACTTACTCATTCGACGATGGGAATTAATTTGAGAGAAATGTCTATCTTTGATCGCAATTTAGAAATTGTTAAAAAAATTATTTTAAAAGTTTTTTCGTTTTCCTATTTCATCAGTATTTTTTGGGCGATCAAAATTGAAAACTGTAGAAAATTCAATATTCTAAAAAAGAATCTTGGAAGGTTATTGCGATGAAACATGAATTTTTTGAGTGAAATTTCTGGTGAAAATTTGAAAAATTTTCAAGATGGCAAAATTATGAATTTCTAAGGCAAAACACAGAAAATGGTGAAAAATTATAATTTTTTGATGAAATTTGAAAGATCGCGGAAAATTGACATTTTCCTGAATGAAATTTTCTGAAACATCAACAAAATGTATTAATGAAATTTTGATTAAGATTTAAATTGATAAAATTTGTTTTCGTACCTATTTTTTGGCAATGAAATGATTCCGGATGTCCAACTAAGTATCTTCCTGCAGTTTGGACAGTAGTACGAATTTTTGGAGAAAACTTGCTCCGAAAATCCTGTAATCGAAATTTCAAATACTCGAGTTGATTTTTTGATATACCTAATTTTTGAATTTTTGAAGATATAAAAATCATTATTTGTTGGCAAAAATGTAAGTTTTTGAAAAAAAAATTGTACTTCTTCAATAAAATTAATAAAAAATACCTACACGTTCTCATCTAATATCGATTTTATGAAACTGAATTTCCTAATTTCCAAACATTCTAGAGCTTCTGGTGAGATTTTGATTTCTTCCTAGGATTTCAGAATTTCTCCAAAAGGAATGAAAATTGAAATGTGAAACTAAAAAAATCGAATTCTCACTTGTTCCGGAGGTCTGGAATAGAGGTTGAATAAATGAACAGAACAAATGCCACCGAATGAACGAATATTCATTTATCAAAAGTACATACCTACGTGTGTTTCAACTTTTACTCCAAATCCAATAAAAAAATTTCTCTTGCTGATTTTTTCTAAAATTCCAAAATTTTAAAATTTTTCCTAAAATTCCAAATTTTTCCAAAAATTTTGAATTTTTACCCAAAATCCCAAATTTTTTAAATTTTTCCTAAAATTCTAAATTTTTACTCAAATTTTAAATTTTGCCCCAAAATTCCAAACTTTTCCTCCAAAACCCCCTAAAACTCCAATTTTTTTTCAAAAAGTGCTAATATGGATTGCTTATTTTAAATGTCTTGTCAATAGAGGTTCAGGCATTTTATGAGTGCACATCTCTCGTCCTTAGGGTATTACTCAAGAATTTCACGGGTTCAATCCCCTCATCGGTGACCAAATAATGAGATTTTTCCTGAAATTGGTTTGAAAAACTTTTTTTTAACCTAGTTTTTCACCTCTACAGAACGTTTTTTTGAAAAATTTTGGCTTTGCTCCGTTCATGAGACAACTTTCAAAAACATCTTCAATTTCAATTTTTTCCTTGGTTTTAAAATGATCTCTACATTCTTGATAAAAACGGTCGTAAATTCGAAAAAAAACAATTCAAAATAAATTTATCATTGGCAAGTTTGAATACTTAATTGAAATAAACCGAATTCGTAGCTTCAATTTCAAATTAGTACCTCAGAGATTTTATGTTGTTTTAAAAATGGAATGGAATGGAATGGAATGGGGAACGAGAAGAGAACAAAAAAAAAACGTGTTTTTCCTAAACACTCAATAGGTACCTACATATTTTTTTCCGGAAATAATTCATTTCCTCTATCCTCTTGAAAACAAAGAAATCTCATTTTGGATCTTTTTAACTGATTTTTCAAATATTTTCGGTAAATTTCACGAAAATTGTTTTTCAAGCCATCTCAATCATTTTTTGAATTTTACTGATTTTTACTGATTTTTACTGATTTTTTTATCAATTTCTATCCCAGTTTAATTATTTTTTTATGGCATTTCTGTATTTTCTCGTAATATTTCAAACTCCCATTTTTTGTTTTTCATAAATTTTTTCAACATTTCAACAAATTTTCTATTTTTTTATTTGATTACATATACTTGACGAGGCTTCAGCTTTAAACCTAAGAAAAGCAAATAAAACACAACTCGTAAACCAAGCACTCCGGTGACACGATTCGAAAAAATAAATAGCCTAAAATACGCGTTCTCGGCCATTAATACGATTTATCTTGTTTTCTGGTCTGAAGAATATCGGACGTTAAATGCGCGCGAATTAAATGAGCCGGTTATCGTCGTCAACTTTCACGCCGCTGTCGGCAATTAGATATATTGGTTAATTCGCGAAGCAAAAAAGCGTTTTTCGTAGCACACCGCGCTACGTATACTTTTATAATCGTGGCCATCACGCTCGAGTTTTTTTTGCTCGCTCGTTCGGCACAAGAACGCGGACGAGAGACGTCAAAAAATCGGAAAATTTTCAACATAGTTTTTACTTTAACGATATTCTTAAAGTTAAATTTCTTTTTACAAGTTTTTATAGCCGCCGACTCTCTTCGCCGAGTAGGAAATTTGCGTAGTGTTGCGGAAAGCTTGATATGATTTTTTTCTCTTTCCCTCTGTCTGCGCTCTTCGCGTCCCAAACCGCTCGAATTTATTAGCTCCCTTTTCGGTACATTTAACGAAAACAAGGAACAGCAAAGATTACTTATTACTTGACGAAGATTTAAAATCTTTTGTCGCAATGGGTTCAGAATAGAACCGAGCACCGTAATGAGAAAAACTTTTTCCATACTAGTTCAGATATACACGCCGAACGAAGCAAAGGGGAAAAAAATCTCCACCGTGAAATTCATAAAGAGAAGATGGGCATTGGCGATAGCACTGTGGGCTTAATTAATGTGTCAGTTGCGCAAATGGCGAAATCTTTAGGTGTCGTGTCGGTATGTGCGGTTATGTGGTTTTGACTTTTTTTTTTTCCATTTGTGTCTCTTTCTCTCGTTCTTTTCTAGGTTTATGTGAGAGTTTCTTCCTTTTTTTTAAATCGATTTTTCTTATATTTTTTGGAACAGAGTTTGGGTAGTCGTTCGATGTTGATAATGCAAGTATTCTACTTATAGTAAGTACGTAATACGTATACTTACCTACTCTCTCATTTCTGAATTAGTGAAATTTATCAAAAATCACTGATAAACAGTCAGAATTGCAGCACAGGAAAAATCAGCGAAATTCACTGATTTTCAGAGATTTTTCACTGATTATTCAAAGAACTTTACAGATTTTACAGTAAATTTCATAAATATCACTGAGTTTTCAGTGAATTTTCACTGATTTTCAGTGTTTTTCTTTCACTGATTTGCTTTTAGTGAAAAAAAATTTTCACTGATTTACTACTGTGCTGCAATTCTGACTGTTTTTCAGTGATTCTTGATAAATTTCACCGATTCAGAAATGAGAGAGTAGGTTTGTCTCGAGAAAAAATAATCACGATGGTTTGAGTCAGAGCCGGCGGATTATTTTTTTCTCTGTAGGTGCTCATGCTCACACTCTGGCGGAAGAAGCCCGGGGTGGGGGCGAGTATATTTTTCAACTCTAAAAATGTTTCCCAAAAATATTTTACAACTCTAACATTTTTTCATCTAAAATAAAGTTTTTTATAAACTCTGAAATTTTTCTCCCTCCAATTTTTTCTCAGGTCAAAAAATTTTTCAACTCTGGTATTTTTTTCAACTTGGAAATTTTTTCAATGTTAAATATTTTCTCAAACTTGTTTAATTCTTGAAATTTTTCTCAAAATTTTAATTTTTGCAGCTCTTGAAATTTTTTCTCAAAATTCCAATTTTTCCAGCTCTTTTTTTTCAAAGTTCTAATTTTTTCAGCTCAGAATTTTTCTTGAATTTGTTTCTTGCTTTAAAATGTTTAGAATAAAAAAAAGTTGAAAAAAATTTAAGAAAATCAAGATGAAAAAATTCGAAGGAATGTCAAATTTTTAAACATTTTCAAATCAAAGAATGGAATTTTATACACTCGGTAGTTGATATAAAATGTTCATTCTAACTAAAAAAAAATCATAAAATTAGCGAAAAGCTTTGAGTAGTAGAAATATCTAATAACACCAGTCGACATGGAAAATGCTGTTTCAAGTTAAATGGGTGATTTTTGTAGTAGGCGCTGATCAAGAGAAAATGAAAGGCAGTGAAAAAATGCCATCACCCAAGGATTTTTCACAATTTGAAATTTTCTTTGAACTTTAATTTTTTTACCTTTTTTGATATTTTTTGACACTGGAAGTCAATTTTCTGAGCAAAGGAAGGGTTCAACGAAAAAACTGAATGGAACACGAATTGTAGAGCGTAAAATTCCCTTTCTGTGAAGTTCAACTAGTTTTTTCTAAAGAGACTTCGCTTTCGAGATATTTTAGTTGAAAGCTGTATGTTCAACTTTTTTTTTTTTAGATTGAAAATATCTTAGAAACGAAGCCTCATGAGAAAAAACGAATTGGACTTCACAGAAAGGAAATTTTACGCTTACAATTTATGTTTCATTAATTTTTTTCGTTGAACTCTTCCTTTGCTCAGAAAATTGACTCAAAAAGTTGAAAATTGTGAAAAATCCTTAGGAGATGTTTCCGTAATTTTTCACTCGGTTTTTAAATCTGAAATTTTTCCTCTATCGATTTTGGGAGAAAGGAGGTCGTTTTAAAATTCAGTTTTTACCGATGACAAATTCAAAAAGATGTAAAAAAAAGTAAAAATTTATTATTCCCTAAGCATGATCGTAAAAACGAAAATTTTTCGTTTTCTGGCTTGGTGAAATAATTCCTTTTTTCACTTTTATTTCTGAAAAATATAACAGCTAACTGTTTGTTTTTTTTTCGTTTATGGTCGTGATTTTTCGGGATATGTACAATTATAACCTTTTTTTTTTTTTTCAAAAATAACAAATTTCTACTCAGAAACTAACAAAAAGAACAAAATTAGGTATAGGAAACATTCAAGAAATCTCTCTTTTTCCTTTCTTTTTTTTTAAAAAGAAAAAATTCATTACCTACGAATAATAGAAAAAATTGCAAATTGAAACTAAAGGAAACGGTTAGGCCTAAAAAATTAGGAAAACTCACTGAAAATCATTTTTGAAAAAAATTTGTCATCTCTGAGCAGCAAATGAGTAAAGTTATCGAGATATTATTAATTTTAGATAGGGAAAAATACTTCTTTATCATTTTTCATTTTCATGTGAACACTGATTTTGGAAAATTCTCTTAAAAACGACCTTCCAATTTTTTATCACAAAACTAGTTTATTTAATTTTTCGACATCTGGATTGTTACAACCCATACTTTTCGCCCCTTCCTTGAAAACTCCCAAAAAAACTGACTGGAAGAATTAATTCATTTTCTCCTAAAATATTTACCACCATTTAGCATTCATTCTAAAAAAAAATCTTACTAAAATAGAAATTTAAAATCTTACTAAAATAGAAATTCAATCTCGTAAAAGTCATACTTTTGATTTTTCAATTCTGTTTGGCACCTGGCTGAATTAATTTTTTTTTTATTTTTGAAAAATTCAACTTTGTTTTTTAATTTCTAGTGTTTTGATAAATTTTTTGAATGAGGCGGGGGGGGGAGAAGGAAATTCCGAACCATTTTTCTTGGAACGCGATTTTATTGTGACCCCTATTTTCCTATTGAAATACTGGCAGTAAGAAGGTTAAAAAACCACCCTGGATTTTGGGAAGTTGTTCGGTAGCGTTAAAATATTTTTTCTAGAAATTTCAACCGCGCTTTAATCTATGCAATTTTCATAAAACATAATTTGTTCATTCAGAAGTTTGAAAAGTAAACAGATTTTTTTTACCATTAAAATAAATTTAAATTGAGCAATTTTTTGGAAATTTTTTATAGTAGTGCCATCGTAATTTTTTTTTTGAAAAATTCCATCAAAAGCTATTCTAGATGACCAAAGAATTTTAAGGAGTTTGAGTGAGTAACTCGAATTTGATTGAAATCAAAAATTTTTCAAATGCACAATCTGCAACTTTTCAATTCCTTTGTAAACGACAAAAAAAAGTGAGGTCAATGCTTCAATTCTGTATAGAAACTCAAATTGTACCTTTCTAAAACCTACTAAAGCTGCAAGAAAAGTGCCAAAAATCGTTTTTTCCTCGAAAACGACCCCCCTCACACTTCAAGGTTTCTAAGTTCTATCTTCCTTTGGGCTCGAAGGTTCAATTTTTTTGGAAGGTCTCGTACTCAAATGTACCTTACCAATTTTCGTCAAAATTCAGGGTATTTTTTCGATCCACCCTTAGAGGTAGGTACTCGAATTGGCAGATAATTTACATTGATTTTCATTACACGTATACGAAAATATATTTTCGAATATTTTACGCCCGAATTAATTTACTCGTTGAGGTATAACCCACTTGAACATTTACCCTCAATTCTTTTTAATTCCGCAAAACAAACTGTATGTACTCAGCGTGAAAATCAAGTACATGTCGAGGAAAAATCGCCTTGTAAGTGAAGTCGTAATCATAACTCGGGGTATTTAATGATTTAACGACTGTGTTAAAACGGGCATGGTATGGCAGCTATGTGTATTTTGCATCGGTGTATTGTATACATCTATGGTAACCATACACATAGTGTACCAGCACGTTGAATTGTGTAATATTCGACGATAGGGCTCTCTCGCTTATACCATTTAATGACGACGAACCGTTGCGACGTCGGCGGCTGCGGGATGGAGGCAAAACGCAATCAAAAACTTGGTTCGTAGCTATATATGAAAAGTAATTCATTGTGAAACGCGCGAAATACTATAATATCGCGTATAGTTGAAGAATAAAATCGTTTTCGCATATTCGTAAATTACGTAACGATTAACGCATGAATACGATGCAGTTATTTTGGGTATTTATTGAAATATTGTATAGTACCATTGAAGCTTAACCTCGTACGACCTTTTCAACCGCATATACAACCTTTCACAAAATAAACCCCGCGAAATGTACGTACCATGTAACTTCGGTGCGGGTGCTAGTCGAATGGCTTTGATAAAAAGGCTTCATCAAAAAGACCTCCGGTATAGGTATTCGGGTGCGAAGGTTTTACAAAAAAAGCCTTTGTCGAAAAATAAAGACCGGAGTTCATTTCCGAAATGGATTTTTTTTTCAACGAAATAGGGACGTGAAAAAATATTGTTGGGAAAGGAGGTAGTGGTGGGTATTTGCAAAAATGATTTTCAAAAAAATTGGATAACGAAATTTTAAAAAAATATCCATGATGCAAAAAAAGCAAAAATCAAACGAAACGGTTTAAAAACAAGTTCATCGAAATGGTCTGTTCGTTCAAAAACGATATAATTCTATATGAGTGAATAAATCGCGAAATATTTGAAACTTTGAACTCATCAATTGAAATTGATCTCATCAAACTTATACTTTCACGGAAAGTTCAACTCGAAATACCGATTCTGGTTAGTTTCCTAGATTTTTTTCACCATTGCCTAAAAACGATCATTTTTCAGAGGTAGCTGCCAAAATCCTTAAAATTAGCCAAAATTTTGTTCTGTAGTAGAAACTACAATTTTCGTAATTATTTTCAGTAGAAATTATCATTAAGTATTGGTAAAAAAATTTCCATTTCCAAAATAAATCAAAATTTTTAGCATAAATTACATTTTTTGAAAAAATGAATGTTAATTTTATGAATAGGTATTATTTCATCATTTTTGGTAAAAATCATCGTTTTTGGTAATAACCATCATCATTTTTAGTAAAAATCATCATCACCATTTTTGGTGAAAATCATCATCGTCGTTTTTGGTAGAAATCATCATCACCAAAGTGGGTAGGAAGCATCATCATCATCATTTTTTGTAAAAATCATCGTCATTTAGGTAAAACCCATCATCATTTTTGGTTAAAATTATCACCTTTGGTAAAAATCATCATTTTTGATTAAAATTATCATTTTTTGGTAAAAATTATCATCATCATTTTTGGTAAAAAATCATTATTTTTGGTTAAAATCATCATTTTTGGTAAAAATTATCGTTTTTTGGTAAAAATTATCATTTTTTTTGGTAAAAATCAACATTTTTGGTAAAAATTACCATTTTTGGTAAAAGTCACCATTTTTGGTAAAAATCACCATTTTTGGTGAGAATCATCATCGTAGTTTTTGGTAGATATCATCATCACCAAATTTGGTAGGAAGCATCATTATCATCATTTTAGGTAAAAATCATCACCATTTTTGCTAAAAATTATCGTCATCATTTTTGGTAAAAATCATCATTTTTGGTAAAAATCATTATTTTTGGTTAAAATCATCATTTTTGGTAAAAATTATCATCATTACTTTTGGTAATAATCATCATCATTACCTTTGATAATAATAATCATCATTTTTGGTAAAACTGACCATCATCATTTTTGGTAATAACCATCATCATCATTTTTGGTAATATTCATCATCATTTTTGGTAAAAATGATTTTTTTTGATAAAACCATCATTTTTTTGTCATAAATCATCGTTTTTGAAAGAGATTGTCATTTTGGTTGAAAAATACACCATTTTTAGTAAATATCATTTTTTGTAAAAATCATCATTTTTTTGTAAAAATTATCATTTTTTTTGTAAAAATCGTAATTTTTTTTTGTAGAAATCATCATTTTTGCTTAAAAAATGCATCATTCTTGGTAAAAGCTATCATTCTCTGAATTTTTGACAAAATGCCTTCAAAAATAACCGAAATTATTTCTTAAAAAGACCAAAATCCCAGAAAATTGTCCACCAACCTTTGTTAAAAAAAAAAAACAGACATGGTGTCCACTTTCTGGAAACCCTGGAAAGTTGAGGAATTCTGAAAATCTGGAAAAGTCAGTGAGTTTTGGAATTTTCCGTGGTATTCTTTGAAAGTCTGAACGAAGGATAAATCATTTGAAAGCATTTGGTACGATTTTGAACCATTCCTCTGCACCACCTAGCTTTGGCTGTACCTTAGGGTGGCTTGGAAAGAAAGTTCTTCAGTTTTGCTCATATTTCATCATATTGCATAGGTACTTACTTGAAGAGAGAGGCCTCCCAGAAAATCCAATAAAATTAAGCCTTACTGACCATTTGGAGATCTTAGTGTACTTACTCATTTTTTAAAATTAATTTTTTTTGTAGGTAATTTAAAAAAAACTTGTTTAATTTTTGAAAAATCGCCAATTTTTAGAAAATCTTAAAATTTTAAAAAATCTACCATTTTATAGAAATATATTTTCGCGAAAGAAATTAATTTTTGTAGAATTAATGAACCTTACACTCCAAGTACAAGGTCCACCAATTTAAAGATTTTGAACTCTGATTCTGAAACCGAACTTTAGTCATCTAAAAACATATCTTTTGACCTCGAATTTAAATTAAGAAAATTAAGAGCTCCCCCTCCCTAATAACTAATACCGATACAAATTGCAAATAATTTTGAAATCCGACAAAGACAACGTTGTTCGTATCCCATTTGATGAAAAAACACAGACGAAGGGCAACTAGGGTGGTAAAATTCACCTATTCTCAGCTCGAATCGAAGAGAACGACTAGAATACCGCAACAACGAAACGCGTACCGAGTGAACCTCAAATCGCAATTTCCTTTCGCTCGGTTCGATCAAAATATTTAGCCGCAGATTTTCATAACAATTTACCGTACGTACAGTCGTCTGTCGCCAACCCCTTTTTTCGCCAAGACAACCCGGCGACAGGCTCGCGAAACATTTAATTTTCTCGACAGCTCCACACACTGCCGCCTACAACACTTATTACAGCCTTTTAGAAACTTTCAACTGGTAAAAATTACCACCTAAGGAGGAAATTATACTCGGTGTGGTTATATCAAGCATAAGTATACGATGGTGTCGACACTCGACATTGTATTTTCTTCTTATAGCAACTGTAAAGAGAGACGAAAGCGACGAATCATCGCGTGATAAAGGATGGAAAAAAAAAGGCGAAGAAATTACCTAACCAAAAAAATGCTCGATTTTGCGTATATTTCTTTTGATTTTATTTGGCGTTATTTATTTTCTTCTCCGAACCAGATACGTATTTTCATCGTAAAGTTGGCAGCTTTTTTTTTTTTCATACGTTTGTTCCAAGACGTTTGGGGCAGGGGAGTACACATCAAACGAACTCATCCTTTGAAGTTTTAAGCTATAAACGTCGTTCGTCTGGCGACAAAGGGACCAGAAATGTTGCTGAAAATATACGGACGTGTTGAGTGAGCCATGTCAGTTTAAATTTTATCGATACCGAATGCACGAAGGATGTGGGAGATGGCGAAAAACACCCTGGCGAAACAAACCAGGCGGTAGGAAGCGTTCATTATATGAGGGTGCATATTCGGCGTTGTTTCTTGTACCATAAAAAAAAGGCACCAGCAACAGAATATTCTCGTATACAAAGAAATAATGGAATATTTTGCATACGAAACGGGTGTGCTCGAAGTGTAGCATCATTACGATGTTTTTCCAGCGACAACGTAGGTACCATGGGTACCTAGACCTACGACTACGTACTTATTGAGCTTTTACATTACATACGTACAAGGTGGATACGAATTGTTGTGATTTTCCTTATTTTACAGCAACATCTGCTGATTTCACGATTATTCTTTTTTTACGACTAATTAACGTAGGAAAATATTCGCACCTTGTTCGTTTACACATCCGAGATTGTATTTCGAATAAAAGACCCTGGTCTCCGGTCTTGGTACAAAGTATGTGTAATTTACGAAATTACTTTGCGAAGCAGATGAAACGAGTTGCATATGGCTTAAAAGAAGCTAGAAAATGAAATATGTTTGCTGTTTTTTTGTCTAAAGTTGCTTTCATAGCTTAAAAAGATCTGTCTCTTCAAGATAATTTTTATGCATTGCTGAACAATCTTTGGTAAAATAAAAAAAAAGAAATAAAAAAGTATAAAAACTTATCTAGAGACTTTTTTTAATTAGGTATTGATTAAATATTCACAATTTAAGAATTTTGATCAATTTTGAAATTTTGTAACATCAATACATAAATACCAATTTAAAAACAATTTTAAAGATGAAAATTGAAAAAAAAATGAACTGAGGTACTTACCTGTTTTATGAAACTGACGAATTTTGAAAATATACGGAATTTTGAAAAGTTGAAGAATTCTAAAAAAAAAATAATAATAAAATGGAAAATATTCATCAATACATATACTGAAGGATTTAAATCTCTTTGTGCATTGTAGCTATTCGTACTTGGTTTTTTGACTGCTAGACTGGTTTTATGTTCGTTTTCGGCGTACGCGGTGTCAAACACATGTATTGATAGATTTTATAGCCCCCCCCACATGAGGTACCACATTGTTGAATACTATTACAGCCCACTATTTGCATCGTTTTGGTGGTCTTATTTTCTTGTCTGTAGTTGCCAACAAAATCGACTTGGACAATTTTGTCGATTGGAAAAACTTAAAAATTCATTTAAAATAGGTATTTTTTCAATTTTTTTCATTTTTTTTTATTTTTAAAAAATTTGAGTTTAAAAATTTAGTCTTGGCAAAAATGTGGAGAGCAAAATTTTTCAAGAGGAACTAGTGTAAAAAAACCTTAAGTATTTTGAAAATCTTCAAAAAATATTGTAACATTCGAATGTACAGCTAACTATAATTTTTAAAATGAATTAGGTGAAAAAAAATTGAAAAATTGAAAAATTTGGAAACCTAGAGAGCTAAAAAAAAACAAAAAATTCCTAAACATAAAGTAGTTTTTTTAAATTTAAAAAATTCGGTGGATATGAAAAACTTTAATAAATTGAAGAACTTTTTAACGTTTGAATGATATATCTAAATCAATGTTTGGTGGAGGGGGACGTAGACCTGACAATTTTTTTCTCTTACAAGGGAGGTATCCCAACTCGAAGTAAAATTTTAAGCCCAAACAAAAAAAAATCAAAGGTACATTATAACAGGACCCCATATCCAAAATTTCAGGTGCTAAAGTTCATTTCTCGATTTTTGGAGAATTTTTGAAATTTCAAAATTACCTCTGCCCTGGGAAATGTAAAAATTTGATCTAATCACCGAAAAAAGCTGAAATTTGGTATATATACCCTATTTTCGACCTCCCGATTCTAATGGAAGCGGTTTCGAGACGTTTCGAAGCCACCAGAAAATTTTGGAATTTTCCAGCGCTGGAGAAAAACCCATAAAAATTGCCATATGCACTTCAGCACCTATAATCGCGGATTATTCATATTGGTGACCTATTTGATCGATTAAAACACAATTTTCCAAATTCGTAACTTTGAGTTCAAATTCGCATTTTTTGGCAAGAAATTTTTTTTATGTGTTGGAAAATTCCAAAATTTTCTGGTGGCTCCGAAACGTCTCGAAACCGCTTCCAATCGATTCAGGAGGTCGAAAATAGGGTATATGTGACGCCGCATACAAAAAGGGGGAATGCGCAAAAAACGCGTTTCAAGTTTTGAACGTGTTTTTTTCTTTTTTCTTTAAATTTGAAGGACCGGCGGGAATTTTTTCTTGTTCTACTCGTTGACTCTTTACAGCAGTTTGGGACTCCGTGATGATATTTTTGTTGATTTCGCGATGAAAAAATATTTTTCTGACGATTTTGGGTATTTTCCCCTCCTTTTTTCAGTAAACTCAAAAATCATTATTTTCGTATTTCGAAGAGAAAATTCGATCAGGCGATGGTTTTACTGTATCCTATATCGTATTGCATGCGAAAATAAAGAAAAAAAATAAATAAATTTTTTTTGAACATTTTGACCATTTTTGTTTTTTTTGCCTTTTTTAAAAGCCATTTTTCAGCACTTTAAAGTCGAGTAATCGAACTGGCGATATTTTTATCGAATTCTACGTGGAATTTTATATAGAAGGATCAATCACTTACCTACTCAAAACTCGTTTTTTCGGGCAATGCTCCCTTTTCGTATGCGGCGTCACAATACCAAATTTCAGCTTTTTTCGTTGATTATATCAAATTTTCATATTTCCCAGGGCGGAGGTAATTTTGAAATTTCAAAAATTCTCCAAAAATCGAGAAATGAA
The DNA here is from genome assembly GCA_033439095.1 of Pseudococcus viburni. Taxonomy (NCBI): domain Eukaryota; kingdom Metazoa; phylum Arthropoda; class Insecta; order Hemiptera; family Pseudococcidae; genus Pseudococcus; species Pseudococcus viburni. The sequence continues at coordinate 4,232 of JAVBJF010001150.1, read as the reverse complement.
CTTTAGCACCTGAAATTTTGGATATAGGGTCCTGTTATGATGTACCTTTGATTTTTTTTGTTTGGGCTCAAAATTTTACTTCGAGTTGGGATACCTCCCTTGTCAGAAGGGTTTGAAAAATAAAAATTCCAAAATACTGAGTCATTTTAAAATCCGAGCAATCTTTAAAACCAGGAAAACTTTGAAAAGCTAGAAAATTCGAAAAAAACAACGGAGAATCCCTACATACTGTGAAATTGAAGGATTTTAATCAACTTGAGAAAATTTATAGATTGGAATAACTTGAAAATTTATACCAGTAGTTAGTAGGTCTAGGTACTTGAAATTCTACTTAGAAATTTTTGATTTTTAAAAAATGAAATTTTAATATTATACTTGAGTATTTAAACAGTTTTTAAAAATTTGAATTTTGAAAAATTTTGCGGCATTACTTTAAAAAACAATTGAGCTTGGGAAGTTTAAAAAAAACAAATTTCAAAAGTCAGGAAAACTTAAAACCGCTACAGAATCTTGAATAGGCCTAATTGGCGAATTTTAATTCCCTTGAGAATTTTAAAAAGTCAGTCGATTTAGAAAAACAACAAAGTCTGGAATTTTAAAGAATTGAAAATTTTTTTAAATCTGTAGACCATTAAAAATTTGAACAATTTTAAAGAGTTTATGATTTATTGAATCCATGAGAACGACGAGGAATTTTCTCAATCACAAATATGGGAGGATTATTATGGAACTAACACCTATTGATAACACAATTTGTCCATTTTTCCAATTCACTCTAAAAAAATTCCAACTCGTTCAGTATATTAAAAAAACTCGTATATTTCAATACAAACAATCACTAGTAAAATTACGATCTTCAATGAACATCTGGACCATTCTAAGATACACCTTGGGCCTAGTTAAATCGATCGAATATCCGGTATTTCGTATCAAAACTTGATGCAAATTGCAGCTTTTCTTCCAATACCCGATCAAGTCATCGCCATTATACCACATTTGCCTAGCAGCATGATACCACTTCTCATTACCTGGCCACTGCATTTGCTTCAAATACTCCGTTGTCATACCGTACGTATAAATATTATCGAGTTGCCCGTTACAATATAGAATTTTATACTTGCTCAAAATTTCTGTAAAATTGAAAAAATATTGTTGAATGGTGGAACGTCCAAAAAACGACACCTTTTTCTTGTAATTTCGATCTCCTATATTATGCGAATTTTTAAACTTGACGTCTTCGAAGAGCTTCCCGGTGGGTTGCTCGATCGATCTCGATATCGATTCTTCTCGCTCAGTTACGTATTTAATTTCGGGTACTTTATTCTGCAGGAAATTCGACACGAAGTACTCGAGTTGTTCGTACTGCTGTGATTTTTGCACAGCCATACCCAGCGTTTCGTGGGCATCTACGAATTTGGCCGTGTGCAAATCGATGATACCGTTCTGGGACCAGATTTTGGCATAATTTATCATTAGATTGGTGTCGAGGGCACCGTGCGTTATGATAGCTCCTTTCAAATTTTTCACTTTGGCGATTTCCGGATTATCTGCGTTCAGCACGAATAACAATATTTCGGATATTTTACCCGCTTCGTAGCTGCCTGCCAGGTACACGTCGACTGCTCGAAATTCCTCAAAAATGGTCAAAAATTCGTCCAGAATTATCTGCAGTTGGACAGCTTTCTCGCTCGGTTTCGGTTCGTCCGTCTCGTTCGAGGGGGTAAAAAAACTGAACCCGAATTGAGTTTTATATTCGATAAATAAAAAATTATACGCCAACTTCCCAATGGTGGAATCACCCTCCAGGAAATGTGCCAAGAGCGAGGTATGTGGCGACGCGTGCAAAAATACGATCAAAGGACTCCGGGTACTATTTGATTGGCTCTCGAAGAACCAAAAATGATTCCAGCAGGTGATCGGTTTATTGATTCCGGGAATTTCAAAATATCCCGAATAAGTTTCCAACCTGTTTTTTTGGTTTTTCACCAACGATATCTCTCTACTCTTCTCGGGGTAACAACCGTTCATTATGACCGATCCTTTATCATCCACGAGGCTCCGATTGACTCGAGGATCATTCGGACCACAGTCCCTATTCCATTTGGTCTTCTTCGTGGCGGAATTTTTACGAAAATCCATTCGAAAATCCGAACTGTTGCAAAAATCACCGTCAGAATTGGCTCCTTTGTCGAGCACTCGATCATACGAACGAATCAATTTACCGAAATCAGTCCTGTAATAATTCAGGTAATCGTCGTAAAACGTATTATCAAAGGTTGCAGCCTTTTGAAAAGCCATAACAAAAAATACAACGAAAAGTTTACACATTTTCAACGGTCACCGAACAAACGAACTTTTTTCCTCTTTCTGGCTCAATATATCACGTACATGGACGATGAATCGAGCACGACAAAAGGAATTTTTTTCACGGTATATTTTTTCGCCTAATTATCGCAGTCGACTCGTATTTTTATTTTTGAAAAGTAAATGGAGCGATTCGCGACGAACCGTAGGCTTTGTTTTTATTCGCCAAAGTTTATGTATTAAAGAGAGTACCTAGTTTCTCCCCTCTTCTCGCAGCGACGAATTCAAATTATCGTTTGATTACGCGAGTGTTTTTTAAATGCGATGCCGGACTGGGTGCGGATGCGGCGTGGCTGGGATGATTCGTTAGCGATGATTTTTTATTACGTTAAGAGTTACATACCTAAAAGAGGACAAGGGCTTTGTTTGGGTTTCAAGGTAGCGCGTCGAATTCGCTGTTTTTCTAATTACCGAAGGGTTACTAGGTTCAAGAGGTTCGAGGTAGGATTCGTTTTTTTGTTCGTACCTCTTTTTATCGAGTTAGGAAACGGAGGCGGGATGAAATTAGTATAAAAATACGAGCAGCTTTATGGAGCCGGGGTTTGAGCTTGGTCAGTGTGTCAGAATGAAGGCGGAGTGAGGGGTGAAAAACATGAACTTAGTTTCCTTTGAAAATGACTCGCGAGAGAACTCGAGTCGACTCGGTTCTTCGTTTTTATTTACATTTATGAGCAGATCTGAGGTGCATGTTGAAAAAATATCATTTTTAAGCAAATTATACCTAACATAAATTTGACATTGAGTAATATTAGTGATTGTTTAAAACGACACGATAAAAATTTCCTTTCCTGATTCCAAATTTATCCCTTCCACTATAAGTCTTGAAAATTCGAACCACGTTCAAAAAAAAATCGAAAAATGTCAAAAAATCTGAAATTTTTAAAAATGGGTTCAGCGTAGATGTCTTTGCTCGAAAATACCAGTAGAACCAAATTTTTATCTTTGACGAGTACCTTATTTTTAAAGAATTCTTAAAAAATATAATTTCTACGTAAATTTTTTTAAAATATTCATTAAAAAAATGGAAAAAAGTTGAAATTTTTTTTTTCTGAAGTGGTGTGAGTACAAAAATTTGTTATAATCCATGCAACTTATCACCGACCATTTTCCATCACCATCCCCTTCCGTCCAGACTATTTTTTCAAAATCATTGAAAAATGGGTGTTGCTATAGCGATATTTAAGTAAAGTTTTCGACACTAAAAACATTTTTGAAAAATTTTTTCCAATGGTTTGAATTGCAATTTTTGCTTCTTTTAGGGAATTGAGAAAATTGTAAAAATCAGAATTTTTGATGGAAATGGCAACCCCTCCTACCCCGTAGCTACGCCCCTCCTTGAAAAAATGTCGAAATTTTCTAATTGAAACAGAAAAAAGTTTTAAAATTTAAAATTTAATATTTTAAGAAATCAACAACGATCTTGAATTTAAATTGATTACATAATTTAGATTTTCTGAATATGTATAAAATTGTTATTGGAAATTTTTAAAAATTACTTGGTCTTCTTTAACTAAGTACAATTTAAAATTTTAACCCTACGACTCCACACATAAAAAAATGGCATTTGCCAATTAATTTTCTAGCGCTGGACCAAAGTTTGATACGGCGTTATAACGTCTAGGGGGTGTACATAAATGTTCAACCTTTCATTTCCGAGAACCGTGAGAATTATTTCCACGGTTTTCACGGAGGCCCGTGAGAACCGTGAGAATTATGTCCACGGTTTTCACGGTTGCCCGTGAGAATTGTGAGAATTGTTTCCACGGTTTTCACGGGGGCCCGTGAGACCCGGAAAAAATATTTCCACGGTTTTTACGGTTGCCTGTGAGAACCGTGAGAATATTTTCCACGGTTTTCACGGGGGCCCG
>JAVBJF010000115.1:600000-1025499 GCA_033439095.1 Pseudococcus viburni | reverse complement strand
TCGAATACAGTTATCCCACGGTTATTCGCGTATTTATTCGTACATCTCGGTACATAGTGTATGAGCTGATTGATTCAGATCTCCTGGCAGTCCTATCTTGAAGAGATAGGTAGACCTATAACTCGTGCCTACTTGACCCCCACGAGTCGATAGGTTGGAGCAGAGTTATCCAGCACTCAACTCTCCAGTTGGGTGCATAAAATCAACACACTCCATCAAGGAGAAAATTATCACACCAGTTCACTCGATTTTTTTAGAAGCTGCATTTGTCCCTTCAATTATTAAGATAGGCAACATGTTCATCTCATGTTTTTTTAAAGTGGTACCCGATTGTACCCAAAAATGAAATATCATCCTCCACTTAAGGGCCACCCTGTATTTTCAATGAAAATACAGGGTGGCCCTTAAGTGGAGGAATTTTTCAATATGTTTTTCTCCATTTGGAAATGGTGTTTCGAAACAAGGTTATTTTAAAAAATAATTTTTGAAATTTGAAATCTAAAACAGCTTGGGGAAATTAGAGTAAGTTGTAATTCTGCAGACTAATAAAGTGTTAATTTTTGCCTCACAAGCCCCGAAAAGCCTTGAAATCCAAATCCGAAATTCTCAAGCCCCAATCCAAGTCCAAGACCCGATGAATTTTTAATTGAAACCTAAGACCCGAAACCTGAAATCCGAAAACAAAATCATTCGGAACTGCACCCCTGATGAAAATCCATTCCAATGATCATCCCGGCCTCAAAAACAAGAAAAATTTGTGCGATTAATTTTGCGATGAAAATTCATCACAGAATTATACGCAGCCCAAAAAGCTTGGAAAAATTGTGAGATGATTTTTATGAATGAAAATCGATTCCAATTATCATCCCGGCCTCAAAAACTAGAAAAATACGTACGATTAATTCTTAATCGCAGAGTTAGTCGCAGCACAAAAATGCTCGGAAAAATCGTAGGATGATTTTGGAATGGAAATTCATTCCAATGATCATCCCGGCCTCAAAAACAAAGAAAATATGTGCTTTTTTGCATTTTTCTCGTTCCCTGACACTTTTTTTGAAAAAATAGATCTATATAATTTTAAACAGCGTAAAATTTTCCATGAAATTGATTATATGAAAATTTTTGTACAACCTCCCCAACACGAGATACGCCCCTCTCCATTATACCTTTGGATCTTTATTATCAATTATCATTCATCACAGAATTAATCGCCACCCAGAAATTCTAGGAAAATCATGTACTGATTTTTTTGTGATGAAAATCCAATTCAATGATCATTCCGGCCACAAAAACTAGTACTGCGATGACTTTAATCTCAGATATAATCGCTCGTATTTTTCCTGTTTTTGAGACCGGGATGATCATTGGAATAGATTTTCATCCGATAAAAAATCATCTCACAAGCCACGAAAAGCCCTGGAATGCCCCGAACATTTCATTTAAGGCTCGAACAGTAAACCCTGAAACCCAAATCCGAAATTTCCAAGCCCAAGACCCGATGAATTTTTTAATCGAAAGCCCAAGACCCGAAACCTGAAACCCGAAAACAAAATCGTTCGTGGCTGTACTCCTGGTGTGAGTGAGCTAAACTATGCTTTTTGATGTTCCTACTCAGCCAGTGGGACACGAGTAATGCAGTTCATAACGTATAATTTTCCCTGTAGAATTGTTTTTCTCTGTGGGACAGCAGCAGTCCCGATGGTAGCGAAAGGGTTAAGGGGGAGCTCGAGCTCCCTAAGGTTTATGCCCAGCTCAAACGTGTTTCTTTATTTTTCTTTCTGGAAGGAGGAAGAGATAATTCATTAATACGGTCACACAATATATTTATTTAAATATTTTTTTATAGCGTTCCGATTACAAAAGTGGCGAGATCATTTTCCATTTCAGAAAATTTTCTTCAAAATAAGGCCAAGTTCATTTCGAATATATTCCAATATTTTTCCAAAAAAATGCATATCCAAAATTACCTCATATTATTACCATTTTTCAAAAATGTTTGAATATTTCGTGAATTTTTGCGTTTTGCGTATGGAAACACTCATAAAATGTTTCTGCTGATTTTTTTTATTCCTGGAAACATTTTTCGAATATTATAATTCATAATTAATGAAAATACAATTTTGATTCGATCATTTACCTTATTTTGTGAAATAGTATTTGTAATTTTGGTAAATACGTGTAGGTATACCTATTATTTTGTATGTAGGTATGGTGACTTACCTACCTACAGGTGAATTGGAAATATCAACCAGTGATGTGGAAACGCGAAAAAAAATTTCCGTTTCTGGAAACGTTTCTAGTTTTAAGCACAACGTTTCCGTTCCTGGGAACGTTTCCGTTTCCGAGTGCAGCGTTTCCGTTTCCAGAAACATGTTCAGTTTCCAGAAACGCGTTTCCACTCGTTTCCGTAATTTTTTTTTTCAAATTACAGGGCACGAAAAATTCACTTAAAATCAACGAAAACTGATAAAATTTGGCATTATACCCTATTTTTGACCTCCCAAATCGATTGGAAGCGGTTTCGAAACGTTTCAGAGTCTCCAGAAAATTTTAGAAATTTTTAACGCTGGAGAAAACCCCATAAGAATGGCTCATATAAATTTCAGTACCCTGTAACCTCAAATTATCAATATTAGTGATCTATTTGATCGATCAAAACACAATTTTCCGAAATTTAGCGGAGTTGAGTTCAAATTCATATTTTTTCTAGGAAAATTGTTTTCCAAAAAAAACATGGATTTGAACAAAAAGTTACAAATTTTAAGAAACTATGATTTTATTGATCAAAGTAGGCCAGTGCTAGGAAAAAAATCTGTATAATTTTAAATACAAGCTACCAAAAATCGCAAAATTTTTCACGATGAAAAAATTTTCTCCCAGTCCTTTATGGGTGTATAAAATTATATACTACACCTTACCATGTAAATTATAATTGAAGAAAATTCAATATTTTCGACATTTCGACACCAATTGAGATCAAAATTTATGAAAAAAAAATTTAAAATGCGTTGGAAACGCCGGAAACGCGTTTTTTTCGCGTTTCCGATTCCGTTTCCACTCACGTTTCCGTTTCTCTTAAAATTATTGCAGGGCGTTTCCGTTCCTGTTCCCGTTTCTCAAAATTGAGCGTTTCCAAGCGTTTCTTGGAAACGTTTCCGTTCCGTTTCCACATCACTGATATCAACGTATCAAAAAAGTTTGGGTTTTGTATAAATTATTCCAAGAAAATAACTCTGTTCCGCGAATTTCAATACATTAATGTCCCGTATTCTTTTTATCGTTTTCTGGTATCCGAAAAAACAGGATTTCGTATCATTATCAAATTATTGTTTTCCTGCGAGAAAGATTTCCACGAATTTAGTTATCGAATAAGATATGACAGATATTAGGTATACATATTCTACGATGAATTTTTTCACTCGTGCTGATGGTGTTTTTACTGTTTAACAAAATCAAATTTTAAAAAAATTGAGGGATCAGATCACCTAGAATTGAAATCGTCTAACTCATCACAAGGTTCAGCAATCTCAAATCGCATCTTTTCAGCGCTATTACAATTAAAAAAATTGATGGGTTTAAACGCGAAAAAATATTTTTTCAAATGATCCTATTTTGCCGGACAGTCTGGCTTAACCTCCAAGCATCATGGGGAAGGATTAAAAATCTCTCTGAGAGAGTTTGTACTCAAAATGTATTCACATATCAAAAAATTATAGAAATCGAGGAACTTTTTTCCGACTCCCTGTACACACCGTATTACACAACTTTGATGAAAAGTAGAAGAACTCAAGCTATAAGCAAAGCAAAAACATCCATAACATTATCCTTTTTTTGGCCATCAAAATTTTAAAGCACAGTTTATGTATGGTACAGATATCACACTTGGAAAATTGAATATCAAATTTTGAGAAATACAATGGCGACGCTCAGTAAAAGGGACCTTACGTACAAAAACGACTTTTTGTAGGAGAGCGGCTTAAAGTTTACATTTCTGATAAATTTTTTTCCAAAAAATGAAATAAAACTAGAAATTTGTTAGCAAAAAACCCTAAGGTAGAAAGGTACCTTTTCACTTGATTTTTTTCGACTTCACTCTCTTAAAATGGCTATATCTCATTCAAAAAGGACTCTAGAGGTCTGGGACCACTCCCATTCAAATTTTAAAGAAATTTTGTTTCAGAATCAAAAAAAAATTTGACCTCCTGACCCTAAGGTCCCTTTTACTATGCGCCGCCACTGTATAAATCGTCACTTATTCATGATTTCTGTGTGATCTTTTGTTATTGTTAAAGTATTGAAGAATTTTTCAATACGTGACTTTTAATAAAAATCAGGTTTTTTTTTCTTCAAAAATGTGACGTCCATGTTGGAATATCATTCAATTCAACTATCTTGCACGGATTTCTGATTGTAGCGAATAATGATGATGTAATTTGAGAAATAGGTTGAATAAGTTGCCTACGTAGTTGTCAAGCTGGAGCATCGTAACGTTTTTGTGATAACAAAACAAATAGTTTTTTCTATACCTATCTACAACGAATAAATTATTGTTCGACACGAAGATAAAATAAATTGGAAAATTATCCAAAATGGAAGATACCTCCATCCAAAATCTTAAATGCTAAAATTAATTTCCTAAAGTTTGGAAAATTTAGGAAACTTTAAAATTATTTACCTACTCAAAATGTGAAAACTTGATCTGTTAAAAGTAAAAAGCTTAAATTTGATAAATTTCTTTGGAAATGGTTCGGAGTTGATCTGCAGCCTCCAGAAAATTTTTGAATTTTTCAGTTAGACCTTAGACCCATAGTGGTTTTTCCTTAAATCGACTTAAATTTTGGAAAATTGAGATGATTTTTGGATTTTTTTTTTGAAAACAGGTTCAGTAGATATGAATTTTTCCCTCAAAAATACCTTGACACCAATTTTTCAACATCGTCCCTTTTAAAAACCACTATTTTTTTCATGCTTTTTAATGGAAACTTACGTAATTATTTACTATAACATCGAAAAAAAATTGAAAAATTTTCTCGGAGTAATACTAGTATGAATGTTTTAACCCATCAAAATTATCACAGCTGATTTTCCATGCTTTCCTAATTTTTAAAAAACCATGCACAACGCACATCGCATTTTCCCCATTTCAAAAAAATAGCCTGACCGAGGATTGAGGATAGAAAATCGCTATACAGGGTGTCCGGTAAGTGGTCTGTCATACTTCATTTTTGGATATAACCGGGTACCACTAAAAAAAAACGTTGGATGAACAAGTTGCATATCTTGAAAATTGAAAAGGCAAATCATATTTTTAAAAAAATCACGTAAATCTTTTTTTTCAACCATGAGAATGAATAGTACTTTGAAAAATGAATAAATTTTCATTATATGACGTTTTGCATTACTTGAAAATTGAAGGGGCTACAAAAAATTTTGTTCGAAAAAAGTTCTGAAAAAATAAAGTATGTTGAAAAATGAACAATTTTTGTTCTACAGACTTTTTGCCTAATATGACAAATATAAGGGGCTACGGGTCATTCAAAAAAAGTGGGCTTCAAATTTTTTTTTAATTTTCTCAATTTTGGATGACCTTTGGCCCCTTTATTCTTCATGTTAGGCAAAAAGTTTGTAGAACAAAAATTGTTCTTTTCTCAACATACTATCCATTCCCTTGATTAGTTTATTTTTTTTAGAACTTTTTTCGAACAAAATTTTTTGTAGCCTTTTCAGTTTTCAATTATGCAAAAAGTCATGTAATGAAAATTTATTCAGTTTTCAAAGTACTATTCATTCCCATGGTTGAAAAACAAATTTACGTGACTTTTAAAAAAATATCATTTGTCCCTTCAATTTTCAAGACATGCAACTTGTTCATCTAACGTTTTTTTTTAAGTGGTACCCGGTTATATCCAAAAATGAAGTATGGCAGACCACTTACCCGACACCCTGTAGATGATTTTAGAGTATTGAAATATTCATACTAATATTACTTTAGGAAAAATTTTCAATTTTTTACTAAATATGGCAAAAAAACGAAAAAATTATATTTTTGAAAGACCACTGTAAAATACGTACAATAGGTATTGATGAAAAAATAATAGGGCTGGCGATTATAATCGATTAATCGATTATGTTTTCTTTAAAATCGGCCAAAATTCTTAATCGGTTAATCGATTAATCGATTATTCGATTATTTTAATTGTTTAATCGGCCATTATTTTTAATCGTCTAATCGACCGATTATTTTTAATCGTCTAATCGATCGTTTTTTGAAGTCAAAAGAGTAGCTCAAAAAGCACGAATTTTTGTTTTCGAAACATCTGGTTGGAAAATTTTCATTTTTAAAAAAAAATAATGAGTCAGCAAATTTATCTTTTTTAATAATATTAGTCGACAGATTTTTCATTTTCAACTCCAAAATTTTTGTCCAAACTGAAGATTTTCACATATGAAACAAAGAACTGAAATTGGATTGGATATTTTTTCCTAGGACGGGGAGGGGGGAGGGGGTGAATGTAAATTAATTGGTCAATTTGAGAAAATCGAACGATAATTTTTAATCGATTAATCGGGCAATCATTTTTAATCGATTAATCAGACGTCGATTAATCGATTATTTTTGTAATCGATTAAAATTCGAATAATCGATTAATCGATTTTAATTTCTATAATCGACAGCCCTAAAAAATAAGTTCCTAGGACATTTTTTTATCCATACCATAACGTAAAACAATAAATTTTTCATTTTTGTTTCAATTTTTCAAAATGTTTTGAACGTTGCGTTGTCAGAATTTCAGATCTGGTGGGGTGGGGGGGGAGAAATTCATTGCCAGCTGGGGGGGGGGGGGGAGAGTTGAAAGCATGCACAACTTTTTTATTACGATGTACCTTTATCTTCAATCAACTGTTGAAAATTAAGTGCAACACGATCACACTTCTAGAGTGTTTATTGTAATCGTGTCGCCAATGGCAGCACTGATTAAGTTGTTTTGTTTTTCTTAGATTTATCAACAAAACTAAAGTTATATCAGTAAAATATCATGATCATTTGATTTTTAACCAAAATTATTCATTTTACAGGTAATTGCTATGAAGTAGCAATGATATCATTACCATTTGAAGGCACATTTCACTCTCAGAAGGCTAAATTCCAAGTATCTGTAAGGTAAAGATACAATGATTAATTTTTCGTGTTTTATCACCCAATCTGTAAGTATTGCATATTAGTTTTACTTACTTATTCGATGTTTAATTTTTGTTATTAGTTTTGTGAATTGATTCACTACGTGATTGTTACATCGATTTCTCAATGAAATGATTCTGGAGCTACGTAGAGGTGACGAGCAATACTATCTTCTGAGTACCGGTATAATGATACGAAAAAAAAAACCTAAAGATGTGATCGGATTAAGGCAAAAAAGTATGTGCATTCGAGTCAATATTTTGTTTATAATAGAAGATATTCGTCATCTCACATCAGTATTTGATACAGATCTTGTTTTTCCATATCAGTGTGGATTCAATTTCCCCATTTACTGTACAATTGTGAAGGAAAACTTGGTTCGTTCAATGTACTTAATACTTACAGAAAATGCGCAGTGGGAAGAACTATTTGGAAATTTCAAGTATGTGTTTTGTAATGCTGATTACAATTTGAAAATATTGTGATGTAAAAATGTATTTGCTGGTTATATTAGAAGTGGTTTTTGATCATCAAGATCAATTATTTTACTTCGCCAGTCAGTGCTATTCCACAGAACTCAGTATTTACCTACTGTGAAAATGTTCGAAAAGCAGTTTGAATTATTATTCAGTTCTTTTCTATATTAGCAACTTTTATAAAGCTTTTTATGTTTTCAAATCTAAGTAGTTTATATTCTTCATGAAACTGTTATCATCATCGCAGCAAAATTATGTTCACTTTCAATTGATTCTTTTCAGAGAAAATCTGATCGAATTTGATTTTTAATTTTTATGTATCTATAGCAATAAGATCATTTCTCGTACTAATATTATTTTTAATTTTATAGATCAGTATTCACCGTAGAATGTTGAAAAACTCGTAATGATGAGAAAATGAATCAAATATTGGAAGCAATCTTCATCTAGCGAAGAATTATGCCACCAAGATTAACTCACTTAAACTATTTGGTACAATACTTGAATTATTTCTGTGAGTTTATTTTTAATTGAGACTTTTCAAGTTCAGCGAATCTATTTCTATTCATTTTCGTCTTGTTATTTAGATAAGAAAACTAAAAATGTAACTTTCCTACAGTGCTACTTGAAAAGATCTTGTATTCTGTGAAATGATCTGGTCGTATTATTTCATCGTTTTGAACTTTATTTCTGCCTTGCTTCGGAAATCGGAACAATTACAACTGTACAATTCATTTTCCTGTGGATTACTTATTTTGCTTATACAGTAAAAATATTAGAATCGATCAGTGGTGTTGAATGGATAGAAGAATATACTGTGCTTGTTGTGTGAGTATTGGTGAGTTCCACTATGCCTTGTACTGATGAATAAGTGATGATGGCTCGATCTCTTTCTCTATAATTTCAATTGATGAAAATTTTCTCTGTTCTAATAGATGAAATGCCAATTATGAGACTCAGTACCTAGTACCTACTGTGACGATGAGCTAACGCTAATTACATATACGTAACGTTGAATCACAAAACTACCAAATTAGTATTCTCGACGAAAATTTTAAAAGTATGTATGTTATGTTCAAGTTGCTTTGTTTTGGTTTGAAAAAAATGATCATTTTTTTCCTTACACAGCTTCAGTACTCTTTTGATAAACGACCTAAAACTGGATAAGTTGTCGCTACCGGTATATTTGAATTCCACACGTACCTGACCACTATTCACAATCAATCTAAACATCGCCTGCAGTCAATTCAAGACCACCACCGCATCTGTAAACTTGAAGTAGGTAGCAATTTCGACGTCAAGCCGTCAACCAACATATAACTTGAATTAGGTAGATGTTGTATCTATAAAATAAAAAATTTTCCTGTCGTAGAACATTTGAAGGTGTTTGGGTGTATGTGTTTCTTCTTTTTTTTCTCGTAATTATCTATATTTATATTTTTTCAAAAAGTTATTTTTAAATTATTTATTAAAATCATACTTTTAAGTATGTACTTCTATAGTTCTATATCATTTAGAAAGAATCTCTTGAATTATCATTTTATTGCAGTTTTTTTTAAGTATGTGCTGTTCATTATCACGTATTTATTTTATTTCGTTTATTTTTTCAGTTCAAGATGGTGTTACTTAGTATTACTAAGCTGTTAACTAGATTTTAGTACATTCGAAGCCTTGGATTTTTCACATTCAGGCTTTCTCCTAATACGAAATACGACCCTTTGATAATTAGTCATCAGCGTGTGAAACTTTGTAAACGTTTGATAATACGACGACGAATCTGAAAATGTAAGTAATTTTCCAAGAAACTCCGAACCTCGCGTAGGCCTATCGTCGAGTGTGTGTACTCGACTAAATACACTCGAAACGTTATCATATGGGTGATTCGTTTAAGTAAATTTGAACTTGACATAGAAATTTCAATGTCATCTGGGAATTTCGCAGGGATAAGTAATAAATTTAGATGAATTTGGATTCGTTGCAGGTTGGAATCTACTTCAAATTAAATTAGTGTTGTACTTAGACGAACTATGGTGATCAAGAAGACTGATTTCGAGTAAGTATTGAGATTCTACGACGACACTCGAATGATGTGATTGTAGCGTGGGGAGGATAATTTAAATGTCAATTTTTCATGTTATTGCAGGATTTTTATGGATCTGTGCTCGAATCTGAAGATTTATGTGATCAGGTAGATATTCTTGTACGACATGATTTATTTTTGAAATGAATTTCGTAGAGTAAAAATAGGTAGTTGAGTCACAAGCACTGTAAACGATCAGTTCTAGGCTATCATCAGTTAGGCCTGATTGACTTTTCATCATAAATGTCTGATGTTTGTCGAATAGTTTTTCGCAATGACTGAAATTGGAGAAAGATGCCATTATAGGGCTGTGAAATTACGTCATCCAAGGTCATATTTTATCAAAAAGTAATGAACTGGTGGGGAAAAAACATACATTTTGTACGTATTTATACGGAATTTTCACGAATTTATAAACTTGATTGCTAAAAAAAAATGAAGTTTTGTGAAAATTTTTAAAATAATAAAATTTGTAGCTGTAAAAAAATACTTTGAAAATTTTAAATTTTCCCACCAGTTCAATTGTGACGTCAGTTTCAACAGCCCTATTGACCTCAGGCAGATGATCAGTATCGAATAAGAGTAGTCGTTTTGAATTTTTTTTTCCAAGTTTAACAGGAGGTTCGAGGTTGATAGGAATTTATCTCTAAATCTCAAAATTCAATGATAAAAATTTCATCCCCCTCGATTCCATATTTACCTCTCTCAATTAGGCCTTACAATCGAACAATACTTTTAAAATTCTAAACAATAAAATTAAAATAGAATTTTTTTGCAATTTTTTTCAAAAGTGGTTTTAGTATGTCTTTACTCAAAGTTCCATTGCACCCAGTTTTCAATTTTTCATCCTGACTATTTTTAAGTGGTAGGTACTTTAAAAATATCACTGTTTTCATGTTTTTTTTTAAATTTTCAGTAAAAGAAATCGAAAAAAAATTTCAGGAAGAATATAAATATTTTAACCATGAAAATAATTGATGTCAATCATTTCCCATCATCACCACTTATCTAGACCAGTTTTTCAAAATGAAGGAAAATTCTTAGTATTTGTCTTTTAAATATTGAAAAAAATCGTGGAAAACTGTCTTCGATGATTTTTGTAGGTTAAAATATTCATACCAGTATAGTTTTTTTTTAATTTTTAGTAAGTAAATATTGAAAAAACGTGAAAAAGTGAAGTTTTGAAGGACCTCTGATAAATGAAGTGAAAATGAAAAATGGATGCTATTGGTATTTTTGGTAAAAACATCTAATCTAAAACAAATTTTTGAAAAAAAAAATCAAAAATAAGTTTTCATACTTTTACCACTTTTTGGAACATGGTCAGATTTTAAGGCCTGCTTGAGAGAGATGATCACATAAATATAGATTGGGAGAGGGGTTGAAATTTTCATAACGTCGTTTCGAAGTCTAGGCACTACTTCCTCGCTACCCCCTCTTCATCTTTCAAAAAAAAATTGCATTTAAGGATCACTCCTAATGTCCGAGTCCAACTGTGCCTTCCCACAATGAAAATGGCAATCCAACTATCAAAGATCCCAGAAATACTTCGTGAAGATTTTTTATTCAGATTCTTGCGTTAAAACTTGAACAATTTTTGTGTGAGAAAAAAACTTCTATTTTTTCTATCAATTTTTTCGAAATCATATTTTTAACAAAACAATCAAAACAGCGGTAGAAAAAAACCGAACTAACGAGCAAAATAAACCTTCATCTTGGCGAGCTGACCAATAGATAGCGTCACATGTTCGTGTTCTCATTTTAGGCAGCTGAGAAAATAGTACGAGGAGGAATATAGTATAATTCAAACATTTACCTTAATGTTAGTATTTTTCTTTGATGTCAGTCGCCATGTTCTCAGCAAAATATCCGAATTGTTTGGTGTACTAATTTCGAATTATTTTATTGTTCGTGTACGAATTTTCGATTAAGAATTTGCGCGTTTGTTTGTTATTTTTTTTCTAGCGTGATTTGCTTCGAAGCGGACCAAGTGTTTCGGTGTGTTCGCGTTGGTTACGTATCGCCATATTAATTAAGAGTGATTGTTTTTTATCAGTGGATGTGAGAAGCATGTGTTGAGAAGAAATCAATACTTGTTTGATAGCCTCGTCTGCGAACCAGTCACTATCGAGGTAAATATTGAAATTAATTCACTTTTTAGTGTTTCCCAATCCATATCAATACTTTGAGTACGTTACTCAAGTTATACATCGAGTTTCTCTGATAACCGGATATTTGAGTGGGGTTTCGAGTGATATCACTTGTGAAATTAGGATTATTGATGGAGAAATTCGAAATTTCGTATTATAGTGCGAATTTTTTTCAAAATTTTACTCGTATATGAAGTGGTATACTTAAAAAGACTTGTAGTGTTGGCCATTAATGGATTTATGCGTCGTATTATGTTGTATTTTCTCTATATGGCTGCTACAATGTCACCGTCCATTATTATTGCATTCTACTTCCACATCGATATACTATTTCACCAATTAATTCTATCGATGACGTGTGTTATTAAATTTTATTATCGGTCCTTTGTGTAAAATCTCACAATGTTATCATTTCCTGTGTATGTGCTACTTCGTCTCATCTCGTCGCTATCTGTGCGAAGAGGTTGGTCGGAAAATCATCTTATGCCTTGAAATTATCTAAATTATTCGAGATTCGAACTAATTAGTGTACCGAGCATTGAGCAACGTTGAGTCGCGATTTGTATATTTCTGAGGTGAATTCTTATCTAGGTCATGGAGATGAGAATCTGGTTCTAGTGAAATGTTTACATCTGTTTTCGAATAGCTTTGTTGTGACGAATACTATTGTGGTTATTTTTCAATAAGAAATGATTCCATGATTCAATTTTGAATTAAAATCGAAGTTCGAAAAGGCTTTTGAAAGCGATTACTTACTTACCGAGCAACATGTTTGTGGTATTGATAAGAATGCTTACGTTTCTGACTCTAGTTCACGGTTTGGTTTTTTTTTTCGCACGTTTGATAAAATATGAACGTGTGGAAGTGTTTTTGAGTCGTAATGTGAGAAGTAATTGAAGTAAAATTACTCATTTCTAGAATTAAATCAACGAAATCGTCGAAAAATCAATCTTTTTAGGTGAACGATCGTCTTAATGATGATGTCTCGACGTAACGGAAACTGTAACGGTGGTTTCAGACTGTGAGAATTTTTTTTATTTTTAAATCGTATTTTTAAACGAGACTGTGTGTTTTTTGGCCTGAAAATCGATCGAGGATTTTAGTATGAGTGAGTTGGAGGAATTCGATTGATAATATGATCAATTCTGTGAATAAATCCCTTATCAGTTCATATTTTTCCAGTAATTTCTACTTTCTGTGAGCAAATGAGTAATAAATTCCTGTTAGAGTGGTTTTAAGGAGATATTGAAATGAGTAACGATATCTCGAAATCGTTCGACCCCTTAAAAAAAGTTTCCATTCTGAAATGCTCGAGATAATTGTAGTACCTTACCTACGTATCTTGAATGATTCATTCGAATATTCAAGTCATTTATTGAATAATAAGTATGACTAATTGACTAATTCGAAGGAATTCGCTACTCAAGAACTTCTTGTTGGAATATTAATTCTCAAGATGGATGTGTTAGGGAAGTGTAATCTTTTAAAAATAAGGAGTAGGTACATGCAATTTTGAAATTCGTTCGAAGAAAGTATCGAAAAAAGTCTTAATTGTTTATTAATTATTATTAATTTAGTTGTAAAATTGTCCAAAAATACCTCACTTTAATCTTTAGATTATTTTGAATTTGAATTATTAGGTATAGGCTGTGCCCAAAGTTACTTGATTATGGTTGGTCTTCTGTGAGCCCCCATCGTCTTTTACAGTCAAATGACCGGATTCCTTAATTTTGAATTTTTTTCAGTAAATGAATTTTTTGGGGGTCAATCGACCCAAAATTAGGAAGATGTGGGGGAAGGATCCAAAAAAATTACAATACTTTTACTCTACGAATTTGAAAAAAAATGAAAAATTACGCAATCAAATTTTTAATTTTGGAAAAGATTATTGGAACGTACTTGAGGTCTTAAAATTTCACCTGTATTCGTTTTGCGTTATCCCTTTTTTTTGGATCATTTTCTCAGGTTACCTACCTGTTCTAAAATTGTCTTGAAAACATCTTTATACCATAGGTGTACTGCATTTGACGTAGCCCTTCCACCTTCCGATTTTCCCTAAAAAATGTTTAAGTTATTTTCATCCTAGTGATGAAAAATTCGTCTTACTTTTTCCTCCCTGTAAAAATAACTTTTAGGATCCCGGGAGACGTTTTCATTGTATCATTTTCGAAGATGCACAGTTTGAATTTGATTTAAAATAGAAACCCTGTTTCAAATACGTAAAGTTTCTGTTTTTTTTTTTTTTTTTAAGTGAAATTCAAGTTTTAGAAAGAGTAAAATCTAAAAATAGAGTTGCGTTCTCGAAAACATTACAAATGATAAGTCGCCCGATATTTTTGCAATTTTTTAAAATTTTGTGAGTACGGAGGAGGAGGAACGAGGGCCAAATATCAAAACTGAATTGAAGTTTGAACTCAGGGTCCTCAAATACATTACAAAAAGTATGTCTCATAGTATGGTTCAAATTATTTTAAATTTTAGCCCAAATTTGAAGGTATAGGAGGGTTGAGGAGGTCAAATTTGGAAACTGAATTGAAATTTAAACGCAGCTTCTCGAAAACATTGCAAATGAAACGTCACACGGGTTCGTTGATTTCTTTTTATTGTAACTCAAATTTGTGAATTTGGAGACCGAGAAGGAGGAGGGTAAAATTCTAAAACGGAGATTAAATTTGAATTCAGTATGCTCGAAAAAAACAAAAATGATATGTTACGTCATATTTTTGAAATGTTTAAAATTTCAACTTTTTGAAGGTAGGAAGGATTGTTTTTTGAGAATATTAGCTCGCGAGTCTCTAAGAGGACGGGAAGGAAGGAAGGGAGGGAGGGAGGAAATCTTAGTAGTTTTTCAAAATCAAAACGAGACTTACTCATGAAAAATTTCACTTCAATATCAGAAGACTTGAAAAGAAATTCTGAATGGAATATGCCTGTTGGTAATTTTTAGTCAAATTTTGCATGATTTGAAAAGCTATACCTACTCACAAAATAATTCTAAAAAGTGGAAGGCATTTCAGATGGGGTGAAACTTTTCTACAATGAACGAGTTCCCATAATTATGTGTTTTTTTTTTGGGGGGGGGGGGTCGAGTGTTGAAATCTTCTAAAGTAAATTTTTAAAAACTGTGTGATAAAAATCATGAGAATTTTTTGAAATCCTTACCCTCTATTCCTCTTGAGCTGATAGACCATAAAAAATTTCATTCGAGAAGATGAATCTAATGTCATTTGGTCGCTCGAAGGTGGGGGGGGGGGAGGAGGGCGTACAGGAGGCCAACTGACAACAGTTTTCGGATGTCCTTTTGTAGGTTCTGTTTTTGGCAAAATTAATTTTTAGAAAATTCGCTAGGTAAGGATCGTTTATTTTTCTGACTTCTCCTTCTGCTCCCCCAATTTTGGACCGATTCACCCAGTCACTTTTTTCGAAATTTCAAACAAAAATTCAAATTTTTTCGTAGAAATTGCTATTTTTTAAAACTCTTCAAGAAAAAAATTGAAAGTTGATAAAGATTTTTCAAAAAAATTGCCCTCGTTTCGCTCGGGCAGTATTTCAATCATTCTATTTCTAAATTTGAAAAAATTCTGTTTTTTTAAATCAGTAAGGTACCTAATTGATTTTTGAGTCAATTCCCCATTTGACAGAATAAATCAATAATTTTGACTAAAATAAATCAATCAGACAATTGAAATATCACAAATTTTCAGATAAATTCAACTCACTGATTCAAAAAGGCACAGTTTTACGAAAATTGACTGATTTAGATTTAAAGAGTAGATACCTAATACCTAATATAGGTCATATATTAATTGTTTGTTCCAAAAATCTCGCCATTTTTCAATTTTTCTTTGCTCAAATCTGTATAATTAAATTAATTATGTATATCTGCCTTCTAAAGTACCACTAAAAAAATTCGATTTTTAGATTACCTAATTTTTTCATTGAATTTTGACCCCATCCCCTCATTTTTTCTTGAATTTCCAGCCCTCTTTTTTTTTAGCTATGGTGGCGGTGAAATAAAAAACCGGATCTTTTTACGAATTTCGGATTATTTTTGGGAACTTTTCAACATTAGAATTCGGCAACACTGTGTGTTACAACCGTAATGAGATTATTTGTAGTTTTGACGAAGGAATTTAATAAAATTATTCACGTCGTTTCAGTTCATCTTCAAAATGATTGCAGGACACTTCAAAAAAATATCTCCCCTCCCCATCTAAAAAATTGAATTTTTGGTTACATTTTGCTCATTTTTTGATTACTTTTTGGTTACTTCTTGTTCGAATAAAGTTACTAAAAGTTACTTAATTTTGATAGAGTTTCACTATGATACCTGGAATGAAATTATTCACGTCGGTCATTTCCGTTGATTTATCTTTGAAATGTTTTCAAAAAACTACAAGAAAATTCTCTCCAAAAAAACTATAGAAAAATTCCCCTCGAAAAAAATCGAATTTTTGGTTACTTTTGGTTACTTTTTGGTTACTTTTTGGTCACTTTTTGCTCAAAAAAAGTCACTAAAAGTCACTTTTTTTCTTCGAAATTTCGCTATGATGCCTGCGTAGAGGTGAAGAATGGAGAAAGCTGGAGAAAAAAAGTATACCTTTCTACTTGATTTTCATCAATTTTTGCTGAAGAACACTTAGCTGAGCATATTTTGAAAAATCTTTCGCAAAAATTTCAAAAAAGTAGATTTTTGTAAATATTTTTCTCCATTTTTCACCTCTACGTTATCTTATCAATAGTATGTCACGTGATTATGACGTCAAGACTTTGGAGCCGAATTTATGGAAGAATCAGAAGAAAAGGTGTACTGGAATCGACTGGATGTAACTTTAGGATATCCTTCGTGGGATCTAGTAATAATATTTTTGGAAAATTTGAAAATTGAATTGCCTATAATTTTTTGTGATTTAAAAAAAAAAACTCATTTTAGAATTCATCGACTTTTTTTATCCCCATTTTACAGCTCTCCCAATCTTTGGTCGATTCACCCTCAAAATTTTTTAATTAATTGGAAAAAGATCGAGTTCTACAAATTTGGTGTTCATTTTGGAGTCTATAGAATGATTGAAATTTATTCGAGACTAACCATCAGTTATTTTGGGACACCCTTTGTACATCGTCGATTTCATTCTAAAACATCCTGTTCATATTCTTGAAATAATTACTAAATTAGTAAACTTTCTTCCCTTCTAATTTCGACAATTTCACCAAAAACGAATACTTTTTCCATTTCGATCGCTTAGATCAGATAACTCGATAAACTCGCGATCCAACTCCGCGGGTAATAATTTCCAGTCTAGAACTCTGCGACTGTAAGATAATTGCGAAAATAATTGAAAATTACGCTAAACCCATTAAAAACTCGTAACTTTTAATCCCCCTTTTCAGCGTAAAAAAATATCGACTCGGTCGAAAATTAATTTTTCACGTTGAAATAATCAAACAACGTTAAATATGGCGATAATTTATAAAAATCGGAGAATATTTTCTCAATGTTAATTAATTTTCGCCTTTCAACTTGGTTGATTCTTTTGTGCAGTGAAAAAAAAACCTACTTAAGATGGCTTATTAAACGAAAACTTTCGGCGTGTAGTTTGATTTTACATGGAAAATTTTCCAACGCAGCGAAATCCGATTTATTGACAAAAAAATTTCCGTTCGGGTAATTTCGCGTTCTCTGTGATCTCGTAATACGATACCGTCTCGAAATTTTCATCGTGTAATAAATTATCGAAATACGACGATATTTTAATACAGACAAAGCGGGGTGTTTTTCGTCGGCGAATTTAACTCGCCAAGAATTGTTTCAAAGGCGAAAAAGTTTATTAGCATTTGGGTCGCATACATTAGAGAAAAATATACCACTATTCGTAGATACATAAAGGCAAATTGCAAAATGCCGCCTAGGTCGATGTTATAAATCATGCCACGCGAAAAAAAACTCCCGAGCTTTTTTATCGAGCTAGCAAATTTTCAACGTTGAATTTATTTTTCTTTAAAGAAACAAGGTTACAGGAGCAATGAACATCATCAATATCTATCAACGGTAATATAACAAAGTCTCCAGAATTAAGAATATATTGTTCCAAATGGTGTGTTTTTGAGAGGGGAAAAAATAAATTGTTTTTTCCTTCAACTCTGGGCTTCGTATCACCAAGTTTTTTCTGTTCGTTGGCTTGAAATACGAAGGACACGTAAATTCGACGATGTGCTTTTATAACTGGGAAATTTTCAATTATTAAAAGTACCCGGATTTGCGATATAATGTTGAGCTATCGAACTAGCGAAGAAAAACTCTGAAAATCGAATATTCGAGATCGACCTGAAACTATTGTTTTTCTCTGACTAACGAACCGATGGGGGAATTTTCGAGGGCAATGGCAGCTTTTGATACGTGCGTGGGTATTTCTAAAGGTATAAATAGATTTGAATTGGGTATTGATTGCGAATGTCGGACGAGCTTAGAAACGAGCGAGGCAGCGAAAGGGTCGTCCAAGACGTGGAAATTTTTCCAGTTGTCGGAGCTCGGATTAGGGATTACGGATTATTAATGAGTCGGTGGTGGTCGAATTTGTGGGTGGAAAATTTTACCAACGGAAATGAGCGTCAATTTTTTCGTAGCTGTGAGCTAAAGTTTGTCAAGGAGACGAGGAGGGATAAACTTTATTTGAAATTTAACCATATAAATAAAAATGAGGACTTGAGGAGAGGGGAAGGTATGATGGATTATCAATTTTATTTCATGCTTCAGTTTTTAAATCATGGTGATGCAAAAGATGTTTCGTGTGAAGGAATTTAACAAAAATTTATTTTTCTTTTTCAAGTTTCAATACTAGATTTTTTTTTGAAAAATACCTCAATTTTTGTAATATTTTCGAATATATTTTGGTTGTCGAGAAAAAATACGAAGA
Source organism: Pseudococcus viburni (assembly GCA_033439095.1). Classification (NCBI taxonomy): domain Eukaryota; kingdom Metazoa; phylum Arthropoda; class Insecta; order Hemiptera; family Pseudococcidae; genus Pseudococcus; species Pseudococcus viburni. The sequence goes on along the minus strand of JAVBJF010000115.1, from coordinate 1,006,699 downwards.
ACTTATTCCACTTTTATTGCTTTATCTTACTGTTCTAAAACTCGCTAAAAGAAAGCAAAAGAAACATGAATCATTCATTCCACTTGACTGAAAATTTTTCTAATATTTCCCATCAGTAACAGAAGTTGAAGAATGTATAGATCTATTCCATGACTATAGACGTGTGCTTAATAATTCGACCTTTAGCCGACTACGTCACAATACTAGCAATAGCAATTACTTTACTGATAAGAAATCTCCGATCCGACCGAATCCTCGTAAAAAATTAACGTTTGCTAAGTTTTATCGAATATTTGTTTCGAAAGAATTTATTTGAGAATATTTTAACCGCATTATTCTTCCTATTCGATGATTTTTTCGTAACCTGTTTACCTAGTTTTCGAGAATTTAAATGTTCTGTTTTTTTTTCTGGAAAATGAGCCATTGAATTCTAAATTTTTATTCTGTCAAAAAAAAATTAGAGAGTTGAAATTGAAGGAGGGAGAAGAAGAAAGCAGATTGAGAGTGGTCAACCAAAAATTTTAAAATTCCAACTGAGATTGAATTTTTTTAGAACTCAAAATGAAATTTTCCTTTTTTTTTTTGAATAGCTACAGAAATTTTTTCAGGAAAGGACGTATTTTTTGCAATTTTTCAATTCGAATTTACTTTTTTCAATCAAAAATGCGATTTTTGTTATTATTAGGAGGGAGCAAGCTGCTAGCTTGTAGCTACCCTCTTCTCACCCTTCAGTCCGGCCGTCGAAAATGAGATTGAGAAATGAATGAAATCTGTGCTTCGAATTGACTGTATGGTGTATCGTATGTAGAGGTCGAGAAAGGCCTTTTTTCAATTTCAGAAATTTTCTAACCTGTCCTATTATTATTGGGATTGTTTTCGATTGTGAAGGATTGTGAATCGTTTCAATCACAACCAATATACTTTTTCAATTCATGAATGATTTACTTATGAAGTTATGATCGGCCTCAATAATTTGATTATTTTCCATACAATTCGTTTTGAACCAATCGAGAATTCACAAATGATTCGTTCAAGCAACACAGAAGTTAGGTAAGATTTGTGTGCTTCAATGAAATACTCGTTCAAATAGAATGTCTTTCCTCCCGACAAAATAGCAAAACTATATTTTCTGATGAAAAACTAACATCCAGGTAGGAAAGTTTGCAGAAAAGTCATAATTTTTAATTGAAAAATTAGTAAAATTTTGAAATTTACATTTTCCGTAGCGAAAAGTATGTATTTCTTTTTAAAAAAAATTTAGAACATTCTATGTAGGTACTTGGATTAGAAAAGGTTATTGAATTACTAGTTCACAAACGATTCATTTGGATGAGCTATTTGTTAATGAACAATTATTCCAATTGAATCATTTTTTTGCATTCCTACTTTTTTTTTTCAAAAATCAAAAATGAAGCACTTGTTCAAAAATAATTCATTTGCAGTGAATCAGTCACTTTCATCGAATCAGTCCTTCAACAACGATTTGTTTAAATGAAGCAATCGTTCACAGACAATTTTTTGAATGAATCAGTCGTTCGCGAACGATTTTTTCAAGTGAATCAGTCGTTCGCGATCAATTGGTCCAATGAATCAATCGTTCCCAAACGATTTGTTCAAGTGAATGAGTCGTTCCCAACCGATTGCTTTAATGAATCAGTCGTTCGAGAACGATTTTTTCAAGTGAATCAGTCGTTCCCGATCAATTGGTCGTTCCCAAACGATTTGTTCAAGTGAGGTTCAATGAATCAGTCGTTCCCAAACAATTTGTTCAACTGAATGAGTCGTTCCCTAGATCCCAACTGATTTTTTAACAAATCTGTTGTTTGAGAACAATTTTTCCAAATGAATCAGTCGTTCGCGACCGATTTTTTCAAGTGAATCAGTCGTTCGCGAACGATTTTTTTAAGTGAATCAGTCGTTCCCAATTAATTGGTCCAATGATTCAGTCGTTCCTAAACGATTTGTTCAAGTGGGGTTCAATGAATCAGTCGATCGTTTCCAAACAATTTGTTCGAGTGAATGAGTCGTTCCCAACCGATTGCTTTAATGAATCAGTCGTTTGAGAACGATTTTTCCAAATGAATCAGTCGTTCGCAAACGATTTTTTCAGGTGAACCAGTCGTTTGCGATCAATTGGTCCAATGAATCAGTCGTTCTCAAACGATTGCTTTAATGAATCAGTCGGTTGAAAACAATTTCTTCGAATGGATCAGTCGTTCGCAAACGATTCTGCTAGTAAATCAGTCGTTTGCGAACGATTTCTGCTAGTAAATCAGTCGTTCGCGAAAGATTTCTTCAAGTGAATCAGTCGTTTGCGAACAATAGTTTTAATAAATCAGTCGTTCGTGAACGATTTCTCAAGTGAATCAGTTGTTTGCGAACAATAGGTTTAATGAATCAGTCGTTCGAGTTGAGAACGATTTCTTCAACTACATAATTCAGTCGTTCATAAACGTTTTCTGTAAATGAATCAGTCGTTCGTGAACAATTTTTTTAAATGAATCAGTCGTTTGTGAACGATTTTTTCAAGTAAATCAGTCGTTTGTGAACGATTTTTTCAAGTAAATCAGTCGTTCGGGAACAATTTTTTAAGTGAATCAGTCGTTCGTGAACGATTGATTCAATGAATCATTCGTTCACGCACGATTGGTTCAATGAATCAGTAGTTCACGCACGATTCGTTCGAATGAATTATATATCATTGCCAAGAATGATTCGTTTCCTGAATCAGTCATTCAAGAACAATTCATTTAAATGATTCACTCGTTCATCTAAAATTGGTTCAAAGTGATTGGTCGTTTATCTGAACTGAATTACTGTATAATATGTATTGAAAGAAATATTTTGTGCATTTACCATCCTGCATTGTTCATCGATCGAATGGTTGAGTCGTTCTGAAACGATTGAGAAGGGAATAAAGGGAGATTTTTTCAAATTTTGATCAAAAATCGAGGGAAATCATATTTTTTCTCCTAAATTATTATCCAACCTCCGAAATAGATTCAAATCCAAAATTTACTTTCAAATTATTCGAATTTTCTTTTCTTTTTGAGGAGGAGAGGAGGATCCATGGCATCGTAAATAATTTGTATCTCCTTGGTTTCCTATTTCTCTCCCTATTTATAAATTTGTAAGATTTCCATTATCATTCAATATTCGTTCTATTTCTTGGTCAGCTGTTGTTGTTTTCATTTTTGAAAATTCTCACCTTTTGCTTTCTTATTTCATCAGATTTTCAGATAACCATCATTCTTCAAATTTCTCAAATTATCAAAATTTTCTCCCCTTTAATTTGATCCTCGAACTAAAATTAAATCGACGTGAAATTTTAATTTCATCAGTCATTCATCTTCATCTTTTCTCTCATATCATACCCACAATTTTCCACCTATAAAAATATCACACCCTCGTGACCTAAAATTTCCACGTAATTACTCCTCGCAACACTTTCCAGACACCCTGTACATCTCGTAAAGAAAAAAAATATGAATCAAATTAACGAGGAGAATAAAAAAGCCCTTAATTTTCTTCAACCTTTACGATATAAAATTATCAATTGCCAGCTCGTTCTGCGTATATGAATAAACTACGAGAGGGCGTTGATAAAAAAAAAACTAGGTAAAAGATTTATCACGTACGTTTTCCTCCTCGTTTCGGAACCGAGGAAAAAAACGATGAAACAGAGAAGGAAAAAAAATTCGCGTACTTAATTTGGTTACGTATGCGTTATGGCGTTGAAAAAAGCAACACTACGGTGGTACATTTACCAAGAGACTACTACGGTTATTGTGATGTTTACTTGCGAAAATTTGGTTTTTATAAAGGCCTTCTCGCCGCCTTGCAGCTTCCAGCTTTCACAGATTGTTTTTTTGTTCAACGTTCGCATGAAAAAATACGCAGAACGTTCGTTTAACGCGAGCAAAGCAGAAAGAAATTACGTAAAACGAAACAATAAAACAGCTCGAATAAGCAAAAAACTAACAAGATATTTAAAAAGCATAATGAAAGAAAATAATGGAAGGAAAATTACACTGTACCAGATAAAAAGCAACGAGAAACGTATTAAAGAATAAAGAATATACCAAGAGAGAAACAGATAGACGTAGAGATGGGGCAAGGAGGACGGTAGCAGGAAAAAAAGAGTGTAATATGGCAAAGAGAGGAAAAATGAAAAAAAGCAAAGAAAACTATACGTCGCTCGGGTTGTATCCAGAATATAATATAGGTATTATATATATGTACGTAGTTAAAACAAACACCACTACACAGCGAAACAATTCATCAAAAAGTTATTTAAAATTGCACCAGTAACTCTGTGTGAGTGTACCTACCCTTTGCGAACTTATAAGCTAATATTATTTACACTCGTTTTTCAATTTTTTCCCCCACCAAGGTTGCGCGTTAAATTACGCGCCAATTTTTTCCAACTTTTCCCAGCGAGTTTTCCTTTTCTCAACCAGACGTTGAACTTATGTTTTCGAATAGAAAATTCCATCGGATGCGCCAGCATAGTACACGATGAGATGGTGTTCTGTGTAAAAAGAGATAATAGTCGAAGGTAAAAGAAAAATATCTTATTCACGATCCCTTTCTCGCTGCTTCTCGTGCCTTCTTGGATGTGATGGAAGTACATCGTGTTTGTACATTATACCGCACGTGCACACACACCGCCCCCGGTACAAATCTTCCCCGTATAATGGAGCCAATGAACCCCAACCCGAAAAACACGAAAGAATATTTTAACGGTCTCGTCACGGTCTACTTGGGTAAGAATAATTTGACAAGTCGTCGAGCCAAGCCGTGAATATGAATAGCAGCCGTGATGTGATTCGTCGTGATGCACTAGAAAATACGAAAAATATACGTAATTTAAAGCAAACAAGTGAAAAGCGTCGATTTCCATTTTAATGATAGTAGCGGCTCCCTTGCTGCAGGGGTATTACGACAAATCAGCCGAAAATCGCGTTCGTATGGTTGTAAAATCGTAAATTTCGCGAATCGGGGTAAAATAATGATAAATTTGGATTTGGCGGGTTCGAATGTGTGTCATTTGATACCCAATGTGGTAGGGTTGCGGGATGAGATCTGAAGAGTGGTGAGGGGGATGGAGTGTCTGAGATATGTTTCGAGTTCGTTAGGGTACTGAAAAGATATTAAAGGAGATAGCAGAAGAAATATGGTATATATTTCCAACAGTTTTCATTTAACGTATTGTATAATTTTCAAGATATGCGTAGGAAAGGAATAAATTTTATTTAAAGGTCATTTTTGGTTTTTGGCATTCTCTCCTCAACAATTGAATTTTTTATTGTGAAGAAAAGAACAAATTTTCATCAATTATTTGTAAATATAAATTTTTTAATTATTATTTTTTCTTAGAAACGTAAAGATAGATAATTGTTTGAAAATTTCTATGTTCTAAAAACTACATAACCATTTCTTAAATTATCGAAAAGTTGGCTAAAATAGAGTAAAAAATTTATTTGGAATATTGCAAAGGAAGAAAAACATCACAGAAATCATCCATCATCATCATCATCATAATCATCATCAATAATTTATTTATTTAATGACGCCCTGCATCGAGGCCTTTAACATCTACACCCAGATTAATCAAGCGTTTACAAGAAAATAACAAATAATAAAATGTTCAAAATAAGTAACAATGAGAAAAAAGTAACAAGTATAAATTTAATTACCATTAACATTCAACAAAAATAAATAAAGTAAACATAACAGAAATTACATAGACATTTTTGATTTTTCTAAATGAGTGTGTATATATCAGAGTCCTGCACGGTATAGTTAAATACCCGGTATAACCGTACATAATCGAAATTACTAGTATATTTAATAGTAGTTTTGTCGCGTAGTACAACTGAGAACTTGTGGTCGATCATTTAAGTATGCAGATGTCCTTGTGTATGGCGAGTATATCTGAGGCTTGAGAAGGAGTGTAGGCGCACGCGTATTCATAGATCGAACGTTAGTGCAACTAGAATACCGAGCAAATGATATATTTTTGTGAACATTACTAGTTAACTTTCGAACGTGAATGCTAACTGTTAGAATGATCATTCATGTATTGCTTATCGTAGAAAAAATAACTAACTAGTTAGATTTAACTCATACGTGAGGACTGGCGATATATTGGACACTTGAGAAGTGAAAAGTGTTTTGCCATAATTTCTATGTATTTAAATTGGCAACTATTAAAAATAACCGCCAGCCAAATGAATAGTTACTTTTTGCTGAAACCAATTACCCCATAGTTAACTATTACGAACCGTAATATCTAACTAGTTAGAATGAGTCATTCATCATATTGTCTGTATAGTTAGAAAAATAACTAACTAGTTAGGATTTAACTATACCGTGCAGGACTCTGGTATATATTGGACACTATGAGGAATGTGAAAAGTTTTTTTGCATAATTTCTCACTGTTATCTTAAATTTGCTCGTAGCAAAATTTTGGTCCAAGTATTCCATCTCTCGATTCCTTATTATAGTTTCCTATCGTAGAATTTTTTTTTTAATTTCATTTTGTCGCAAAATAAACCTCAAAAAATGAGCATTTTTTGCAACTTTGACATCACTTTTGCAATTTGTCCCATCGTGGTTGCATTTTGTCACATTTGGCTGCATTTTGTCACAATTTTTTTTTAATCCAACTTGAACATTTTGCAACAGAATCCTGTAGGTAAATTTATCCAATTGTGCGAAAAATACTTTGCTCAAGATTGGGAAAAGGAATATAATTTGCGATATTTTATTCAAGTGATAGATCGATCAATCATGCTCTATGGAGCACGATCGATCAATAGTGTTTAATTAATACTTTTGGTACTTATTGCAAAGATTTATATTTCACAAGACAAAATGTGACAAAGTGATATAAAGTCAGGGCTGGGAGAACAAGGAAAATTTGTTCTCGTTCTCAGTTCTTTTGTTCCCAAAATCAAAAAAAAGTCATGTTGTTCTTTCGTTTGTTTGTTCTTCCTAGCAGTTCTACATGTTCTTCGTTCTTGTTCTTGTTTTTCCCTAAAAGCTTGTTCTTTTGTTCTGTTCCCGTTCTTTTGTTCTTTTTTTTAATTTTTATTGTTTTGAGCAGGGGTGTCTAGCCAATCGCATTGGCTAGAGCTAATGGCTGAAAGCTAAAAAATAATTTCATTGGCTAGAGCTAACAGCTAACAGCTAGTGTGAGTTGATTGGCTAGCTAATAGCTAATTATTGAAAAAATCATGTGGCACATCAAAATACACGTTATTCTTTCCTCTTTGCAAAAATGCAAAGAAAAAGTGTTTGAATCTCATAGGTATTTTTTCATTTGAAAAAAAAGAGCATAAAAAACCAAAAAAGACAAGAATTTTTAAAAAATTATGAAATTCTGTAAGTAATTTCAAATTTTATTAGTTTTCTTTAATAATTTTGTTCAAAAAAGGCAAGCCAATAGCCATTCGATTTGATTGGCTAATGGCTAATGACTAGTGAAGTTGATTGGCTAGCTAAAAGCTAAAGCTAAAAGGAGTGAAAATCCTTTGGCTATTGGCTATGGGCTAGGTAGACAGCCCTGGTTTTGAGGCCATTTTTTAATAAAAAGAACAAAAGAACGAGACCAGTTGAACTGTTCCTGTTCTTTTGTTCGTGAAATTCAATTGAAATTCTTGTTCTTTCTTTTGTTCTCAGTTCTTTTAAATCATTTTTCAAAATGTTTGTTCTTTTGTTCGTTCTTTGAATAAAATGCCCCAGGGCTGTAATAACGGATCGCGTTCCGTTCCGTTCTAAAAATTAATTTTTCCGTTCCGTTCTGTTCCAAAAATAATTTTTCTGTTCCGTTACCGTTCCGTTCCGTTCTAAAAAAATTGATCCGTTCTGTTCCGTTCCGTTCCGTTCTAAAAATGGCAATTTTATCCGTTATTCCGTTCCGTTCCGTTCCGTTCCCGTTAGATTTTTGATCTTGAGATAACCTAAATTTTAGTCTACACAAATTCAAATTTTGGCTAATCCAAGTCGCTAATCGTGAATTTTTTTCTAATTTTCAGTCATCTGTAACGTTTTACCGAAAATGGCATTTCCGTTAAGTAGGTAAATGCAGTATGCACATTAGGTATATCGAAATTTAAAGGTGAGCTCACCAAAAGATAATTTAATAAAAAAAGTTTGAAATCATAAAATTTTGAAAAAATCAAAAAATGAATAATTTCAATTTTAAATTAGTAATAAAAATTAATCCGTTCCATTCCGTTCTGAAAAATATTTGACCCGTTCCGTTCTGTTCTGTTCTAAAAAATATTTGACCCGTTCTGTTCCGTTCTAAAAATGACAATTTTATCCGTTACCGTTCCGTTCCATTCCCATTATCGCAACCCTGAAATGCCCTGTTCTTCTATTCTTCGTTCGTTCTCCCAGCCGTGTATAAAATACAACCTTTTGCAACAGAATGCAATGTTTTGCGACAGATTGTAACCCATATTTTAAGACAAGATGCAACTAAAAATGTGATTTGTCCCATGTCACATTTTGTCGCAAAACTTTGAAAAATTGTACAACTAGTTGCATTGATCCAATATGTGCTGAATTGTGATTGCCATGTTGCACTCATTACAAGTTTTCAGAGACTTGTCAGTGAATAAGGGAGAATGAGTGAATGTAGTATATCCTATTCAGACTCTGGCCAAAACAACATTTTCTCTCTGATTATCTGTGTAGGCTGTAGATTTTTGACTAAAGAGTAGGCGAGGTCTATGAATTGTACAGGGTGTTTCAGAATAACGAGACGATTTCAAACTCGTATAGCTTCGGCTAAAATCGAGATTGCAGGCTCGTTTTGCGCTCTATCGGTAGAGGGAAGTATCAATTTTACTCTCCAGCAGTTGTCAGTAATCATGACGTACTGGACAAAACAACATCGTGCGTTTGCCTTAGAGTGCTATTTTCGGACCGGTGAATCGGTTGTCACGGTGCAACGGGAGTTTCGTAAACAATTTAAAATTCAACCACGATATCCGATTCCTTCTCGTTGTGCGATATTAAACTGGGTTAAAAATTTTCGTACTACAGCCACTGCGTCGAATAAAAAACGACCTGGGCGGCCAAAATCATCACGAACGCCTGAAAATGTTGACAAAGTGCGTACGAGTTTACAGACAAGTCCTTCTCGTTCATTGCGAAAACGCGCTCAAGCTCTCGAACTAACCCCCTCCACGACTCGTCGCATCATTCGGTATGATTTAAATTACCATCCGTACAAGTTAGCCGTAACACAGCAGTTAGATCCAGCTGATTACCCGAAAAGAAAACAATTCGCCGAAGAGATGCTCGATAAACTTGAGAACGAGGAGATCGCTTTGGAAAGCGCGTTCGCCTGATTTAACGGCTCCTGATTTTTATTTATGGGGATACTTGAAGGCGAGGGTGTACAATGACCGTCCGAGGAACTTGGAACAGTTGAAAGACCGAATTCGTGATGAAATTTCCAGAATACCAGTGAGAACCACCCAGAAAGTGATGAGAAATTGGGTCAAACGTCTCGAAGCCTGTGTCGCCTCCGATGGTAAACATTTGCGAGATGTTGTTTTTCATAAGTAAAATTGATACAATTCTGTACATTTTAAAATAAATTTCATGCATTTTCGTTAATTTTTGTCCGACTTATTGAAGTTTGAAATCGTCTCGTTATTCTGAAACACCCTGTATTACCTAATAATTGCTCGAATGTCAGTTGAAGTTACTTAAAGACTATTTAGCAGGTCCCTGGTTCTACATCCAAATGGTTTGATAGGTTTATAGGATTTTACCAAATACAATTGGAATATTTTGAAGTAATTTAAGTGTTTTGGGTCCTCACTTCAAAGATAGATAATTTTGTTGATCTGGCAATGAAGTAAAGTCAACTTCTTGGTGTAGTTTGGCTATTTGGCTTATCCAAAATGCTCCAGTTATGAGCCTAATAGACTGATTCACTATTGGATTGAGCTTATTTATCTTAGTGTTTGAGGCTATACCTACTCTGTCCAACTTGAGAATACCGGTCAATAAAATAGACATCCACACTTCGAATGAGAGTAATGTCTTGAAGATTTATTTTTAAAATAGTATTATTTCAAATAGATCAATGGTTTTTTGATAATGATACAATAAATATAATAATAATTTATTTAAAAAAAGAAAAAGAATCAATTTTGTTCAGTTGAGTGTTACAATTCATCTGCCACGTTGTGCTGTGCTATGTGAATCGACGTTTTTTTTCCTTTCCCCCTCGGTATACCGAATTATCTACTGGATTTTGATTGACGGGTATTCTTAAGTTGGACAGAGTATATATTATAATATATATGATGATCCATAATCAATTGTTGGCTTTAAGTGACTAATATGAATCCATAATAATGATTTTCTATCAGAACCCCAATTCAAGTGGCTCAGTTTTTTCATCAGATTTATGGCACTGATTAATCTCCTTTTAATGTAGTTAAGATGAGTCTTCCAGCTCATTTTAACATCAAGATGAAGTTCAAAATGTTATTTGAAAAAATTTAAATTGGTTTTGCGGTCAATATTTCACATTTGAATCTTTCAAAATGACATACAAATTGAATACATTTTTGGAAAACTTGCCAAAAAATTGAAAAATTCTGTGAATGGTTTTTAAAATATACCGCCAAAATTCTTCAGATCATTGTTAAAATCATTTAAAATGAATATTGATAATTGTTATTGAATGTTTTTGGAACAGTGAACGATTATATGTGACCGTGGCAGACAAAACCAGCCTTATATGGTGTAAAAATTTCAATTTTCACTTTTTCCGGAATTTTATTTTCAGAAGCCTAAAAATTCAGTAGAAACCAACCCGAAGTCCCAAAGTTTAAAATTAAATTTTAAATGAGCCAAAATGTGAAGTTTTTTTTTTGAAAAAGGCATACAGAAAACAACAAAACATATGTACAAAAAACATTTAAAAATTCACCGTGAATGAACTAAACTCGCAGTTCGTTTCGCAAAAAGCTACCTAGAAATGATGCTGAAGGTTACTTATAGCTCATTTCAGTTGAGTTAAAACGTCATACAAGCAAGTAAACCCCTCTTTTTTTTTATCAGTATCGCACTGTTAACTTTAAAAGCTCGTATCTCGAAAAGTTGTTTTTTGACAAAAGAGTGGTTTTGTCTGCTAGGGTCACATATGGTATTTTGAGAATGATCGTAAACTAATTTTACGCTGTTTGAACTGCCTATGTACTTTTCTTACAATTTGAAGATTTTTTCAACAATTTTTCTGAAATTTTAAGCTTTTTTTGGTATTTTATGCCATGTTTATTAAATTTTAACAAATTATCCATTTTTTCACGTGTCCAAATTACTGATGTCTCTGAGACACGATGTCCAAATTGTTTTTTTTTTTTTTTGGGAAACTATGTTCGAATTACTGAGGTATCTAGGGGAAAAATTCCCAGATTGGCTTTCTTGGGACATTTTGTCCGAATTGGTTCGTTTTGGAACATAATATATAAATTACTCATATTTCTGGGACACAGTGCTCAGATTGGATTTTTTGGACCACTATGTCCAAATTACTAATGTTTTTGGAATACAATGCCCAAATTGGCTTGGGGGGAGGGGTTATGTCCAAATTACTGATGTATCTAGAACAATGTGTCTAAATTAGCTTTTTTGGGACATCATGTTTATATTATTGATGTATCTGAGACAAAGTTTCCAGACGGACTTTTTTGGGACGCTTTGTCCAAATTAGTTCGTTTTATGACACAATATCCAAATTACTGGTGTTTCTGGGACACAATGTCCAAATTGACTTTTTTTGAGACACTATGTCTAAATTGTCTTTTTTAGGACACTATGTCCAAATTACTGATTTTTCTGGGACACATTGTCCAAATTGGATTTTTTCGGGACACCATGTCCATCTTATAGATGTATCTGAGACAAAGTTTCCAGACTGACTTTTTTGGGACACAATATCCAAATTACTGATGTTTCCGGAACATAATGTCCAGATTGGCTTTTTTTGAGACACTATGTCTAAATTACTGATGTTTCTGGGATACATTGTCCAAATTTGATTTTTTGGGATAGTATATGTTCTTTTTTTTAGGACACTTGTTCAACTTGCAAATGTTTCATGGGGCAACGTTTAAATTACGAGTAGTCCCAGGGCACCTTGAACTTGCTTTTTTCGGACACTCTGTCCAAATTATTATTTTTTATTTATATTGTGTCTGAATTGAATTGTTATGCAATTTTTTCAAAATTCAACTTGAGTACCATTTTGTTTTTTGCTATGTGAAAATTCTTTTCTTTAGGTACCTACATTGTACAATTTTTGAGAGGTTTTATGCATTGAAAGTACATCATCTTTAATAATTTTTTTAAAAATTTAAAAATTTGAATATTTTTCTAATGAGAAAATTTTATTAAATTTTGTATAATTTTTCAAATTAAATATGATCAACATTTTAAATTTTTCTAATTTCACCAAATCGTTCGAAACAAAATTTTAATAGATTTTTCACAGATTTTGTAATTTTCCCCACGTTTTCATAATTTTTCCTAATTTTGCGATTTTAATTGGATTTTGAACTCATTTTTAAAAATTTTTTTTATTTCAGTGACTTTTACGTTATTTGAAATGTTTTCTATGCTGTTTTATTAAGTTAATTCTTGATTATAACTACATTTTGAATGGTTTCTTGAATTATCTGTGTTCTATTTCGAACAGCTCATCTCAATATTTTACAAATTTTTATGTATGCTTGTCGATCTTTGAAATATTTTCACACTTTTCAAAAGATATTTTGAAATCAATTGCAAATTTTACCTACGAAACTTCATTTTCAAATTTTATGCAGTATCTTCATCGTCCTCTACTTGAATGTTTTTGGGTGTTTTGTCTATTTTGATCATTTCAATTGAACTTCAAGGTATGAAAAATTCGATCGAATGGAGTAAAATGTCTTGAAAAATGTGCAATCGGTCAAGGAGGTCTTGATTCATCAAACTTCCTTGAAATTTTTCTCAGTTTTGGCTAATTTTTGAAAAATTGAACTTTGGCTGCAGAAAAGTGAGACTGAGATTTAATGGTTTCTTGACCTGCTCTCCACATTTGTCAATGTGTTACTGAAATTCGTGAGTTCTGCTTCGGATTTCTCACTTTTCTCTTTTCCTCAGTCTTTTGGCATAATGAAATATCCAACGAATGGCGAATATTTGTACAAATTAAGAAACCCACTTCTTTACTCGATGCTCAAACGAAACAGGAACAGAAACAAACCAGCCACTTTACACCAACTAAGAAGTGTCTAAGAGAAGGGTGCAATGATAAGGGGCAAATTCACTTTCATCAAGTATCTGCCAACGCCACAAGCTCACTACGAATCGAACTCAATAAACTTACAACAATCTTGCCCAAAGCTCGAGAATCCAGAGGAGATTGCCATTGTGACCAAATTCGGTGGCAAAGTTCACTTATTAGCCGACCAAACTATAATGAGGCCATAGACTCCGACACAGCATTGAACCACGAGTAAAAATCTCACTGCGGTACGAAAGCGATCAACGAACAGCGTCGACAAAAGGACAAGGGTGGCCCGGGTCGGCGGGTCCGGGTCCGGGTATTAGATTATAATAGTTTTTTAAGTTGGAACTAAATTAACCAATACTGCGAATATAAGGGGCGGCGTGACGCGGGACGCAACGGCCGCACAAAGCATATGATTTGTGCGTAAAAATGCACCGTGACGCGCAACTGCTGTCGTAACCTCCTCGCCTCAGCTTCCTCGCGAGACGATAACGGGATAAGGATGCGTGGCGTATCGTCGCAGGCGCACTGGCTTCCACCGACGTTCGTTTCATAAAGATGAGGAGAATTTTTCCACATTGACTGTACGCGCCGCGGCGACTATTACGTGCCGAGTTGGTGCTCCGGTCGGACTCGTACGTTTTGCCAGAGCCAATTCGCCGACGATTCGCAACGTCCTAATAATCCAAGCCGAACCTGCCAAAATTTTCGTTCAATTTGAATTTTTTTCCAGTTGAAGTGTCGCGATCAAAATTACAGCCGAGTTTCGCCCCAGTGTCCAATGATCCGGGGAGTTCAGTGATACGAAATTTTTACTCGGTCTTTTTTTTCGTTGTCTGCGGTTTGTGCGAAGGTTTTTCTCCAGTGTTCGCGATACCGAAGTCGAAAAAGGTTGTTGTCCTGTGATAAGTTTTACTCGATTTGTGCTCTAATCGGTGCTGGTGTTTTTTTTTCGCGAGTGCGTGCCTGTGTCTGTGTCCTTTTGTGCGTCCAAGTGAACGTGTCGTGTTTTGCTCTCCTCGAGTCGATAGTATAAGTGTTTGTAGCTTCGCTGGCTCGTAACCTGCCGGAATTTTTTGCCTGCTTTTCTCGAAAGAAAACCAACCGAAAAGGATACGGTCGCCGAGGCCGCCACCGCGCCGCAGATTTATCGAGGCCAATATGCGAGAAACGGTAATCTGAAAAGTTTTAATTAAACCGTTCCTCTTTGGTCGAGGTTTACGAGGAAATTCGATAACGTCGACGCAATTTTTAAACAGGCGGAGGGACGCGAGAGGCGGCCATATCGTGTACACTATATAGCTGCTCTCTTAAATGACCGTATGTAAACTTTTGCGCCGCTTAATGGATTCCATTAAAAGGGTACTTAGAAATACGTATACGACCCGTGCTCTACGACAGCGACACCGACACCGAGACCGAGATGACGGCATGAAATTTTTTTCCCGTCTTTCGTTTTCGCACTTTATCAAATTATAACCGACTGCGACGAGAAACGAGATTGCTCCGTGGTATCCAGGCGAACGGTTTCGATTTACGTGTAGAACAGAGTCGACCGATGAGCAGGGAGTCGGTTTTCAGAAAGATGATTATACGAGGGGTTAATTGGCCGGAGTCTGGGTTTGTCAAGTGGAGAGAAATGGGTGAAAATTGGCGTGATTTTATTGGCGGGGTTTACCAAAGTTGGGATAAGTTTGGGTATTTTTTTAGGCTGGAATTTGGAGTGAGAGCTGATTGATTTTATGAAGGTTGGATCAGAGAATTTGTGTCTTCGTAGAATATAGAAAAATATGGATGGAGGAAGTTCATGCGATTTCTTTGTTCAATTTTTAAAATTGTCAGGTCAGTTTCAGGTATCACTCGATGGTGGAAATTTGATGTGAGAGATATGAGATTTTGGTTGATAAATTTATAGTTTTGTGATGTGAGGATAATTGTAAAAGGGGGGGGATCCGGTATACTTTTTTGTTCAATTTTTTCAAGTATTGGGTCAGGTTTCGATTTTGCTTGGTGCAAAAATCAAATATGGTACGAGATTTCGATCGACAAGAGCGTTTCTTTGTGAAATGTGGTAAAATGAAGTAGGCTGAGGAGATCGATGTGATTTTTTGTCCCAATTTTCTCATTTGTTAGGTTAGGTCGGGTATTTTTTCCAAAAAAAAAATTGAAAATGATGTTTTGAGGTTTTGATTGATTAATGTATCATTATCATTTATTCAATTATTTTGGAGAATTGTTCATTATTTCCGAAAAAATATCAAAGAAAAAACATGAAAAAAGGCGTGAAAAAGTCATAAAAATTTGAAAGGATAATCTAATGGATACCCTGCGTCTCTACATAAATCTAAATTAGTCGAATTAGGTGAAATTCTGTCTTTTTGAATCAGTGAAGTGAAGTCAGTGATAGAAAACTGGAACTGGAACTGGAACCAGAACTGGAACTGAAATGATGAGAACTAAAAACTAAAAACTGAAACTAGAACTAAAATGAATTTCATCAGTTCCAGCAGTTGCAATTTTTATATTTAAAATATGGCTTGAAAAAGTCGAAATTTTGATGTTGAAATTGATCAAACAACGCTCAATTTGAAAATTTTTATTAAAGAACCCCAAACCTTGAAAATTTACGTCGAATAGTGAATAAAGGAAAATTGTGTTATATAACTCAAAAATTTTATCCAATCGAAAACGTCCTCTCATACATTATTCAAATTTTTTGTTAAAAAGTTAAGGGGTTAGTCGCAACATTTCTGAAAAATATTACTTATGACTTTTTTCTAAAAATCTTTTGTTTTGGGCTTGAAAAAGGAAAAAAATTGAATCGAAAAGGAAAAACATCAAAGCTCAATTTTAGCAGAAAATTTTTAATTTTTTTGTGCTTCAAAATTTAAAAAACTGAAATTTTGGAACTAAAAAATTTTGAGAACTGAAACTGAAACTGGAACTGGATTTATTATCATTCCAATTTTGAGTGAAATGAATTTCTCTTGAACCAGTGATTTTTTATTGATCTTTTTTTTGAAAAATTGCTGATTCTGTTCTGATAAATTGTAAATCAACGGACAAATTAGTAGTTTTTGACTGAAAAATCAGTGGTTTTCAGTTAAATTTATTTCGATGATTCAAAAAGGCAATACGTATTTCGCCTAATTTGATTGATTTTGATTTAGAGAGATAAACGATTTTCAGATTGATTTCTGAAATTATTAGGTTGGGTATGGATATTTAATTTCAGGTGAAAATTATTATAAATGAGTGGCAAACATTTTTTGAGGATTCTTGATTAACAAAAATGTCTCTGTAATGTTGAGAAGCTTCGAGAAGAGGTCTAGATCCCATTTTTAGATCAATTCTCATAATTGTTAGTTTATGTAGGTTAGGATGCTATTTCCCTCAAAAATTGGAAGGAAGCGAAAAGTTGACCAAGTTTATGTATTCTGAGCTTTCTCAGTCTTTGTGGAGTGGGGAGAAATAGGTCATGGTTCAATTTTTATTTCGTTTCCATTGCATAGAGTTCGGTTTTGGAATAGTGCATTTTTCCAAATCTTGAGAACTTCTTGATATTCCAATTCAGTAAATTCAGTTTGTAAAAAAATTGGCTATTATTGCAGAGAAATTGAAGAAATTTCATACATGTTAATTGCGGATTGAGTGAGAACTGAGGAATAAAAGGACTAGGAATGCTACTTATGACTAGGTTTTTAAAAAATCATTAGTGATATAATTTGTGTCCCTTTCTCTTCATTAAGTATAAAAATTGAGGAAAAGAGTTGAAAGTAATTATGTGTTCTTATATCTAACTTTTTTAATGATTTCTCAAAATGATTCTAAAAATTCTCAGAAATTCTGTTGGAGGAGAGAAGAGATTTATAATTTTCAAGGTACCTTAAAATGTTTTCCAATTTTCAAAGTGCTGAAAAATGTTTCTGAATTTGAACAAAGAGGCGTTAAAAATTATTACCCTCGATTGATTATTTAAAATTAAAAAAAAAATTAAAAATGGTTTGTTTCAAGATTTGATTTCTTTGATTAGTCAAGTAGGTTTTCTTTTAGCAGAATATTTCTATGAGTGAAGTTCTGTTAGAATTTGAGTTCGAAAAAAATTGGAGCCCAAAAAACGGCTGAAAAAGTGCAAAATTATTCTAGGTAATAATATTACATCAAACATGAAAAAACTTGGAAAATTTTTCAATTTTTCATCAATTTTCACTTTATGGCGGATAAAAATTTTCTTAGATTTCATTCGTTTTTTTTATTGCATTGTCGATTTTTTATTTTTTCAGAATTTGTTGTGCAAAAATCAAACCTCCATTAATTTTTTGTTGAGGAAAAGGGGAGGGGGGAAATCATTTTATTGAAGGTTTTGCAAAATTCTGAAAAGAAACACTTGATGCTACGAAAATAGCTGTACTTTGATTTCGAAATTTTGGTCATACGCTAATTCACCATTCCAGGCATTAAACAGAGTCACCTTTTTTAGTGACTTGTCCCCTATTTTCAAGTTTGGTCACATAAAAGTCACTTTTTTGCCAAAAGGTCACTATTAGTCACTTTTTTCATTCTGAAATCACTTTTTTCGTTCAAACCTCCTGAAAAAACTGATATTTCTAAAAAAAAAATGATAAAAAATATCAAATCTTTTTTTACCTATTTATTAGTTTATCAGCCTTGTTTATTGATACCTTGACAAAGATTTATTAATAAAAAAAATTTCAGAAAAAAGTTTTTTCAGCATTATCGCTTATCGCAGAGAGAAATACAGTTTGAGTTATGAAAAAAATAGGGTGGGTATTCATTTATGAGAAAAAAATTGAAAAAATTGTCACTTTTTTCGAAAAATAGGTCACTTTTTGCCTGATAAAAAGTCACTCAAGTCACTATTTTTTCCCAAAATCTGTGTTTGATGTCTGCCATTCAAATTGTGAAGTTCACTTACAATTTTGGAATTTCATGAAAAACCTGTAAAAATTACCATTTTTCAAAAATATTTACCAAAAAAACAGGATCAAGTGTCAGTGGTCCTTAATACGTTTCGGTGTTTTCTCACTGTTTATTCTACCATTTTTGAATCGATTTTCCTATAAATGTCTTTTTGACAGGGTGAACCAAATAAAGGGGAAAAAGAGGAGGTAACTTGCCTCTTTAATAGAGGTATCAGAATTGCAGTTTTAGTTTGAAAATTTTCAAAACGAATAATTTTTCAGAAAAATGTTTATTTCGAGTAGAAAAAAATAGACGAACTGGTTGAATCAGAAAAATCCAAAAAATACTACTATTTATAGTAGAAAATTTTTTGGTTTTTGACACCTTCAGTAAGCCAACTTTGGTTCGTCATATCTCCAATTTTTGAAATATTTCCTATTTCCCTGCTTACACAGCATATTTAATGTGAAAATGAAATTGTGTAGCTTGAAAAATTAAGAACTTGGTTTTTTATACCATTTTTCTCTTTATTTTGATTAAATTTTCAATTAAATGTAGAATTTAAATGAGAATTGTCTTTTGAGTTGCTTGTGTCTATTTTTCTTCTTTTTTAATGATAGAAAGTAAAATATAGAAATGAGTTTTTGTTTTGAAATTGAACATAATTTCCACTTTTCTCAAAAAAATATAACTTTTTTCGAATATTGATTGATGAAAAATTGTATAATGTTCAAGAATACATATTTTGGTACTTATCTTTTGCACGAGCATTTCTAATGGTAACTTGAAACCATCGAATTCTTTTTCACTTGTCTCGAAATAAGTGATTACGATGTCACGTTTTAGAGACGAATTTTTTGATTCATTATAATTATACATTTTGAGGCTGATATGATTTTTTTATGATAATAATTTTTCAAGAAATCTCGAATTGAAAAAAAAAGCTTAAGCATCGAGATTTACTACCTAAATTTCAAGTAAAATGTGTATTTCTTAAACATTAATTACCTTTCAATTTTCTGATTTTTTTCTCTCAAATTATGAAATCGAAAGTCTCTCCTCCCTCCACAAATGAAATACTAACGATTTTTCATTTCTTTCTCTCTTTTTTAAAAATTTAGGTATTCATTTTATGAGACGAATCGAGCATCGTAAGATTTAATCGAATTTATAAATATTCTACTCGTATTCAATTTTCTTCTTCACTTATCATACTTCGGTAGAGGTACACGACACTACAAAAACGCTTAAATGAGCAGACTGATCGATTGTTTACTCAAGTACCTTCGGTACAATGCGATGAATAGAACAGCAAAGGTACCCCACCCGCACCCATTCCGTATACATCCGCCAACGACGATAAGGTGGTAATATAGTACAATGCTAAAGAGGGTGGAAATAAAGATGGCTCGAGTTCTAAACATGAACCATATTGTTCCAATTGAAAAAAGCCAAAAGCGAAAGAAAAGAGACCGTTTCTCGCAACCCCTTCCTTCCTCAGTATCGTAAAATTACGAAGAAAAAAAATCGTTATTCGAAAGTAACCGAGAAAACAGGTCTACGAGGTCGATAAATGGAAAAAATGACGATTAGATTATTACCGTAAGAAAAATATAGAAAGGGTGGTGAAAAAGTTCGACTCCTTTTAATTGAAAGTTTATACCTATTTCGAAATGCTAATTCATCAAAAAAATATAACTTGTTCGGTGAAACAGCCTTTTAAAAAATTTTCACCTTTTAGTTTTTTTTAATTGGATTTCGTTTTTTTTCTCCTTTTTCCCGAGTTAATCTGTTGCGTATTTTTTTCTCTTCAACGTTTGGTCCTCGGATAATTTTAATAATTTTTAGAAGTGAAAATATAGAGTTAATTTTTCGAAGGGGTTTTTATAATTTTGGGAGTAAAATATTAAATCGTTAAAAGAGTAAAAGATGGGATAATTTTCGTCTCCTGAATTTTATAGTTTTTCCATCTTTGATGTTCTGTTTTTCCCTTCCTGAAGTTTAAGATGTCTTTTGCTCAAAATTTTGCAATTTTCGATCATTTTTACTCCATATTTTGTGATTTTTCAAAGCCAGACCAATAATTTCATTGAATTAGTTCGTCTTATGAATTTTAAAGTTCTGGCCATCTTTGATGTTCTGTTTTTCCCTTCCTCAATTTCAAGATGTCTTTTGCTCAAAATTTTGCAATTTTCGATAATTTTTACTCCATATTTTGTGATTTTTCAAAGCCAGACCAATAATTTGATCGAATTAGTTCGTCTCCTGAATTTTATAGTTCTTGTCATCTTTCATGTTCTGTTTTTCCCTTCCTCAATTTCAAGATGTCTTTTGCTCAAAATTTTGCAATTTTCGATCATTTCCATATTTTGTGATTTTTCAAAGCCAGACCAATAAATTGATCGAATTAGTTCCAACGTGTTGAAAATTCGTCTAGAAATATCTACAACTGCGAAGAAAGAGAATTTCATTCATTTCCCTTCACCTCTCCGCTCCTCCAGATGAACCTATTGTTACGTCATCGTTACTATTTCCAGACCTGCATGGAATGTGCACCAGCTACCGTCGATAGCCACAACTAGAACTCGCCCTGAATGAATTCATCTCGAACCGTGCATTGCTTGCGATTGTTTGACACCTCGCGACCGCCAGCATTACACGTGACCGCGTCATCCTTCTTTGATACATTCGCGAGCCGCGAGCGAATTACCATATAGCGCGAATAATTAACGGATGTTTTAGATTGCGGAATAAGTTATACCGTCGAGTTTTATCTTTCAGATACTGTTAGCGTTTGATACCCATGTACGTGGTGTACCAGCTTCACGATGGCTGGTTCGTTTCGTATGAGACGAAATATTTTATGGTACGAGGAGTCGGACGAGGTATGACGCCGACTTGTACGAGAATATACGATATAGGTGAAAGAATGCACTGTACATAAATGATAAGGACGATAATGTACGTACGAGTATGTAAAGACGACGAGGATGTGTAATTTGCGGTATTTTTGGAAATTGGACGTGTCTCGGTGCTTGAGAAAGATAACGTCGTGTGGTTGAACGCGACGTTGACGAGCTGACTAAAGGCTGAATTGTAAATACTCGCGGAATGTAGAAGAATTTGAGACTTTTTGAGTACTTCGTGATGGAATATTCGGTTCAGATTTTCAGAGTGAAGAAGGGAGCTCAAAAGTTCATATTCGATGCAGGGATATGGTAAGAGGAGAAGGTCAATTATTTATGATTTTCGTGGAAGGAAGTTACCTAAATGTTTCTCGAAATGTTGAGAGTATCATTTCATAATTTATATTGAAATAATCATTTTTTTGAATTTTTTCCCCAATATTTGAGTTTTTGGGATTTTTTTGATTTTTGTTTGAGTGTCAGATTGTAATGTATTTTTCACATTTTGAAATTTTTCAATCGACTTTTTCAATTTAAATTTCAGATTTTGAATTTGAAGGACCAAATCTATGGTGAAGAGGGTGTCATTGAATTTATTATTTCATTTTCTAAGGAGGAGTATAAGTTCTGAAATGTACGAAAAATGATTTGAAGACCTCAATTTCAAAAAGTGCTTAATTCAAAAATGTTTTTTTTGGGGGGAAATCAAAAAAAAAATGTTCCCAAGCCCATAATTTTTTGAAAAAGCTGATGAATCATATCTTAAACTGTAGTGCAACGGTTCCTCTAGGTAATCTCATTTAAAAAATTCCCACCAATGCGACTCTGTCTATGTAAGAGGCTGATGAAATTTGGACTAAGTACTTTTTGGAATAGTAACGATTTTTTTCGAATATTTATGGCGAAATCTTAGGCCTAAACATGATGTGATATTATTCTTTCCTGGACTAAGTACCTTTTCGAACAGTACTGATTTTTTTGAAATTTTTGGGGTGGAATTTCGGACCTACATTATGTAATGAAATTATTATTAATTATTCTTTTCTTTCTAATCATTCAGCAAAAATTCTAAATTGAAACGAAAAAATTTAAAATTTGGTATATACCCTAATTTTGACCTGCCGAATCTATTGGAAGCGGTTTCGGGACGTTTCAGAACCTCCCGAAGATTTTAGTATTTTTCAACACTTTGGAAAAGCCCATAAAAATGGTCCATCTTCAGTTTTCGACTGTATGACGTCCTAAACTGGTGAGAAATTACCTAGACTACTCCATGGCGTCACTTATTCATTTTTCGTTTTTTTGTACTAAGCACTTTTTGGAATTGAGGTCTTCATTTGTATTATTGTTTGTTATCAAATATCGACCGAACTGGAAGGAGAAGAAAGGGAGTATAAAGTTTATTGAAAAATTATCTGCAGATCTATTTTTTGTAACCAGAAAAAAGTAAATCATCACATTTATAATAGTGATGCCAAAATCTGTTGATTTTCTGTAAATAATTTATGGTAAGGTATATTAATTTCCTTCTTAAAAGTATTTTCATAATTTTTTAAAAAGTTTTTAATGTACACATTTGAATATGTTTGCTAGATTTTTCAAAAATTTTATTATTTTTATGGAGAAGCAAAATATTTTAAATTTTCAACCGAAATGAAATTTTTTTTACTCGAAGTACAATTTTTCTCTTTTTTTCCAACTGCAAACAAAAATTATTCAGCTTAAAGAAGCCCACTATCAAAAATGTTTGAACTCGGATCTTTTTTTTTCTATCAAAAATGCAGTTTTGTCGTTATTGAGGAGGGGAAAATTGTTACCCCCCTCCCCACTTGGTCTGGCTCTGAATTTCTTTCCAGAACTTCCATTTTTGATTATATTTT
This sequence comes from Pseudococcus viburni, assembly GCA_033439095.1. Lineage (NCBI taxonomy): Eukaryota > Metazoa > Arthropoda > Insecta > Hemiptera > Pseudococcidae > Pseudococcus > Pseudococcus viburni. The sequence goes on along the minus strand of JAVBJF010000115.1, from coordinate 983,674 downwards.
TCAAAAATTTTACATTTTTTTGAAGTTGTTTTAATCGATTTATTGTAAAATTGAAATTGAAAAAAAAATCAACTAAGTCGATAAATTTCCCCTCAAAACAGAAAATATTTCAAATCTTGAATATGATTTAGGATTGTTAGAATCACAATATAACATTAAAATGTCGTTTACATATCACTTTTTATTAAAATATTTTTGAAGATGCTCCAGTTCATTGACACATTCAATGAAATTAACAATTTTGGGTTTAAAATGCCAGAGATTGGAACAGGATGTCTAGTGGCCAAGTGTCTACTGATCATGAAAGTCATGGAAAATTCGCGAAATTAGAAAATGGTCTTAAAAGTCATAAAAAAGGTCATAAAATTTTTTGAAAAATTAAAAAAAAATTCAAAAATTTCATTTTTTATTTAATCATTGCAGAAATTGTTCAATATTTCCACAAAAAGTTATGCAAGAGGACATGAAAAAGTCATGAAAATTCTAAAGGCCGAAAGTTACTTTTTTAGGTGAGGGGTGGGGGGAGAGGGGTAAATGCTTAAAACGAAACACCAAATTTTTACGATCGCTAACGTAGTGACATTTTGTTGGATTTGAAAAACAGTAAAATTTTAATCAATCAAGATCTCATCTTTCAACAAAAAGTAATAAATAATTTTTTATACTTTTGACCTTGTCTGAAGGTCTTTTTAGGGGTGTTGCAGCGTAGCAGCGAAAAACCCTATTGCAATCGAATTTTCTTCATTTTTTTTTCATCAACTTTCAGCCAACCATTATTTTAGAAGAACAGCTGAAAATTTTTTTAGAAAAAAAAAAACAAAAACCCTGTTGCAATCAACGGTTAGCTGATGGCTTGTTTTGATCAGCTTTGGTAGAGGGCAGGAGAGGGGATAGGGAAAATTCAAAACGGTTATTTTTCTCTGCCTCTCTTAATTTGAATCAGTCAAAAATTGAAGATTGACTGATTGGAATCGACAAAATTGAGTCACTGGATTGTCAGTGAAATTTCACTTATTCTACTGTTAATCTGTGAAATTTGACTGCCAATCAGTGAAAAATTACTGATTCAATTAGTGAATTTTCATTTTTGAATCAGTAATTGAATCAGTAAATTGTTCATTGATTTTATCAATGGCTCAATTCTGCCTTTTTTAATCAGTCAATTTGACTGATTCAGATTAACAATTAAGGGATGTCATTTCGAATGTGATTTGTTGAATGGTAAAACTGTTCAATTTTCGAATAAAAATTATTTAATTTTCTGCATAAAATTGTAAAACTGCTTCTTACAAAAGGTTTAGGCAAATATCTAAAGTCATCAACTGGAGAAAAAATTAAATATCTGACAATTTAATTTATCAAGAAAACTACAGATTGTAAAAATTAAAGTCAAAAAAAGTCAAAAACTAGAAAAAATCGATTTTTTTCAATTTAAGAAACAAAAAGGTTGTATAATTGTAAATGAAGAAGTCGCTTTCTAAAAAAGAATTCATTAATAACGTGAAAGAAAAAATGAACGCGTTTTTTGCTCTAAAGCAAAAATCTTAGAACATGGATATGTCAGTAAGATATACCGTACTCCCAAATTTAATATAATTCTTCAGGATGTTCATCAACTTATATTCAACATGGGATGTACTTCTTTCAATGCCCTTAAGGTATGGTAGCTTCATTTAGTTACTGTGTTACTGCTATTACACAGGTCTAAAGACACTTTTGATTACCATCAAGGAGAGGGATGCACCATACACTCTGCTTCTAGTGCTGTGCCTCTACCAAACTAGCGCATACCTTCCCAACTACTATCTCTCAGATAATCATTTTCCCGGCAATCTTTCCCAATTTTCTGTCTGACATTCTGTCCAACTTTCCATCTAACATTCCATCTAACGCTCCATCTAACTTCTTTGAGTCTAACATAATGTCATTATGTCTTAATTTAAAAATGCTACTGTCTAACGCTCCATATAATGCTTCATCTAACTTTCCATCTAACGTTCCATCTAACTTCTTCCAGTCTAACATAATGTCATTATGTCATAATCTAAAAATGTAACTGTCTGAAACTCCATATAACGCTCAGTCTAACTTTCCATCTAACTTTCCGTCTAATAATCCGTCTACATATTTCCGATCGAATTTCTTGATCGAATTTCTTGATCGAATTTCTTGATCGAATTTCCGATCGAATTTCCGGTCAAATTTCCAATCGATTTCTACCAGGGTCCGGAACCATTTGAAATTTTTTTTTGGTGCTTCTGGCGCTGCTCTTTAACCTTTGAGATGAAATGGTTCCGGTTCTGGTTCTAAAGTGGTTCCGTAGTCAGTTTTTTTGGTGGGGTTCTGGTTCTGGTTCCAGGAGTCAAGAAAATTTAATGGTTCTCCTGGTTGTGGTGTGGTTCCAATTAGTACTGGTTCTCCCAGTTCCAAGTGGTTCTGGTGCTCCCAGTTCCAGTCATTTTTTTTGTTTTTTTTTTTTTTTACTTTCAAAATAACACATCAAAATTTGACTAAACTTCAATTTTGAAGTCAAATTAAGATCTGCGTATAGTTTTGTAATTTTATCAAATTTTTGTGAAATAATTGAAATTTGAATAACTAGTTTAAGCAATAACAAATCAAGGTTGGGTTCTGCTGCTGCTCTTGGTGATCTTAAACTATTTTAATCTAGATAAAAACTGGTTCTGGTGGTTATGGTTAGTTTCAAAATTACTTCTCCCTGGTTGTTCCCTTTATTGGGAATGGTTCTATAAATTTTTTCAACTGGTTCTGGTGCTGGTTCTCATTTGAAAATTCGAAAAAAGTGGTTCCCCTGGTCTTTTTTTGGTTGTTCTCCCAAGTGGTTCCGGACCCTGATTTCTACAGCTTTCCAACTATCTTTCTGATTTCCAACTACCTCTTTTCGACCGACTTTTCGACCGACTTTTCGACCGACTTTTCGACATACAAATTTTTTCCAAGTTTTTTCAAGTCCAACATAATATCATTATGTCTTAATCTAAAAACGTTACGTAACCATCCCAGCGTTCCGTAACACCTCCAGTGTTGTTACATTACACTTTTTAAATTTTACCCCCCCCCCCCCGCTCTAAAACATATTCATGTCAAAATGATGTTTTTCAAATTTTTTGGTGTCCATCATAATGTCATTATGTCTTGACCTAATCTCTCCAAGTCTAACATGTTATCAGCAAATTATCATGTTCAAATATAATATTTAATTTTATTTATAAGTTTTTTCAAGCCTAACATAATTTCATTATGTCTTGATCCACTGTGATCATTACACATAACCCGTAACTCGTCCAAGTCTAACATAATATCAGCAAATTATTATGTTCAAATATAATATTTAATTTTATTTATAAGTTTTTTCAAGTCTAACATAATGTCATGATGTCTTGATCCACCGTAACCATAAGAATTTTCAAGCGTAAGAATTTTCTAGCGTAAGAATTTTCAAGCGTAAGAATTTTCTAGCGTAACCATTTCAAAATTTTACCCCCCAGGCCTAAAGACATATCCATGTCAAAAATGGCAATTTCATGAATTATCTCGAGTAATGTCATAAAAAAAGTAAAATTTAACCAAATATCATTACCTATTTCGGACTGTCTTGAAGTCAATTGATTTGTTGTACCTACTCAATTTCTCTTTTACAATAATTGCAAAATATCAATATGTCATGTAATCTGGCATTTTCGGTCGTCAATTTTCCATTACCAATTTTGGAAGTGACTTGCTAAAAATGTTCATGAAAGGCTTCCTTTTCACGTAAAGTTGCCAACATCGTTTCAATTTTTGGTATTTCTTTCAAATTTTTCTGTTATTTTCAATTTTCAGCCCAAAAAAATAATGATACGAGGTGTTGAATTGAACCACAGACCCAAAAGCGAAAAAATCTCTCTTTTGGTAATTTTTATCAATGTAAATTAATCGGAAGTGAGGGGAAAAACAGGAATATTTTGCTTTTGTGTCTGGGATTCAATTCAACGCTCTTTATGTATTTAAATTGAAAAACTAATCTGGCTCAAATCTTGAAAGAAGATCGAAATTTTATGTTTCCATTTTTTCAATTTCTAAAATACACATAAAAATGTACATATTTACCTGTTACATTTCTCTGCAGACTTTCTTATTTTTTCAGTTTTTTTGATACTTTTTAATTTTTTTTCTGTGATCGCACTTGATACTTAAATCCTTGGACAATTTTAAACATAAGGGTTCAAAAATTTATGACAGGAGGAAAGAAAAATGGTGGTACAATCAGAAAAATTCGCAAATTTTCATTTTTCTCATTCTTTTTGGCAAGTACATAATGATTCATCTTGCATTCTTCGTACACCTGTCTCTGTATAAGACTTAAATCCTCCTAAATTGGTTCTCACTTCCAAAATTATCACCATTTTTATCAAAACCCATATCATACCATTCGCCTTTTTTGGTTCATAGTCATTATCGTGAATCTGCATTCTACGCTCTTCCCATCGATCAGTCAGTGCAGGTTACGTGAATAACGCAGTAATGAAGATGGCCGCGACATAGAGACATAATGTAGTTACATAATGGACAATGGAGCGTGAATTTCAGGCGAGAAATTACCGCCGCTCGATGCTCATCGTCGTGGCATCGCGAGGGAAAATGTACATAATACTCGTAAAATGCTGCGGTACAGATAATACGACAAGTTGTCGAGGAGACGAAAGGGAATTACGTCGATTTGTGAATAATTTAATTAAGAAAATTAAATTTTCACAAAAGTACGACTATTTTTTTTTATTACGGCGAAAATCTAGGCCGCGTTCTTCCACGTCAACCTAAAAACAACAATTTATTCCCAACGGTCATGCGATCGTTGTATACAAAGAAACGTTTGTGTTTACACTAACGAACATCTATACAGCTACTATACTCGAGTACCTATTTTCCAATAATTCGGTCTCTCGTATAGTATAACCTAAGTAACGAAAGAATAAACCCTTTCCACGCTCTTTGTGGCATTTGGTTTGGAATTCTTCGATAAGGATGTTTCTACTTGGTGAATTCTCGTGTGGCGACATTAATCATTTGTTCTTGAAATGTCTTTTTATTTAATGTACGACAATCAATCGTTAATGTCGTTTTTTTTTTTATCTGCGTGTGGTGTTTCTTTCTTTTTGTTTCTGGATACCCTGCTTCTATTTCTCTCGCGTTTTTTTCAATGCATCTTTTCAACTCTCGCGTCTCCGAGTGTAATTCGACGTTGGTCTGTGTGACGGTTTTTACATCTCTCATTCACTCATTAACGCTGTAGTGTTTTCTCGGACCGTAGTAACGGCTGTGAAGGTCAAGATGAGAGGTGTAGATGTATTGGATGTGTAGACCGCGGTATGAAATTTTAAATAGGCGTGTTAGTCGCAGATTTGACCAGTTTCACTTTTCAGTGATGAGGTTTTATTCGAAAAAAATGTGAGAAATGCTCGCGTGAGTAATTTTTAAAAGCTCATGTATCAAAGTCTCTGGTAATCCTTTTCGTTTTTGGCGGTGTAATGAATTAAGATGAGAAATCCAAGTTGAGGAATGAATTTTAATTTAAAAATATCTCTGTCCAAAGTTGTGAGAAAAATTTGATTTATTGGTAAAAGTTTTTATTTTTGAATTGAAAATTCTGAAAAAATACGTTTTTTTTTTGCAGCCTTTAGTTTTACTAGTCAAATTTGAATTTTTGTAAATTTACAAATTTTTGAATATTTTAAGTGATGTATTTTATACGAATTTACAAAAAAGGAAATAAAAAACAAAAAATGTCATTCAAGCATTTCTTTTATAAGTCCTCCATGGAATTTGAATTTTTGACAAAATCTTTTCAAACCTTTCTGAGGGAATGTTTCCTTCCTTTTTTACCTGATCACAACTTTCATCCTTGAAATATCATAAAATTGGTGATTTTTTCTGAAGTAATAATAAATTTTGTTCAAATTTCAACGAAACATGGGTAAAAAATTGAAAAATTATCAAATCTTACAGCTCGGTTTCAAAAAATAAAAAATGAGGTTTATGCCATAAAAAAATTGAAAAACTATGTTTTTTTGACATTTTTTTCCAAAATACGTAGGCTTTTTGAATTAAAAAAGGAAAATTCATGATTATGGACCGTTTTCCCGAATCCGAAATCCCAAACGGACATTTTCCCGAATAAGATTTTTTACGAAAAAAATTTTCACGAATCCGTTTTCACGAATACCGAAATCCCGAATCCTTTGTTTCCCGAATGAAAAAAATCAATGTACTATTATACTTCATACCAAAAGAGTTTGCCAAAAACAACAAGACCCCCCGAACAATAACAAACAAAACAGAGCAACAATATTCAATGGCTATTCAAAAAATCACGAAATTTTATTGACGCACAGTGTGAATAGCTACCTCTCCATCACCCCGCACCGCCTACTATAAATCAGCCATTTTGGCAAACTTTTTTGGTATGAAGTATAAATAAAGTTCATTTTAGTTTGCTGAGAACTACCGAAATTGTCGGTAGTTTTTTTGGCCTTCATGTAGTCGAAAACTACCGGGTTTTTCCAAAAACGACCGGTAGTTTTATTTTGTTGCAATAAATAAAAATAATAGTAAAAAAGTTAATAATTTGTAAAAAAAAATCAAGGAAAATCAAGTGCAATATAGTACAAATATAAAAGAAAACACATTCAAGAAATCAGTTTTCTTCAAGGTGTCATCAATTTTGACCATTTTTTTGAAAAAAAGTTTGATTTACGAAATTTTATGCCATTTTTGAGTGGTTGTACCCCCTGAAAAACTACCGGTACATTTGTCGGTAGTTTTTCAATACTATCGAAAACCTCCGGAGGATGAAAAAGAACTACTGTTCCACCACTATGCAATAGGCATTCCATAGAAATAATAAAAAATGTGATTCGTGAAATTCTATATTCGGAATTTTTACATTCGGGAAATTCATTATTCGGGATTTTTGCATTCGGGAAAAAAGTAATTCGAGAATTGTATTCGGGATTTCGGTATTCGGGAAAACGGATTCGTGAAAATTTTTTTCGTGAAAAATCTTATTCGGGAAAATGTCCGTTTGGGATTTCGGCTTCGGGAAAATGACCGTGAACCCAAATTCATACATTATGTTTGATAAGTTCAGTGTGCCCAATCGGTAACTTTTTAGTGACTTGGTCACTTTTTTCAGCTTTGGTCAATTTTGGTTGCTATTTTCTCCAGAAAGTAGCCAAAGTCACTTTTTTTTTTTAAAATTGCCGTAATTGCCAAAGAAAAAAGAAACCCTGAAATTTAAGAAGAGTTTCTCTCCAACTATAAAAGTATCAGGGATAGCAGGCATTTTTAATTCCAAAGCACTAATAAAACTATAATTTAAAAAATTGGATTGAAATTTAAAAAAATACATGTATGCAATTTTATTGTTATAATCTTTTCGTGAAAGATTATGTACCAGTTTTAATATCAAAAAAATTGTTCAATTTCTAGGAGCTTTTAAAAAATTTTCAAGTTCAATTTGTTTGTGAAATTTTTTTCTTTTTTTTCAAAATATCGTGTTCTAGTTTTTTGGGAAATTTTGTACATCGTTAGATTTTTGGGAATATATGTTCAAATTTTAGATGAAAATTGTTCAAGTGATATTTTAAAGGCCATGGTTTGAAAATTTATCCAATTTTTCGAAAATTGATTAAGTTTTAGAAAAATTGACCAAAATCTGGAAACTCGTCCTAGTTGTGGGGAATACCTCAGAACTTGGAAATTCGTTCTGGTTTATGAATAAACACGTTCAAGTTTAGGAAAATTTACCATTTCTTATGAAATTGTCGTAGTCTTAAAAGTTATTCCGTTTTTGGAAAATAGTTCAAGTTTTGGAAAAACCTGTCCAGTTGTTTTGAAAAATATCGCCCAATGGTTGAAAAATTATACATTTTTTGAAAAATCGTGCAGTTTATGGAATTTTCAGAAAATTGTTCAAGTTATTCCGGAAGGCTAATTAGAGAACTGTCCAAATGTTAGATGGATTCTTAAATTTTTGAGAAATCATCTTGGTTATGGAAAAAATCACCCCAGTTTTAAAAAATCACACAATTTTTAGAAAATTGTCCCAATTTTTTAATTTGTGGTAAATCCTTCAAACGTATTGTCTTGAGGGGAAGAAATAAATGGAAAAATACATCCAAAAGTGAGAATTGTTTTTTTGCTGTTTTGATGGAATTGAGTCACAAGGTCATTTTTATGGGATTAATTTACTTGAACACTCTAGGAAATCCAAAATTTGTTATTTAAAAAAAATTTTTCGAAGCCTTATGGAAAGTTTGAGGATACATCCCCATCTCCTAGATCCACGCTTAAAGCTCCTTCATTTCTAAGGGAGAAGAAAAATTTTTATTATACACAAAAATTTTCCATCGCAGAATTGGAGTCATTTTTGATGGAAGGCGGAAGGGGGGGGGGGTGTTTTGATATTTTTTTTCAAAAAAGAGAAAAACGGAAAACTTTTGCGGACGGTGTGGTGGCAGTCTAGATTTTCTCAGAATGTGTAAAGGGTGAACGGGGGATCTGGTCTTAGTCGTCTGCACCCTCGCACATGCAGACTCCTCGCACCTTACATACACCTACTCATACATGTAATAAGTTATAACACAGTTATGCACGATATCATAAGTTTATTACACGGAGATATTTAAGATTTGGCGTTAGTTTATGAGATACAAAGTTTCTCATAAACAGTCGCTACTTAAAGATTTACCCTAACGTAACGGGAACCACGGAGTATTGGTCAATTGGGGACCGAAGTCCCCAATCCCAAACATATCCCTAACAGGCTACGAACAGCTATCGCGATGTAATTACGAACGGACGGCACATCAATACAATACAATACTAAAGATGCGTACCTGCGAGGACACAGAGTACAGCATCCTGCAAACCTACCTGGACAGTGTTACCACTGTAGCTTGGGGAGAAAGGGCCATATATCCCTCTTACAAATGTTGCCAGAATTTTCAAGGTTCAGCTCCACTAGAAATTGAGACCATTTATGAGTTTCACACTCTCTTCTGAAAAAATTTGTCAATTTTCTGGAGGCTTTAGATCGGCTCAAAAGCCCTTACAATCGATTTCTGAGATGGAAATTAGGGTGTAAGTATATGTTCGGTCTCATTCCAAATCAGTGATAAGTCACTGATAGTCAGAATTGCAGCACACGAAAAATCAGTAAAATTCACTAATTTTCAGTGATTTTTCACTGATTTTTCAAAAAATTTCACAGATTTTCCGTGAATTTCATAAATATTAGGTACTGAGTTTTCAGTGAATTTTCACTAATTTCCAGTGATTTTCTTTCACTGATTACCAGTGATTTTCTTTTACTGATTTCCAGTGATTTTCTTTCACTGATTTATTACTGTGCTGCTATTCTGACCGTTTTTCAGTGTTTTTTGATAAATTTCACTGATTCGAGTACTCCTTTACAACTCTTTACCTTGATTTGATCAAATTTTGGTATTTTACAGAGCTGTGAGATAATTTTGACATTTTTTCATTTTTAAAAGAGCTGCGAAATTTTTCTTGGTGTTGCCAACTTGCCAAGCTTTTTCAGAGCGGTACCAGCCGATTTCAGGATGTTGCTACTACAAAGGTCGGCACCCCTAACTTTTGCAACAAAAAAGTCAGGTCCTATTTTGTAATGTTCGACTATTTCAAAGAGCTTCAATCATTTGTTTTTTTTTTGAAATGTGTTTATTGATTCCAAAATCTTGAAACTTTTCATGGTACCTATTTCTATTTCAGTAATTCTTTAAAAACTTTTAAAAATGCATTGTGAAGAAATATAAGGTACTTAATAATAAAAAAAATACTTTGATCACAAAAAAATCAAGAATTTCAAGACATTTTGTTGATGATCCTTTTCACAAAAAAATCAATAAAATTGAAAATTTTCAGTAGTATGAGAGAGAAAGAGATTGAGGGACGTGATGGAAAATTGTCTATAAAATTCTTAAATCAACTTTTACATATTATATTCTAAATATTTAATTCAGTCCAGGCCTGTTCTAGAGGGGGGGGGGGGTTCTCCCAAGTCTGAGTTTTTTTTGAGTGCTCGCTAGGACTGAAAAAATTCTGTCTCAATCTCCAGAGGAATTCAATCAAAAAATTTGGCTTAGCCACATTGCATCACATCATATCAACGTTCAAAAACTTGCTTTTTTGCTCTTACATTTTTTCCCCTCTGGCCTTTATTTTCTCTGCACAGCTCTGATTTGGGCTTGAATTTTACTTCGATTAACCAATTAACCACATCGAATTTGGTCACATTTCCTTATTTACCACACCACAAAGTACAAAATTAATCCAACGATGACAAAAATTCCATTCAATTTTCATATTCATCAGTCGCCAAACTTTAAAGGACGACGAAAACTAAGTCGGCATCGTATCGTACAAAGGAAAAAACCACACAAACATCGCCGGTTAAATATTTACCTTGTAAGCAATTTTTTATCGTGTTTCTTCGCCATTACCACGATGACATATTTTTTTTAAAATAGAGAAAAAAATAAGAAAACCGTCTATCCACGGTAATTTAGCCAGTGCATCGTCGAATGACATTTCGCACCGAGCCATTCGAACCGTACACTGGTCGATTTCACTTATATCTCAATAAAAATTGCACCGAAGAGAAAAGAAGAAGAAAGGTGTACGCGAGGCTTTGAACGCGCAAAACCGACGACAGAGTAGGAAAAAAACTGACGACTCATTTTACGTACGCGATAGTTTCTCTTTTTGAAATCTACCCAATCTGTTGAGATGGTTGGAAGCTCTAGACTATGGACCAGGCAGGGGTGTCGAGCTGTGTGCAAATTATTAAAGCAGACTGTGTAGCGCGTATACGGCGCGTGCTTCGAAAGACAAAACGAATCTACGTGCTTTATACTTGTACCATCTAATTAAAATGATAATTACACCGGAGCTGATGTGCCATTGCAGCAAAAGTTGGCGTAATTTTTCATACGCTCGATCTACGATCAATCTACCCTCCTGCCAAACCTAGAGGGACCTCCCTTAGCTCAAAAATATTCGATGGCTACGAAATCGGGGAACCAAAAGCTCAAACGAGAGATCATTTTTCTTGCTGTATTTTCACGTTTATTATACGAATCTGAGCGAGGGAATTGTCAGATTTTTAAGCGAATAGGGTTGCACAGGCAGGATCGACGATACCGACGGTGGTAACTTACGACGTCGGCATTTTTTTCTTTTTCTTCGCAGGGCTATATAAGGAACGTAGAACGCCGGCGAAATGCGGTCATTGAATTTTAAAATACGAAATCTCAATGATTGAAATGCCAGAGGAGAAAAAGGAAGCTCGAGAATGTGGAAATATTTGCAAGTTGCGTTAACTTTTTCCGCTTGAAATGATCGGCGTAATTTTTGCCGCTCCGGTTTTGTACGCTGGCGCTCACAAAGTGCTTTTTCAATAGTTCGTATTCCCCTCGTAGGCTCGAGCTTTAATGAATTCGTAAAAATGTATAAACAGCCCTGAGCTTACTGTAGCCTCCGTTCTCCTCGCCGTGTGTTAACCTCACGACGAAAATTCACTCCGCCGCCCGTTTCCGTACCAAATGTCGAGGTTCGATGTTGGAATGTCTTTGAAATTGGCTACAGTCCAATTTGCGTCGGGTTACCAGTTTATATAGAAATCGTATCAATGTATAACCTATTAAAACAGCCCGAATTATTCGATGAGTAATTGTAAAGCTCTATAAAGGGTATTTTTCTATTCGGCCGCCAAATTGGGCCAAACTCCAGCCGAAGACTTCTCCCAGTCCGTGGTTAATTTATACTTACCATTTTAGTACCGTATAAATTAATGGAAACCATATTACAAAGAATTTCTCGTAAATACCCGAAAAATTATACCTACGTGAGCTGTTCGTTGATCCACACGTGATCTCGCTATCCATTAATGCGTAATAAAAAAAATGACATAAAAAGGTATTAAAATAAGAACTAAATCTTCCTCGGCGCATTATAAATGGATAAATAAACAACCGAGCTCGTATAATAGATAACAAGTTAACTGGTTTCACGCCCAGTTTATCGCGTAAGTTACAACCAAGTGAAAAATTAACCAGTCGCACAAAAAGCGAAAAAAAACCCTACAGTGAGATGGAGCAATATGTTCACGACGTATAGAGAGATCCGTTATTCTCGGAGGTTTTTTTCTTCCATTCTCTCATTCTTTTGTAATTATTCAATTGAAAGCGTATTCTACCGTGCCATTTGTCGAACGTCGCTGGAAAATGAAATTTATTCATTTAAAAATGTTTAACGAATATACGATAGATCTCTCAATAACGAGTTCATATTGAATAACAATTTATAGCTTGGCAAGGAAATACGAGCAGATTATTCGCCGAGAAAAAGTATTCGCGTTTAAGTACCTAATCGAAAACATTTACCCTTCGAATAACTTTTTTAAACCTTTAGATCTGACAAAATCCCGCTAAAATGGTAACACGGGTCAGATGTAATGCTTATAAAATATTCCTATTACGTGGAAAGATTTCTTTATCGTTTGCCAACGTTGTGTAAATTCAAGCGGATAGCGTGTTTTGATGTTTTATAGTTATACGAGGTTTTGCCCCCCCCCATCTCCCCTTTTTCGTACTGTGGTATAATGTAAACCGTCGTAAAAAATCCTTCCGTAAGCGATGATACTTTTTATACTTTTAAAGCCGCGATGATTTAATTGAATGGAGTGTGTTTTTTGTGGCCAAGATCAATCGACCAATTAGGTACGAGGGTTTTAATCTAGGAGATATTTTGGAACGTGATCAAGGAAAATGTGAATTGGGTGAAGCAAATTCATCGCGTGAGGTTGAAATGATCGAAGTTGGTGATAGAGATGTTTGGGAAAAGGAGAAAATTAATGAAAATGGATCAGTAGGGTGATATTGTCCTTCAGTTGTGTTTAAACGTCATAATGACTTCGGATTCGTGATCAGCGACCTCAATAACCTAGATTTTGATATATCACATGACCATATTTGGAAAAGTTTCGAAATTGCCCCCAGTTGATTTTAGCCCCCGCCCCACCCATCTTTGTGATATGTGAAATGGTGGATTTTAGTCTACAGTACTTTTTCATTCTGAAATCGCAAAATGTTGGAGTTATGATGATTTATACTCTTTTTTGCGTTGCTCAAGTTTTCAATGTATCGTTGTATTAGTTTAGATTGTTAAAGTTGGGGGGCGAAGGGTGGGGGTAATGATCATATTTCATCGTCGTCGAAGTGCCATATCCTATACAGGATGTTGGCAGTCACATACTAATTTTCTTGGGTTAGGCCAACACATAGTGTTATATAATGGCTTTGTGACTATCCTTGGGAATTTTGGCGTTTTTTTGAGCATTCACGTAGTAGTTTCCCATTGCTTTCTACGCTATCTACAGTTAACACCTTCCTCACTAGCTGGATCTTTACAATCCTGAGTTCAGAAGAGCGCTATCAATAGTCGCTCAACTAGTTACAGTTTTTTGATTCCGATTTAGGATAGCGTGCTTATTTATTAACCACTGCTGTTGACTGGCTGCGCTCACTACTTAGCATGCATTTGATGTCAATTACACTTTCAATATTTTTTGAATGCGTACATAAGCTTGCATCTACAGTGAGACTTGAACCTACGACTCTCTGTTCAGGAGACTGTAGCCCAGCCCACTATGCCACTGAGCGCTCTCATATTTCATAAAACATACATAAAACATAGCCTTGTAATATTTCAATTTCTAGGTTTTGGGGCACAAGTATTTCTAATATGCCATAATTTTTGGTTTTTAAGGATTGATCAATAATCTGTCATTGAAAGGGAACTGAGAGATAAGGCACCAAAAATTATTTTTAACCACGCGTAGCCTTGTGATATATCAAATTCTAGGTTTTAGAGCTTGTAGATTACGAATCTGGCATTGTTTTCTTGGTTTAAAAGATTTGATTATCACATGAACCGTGTTAAATCAAAAGATACCAAGCGCCATCAAAAATTTCACCAAAAAACAATTTTGAAAGTACAATAACTTATCAGTAATTTACGTGTTCAGAAGCTTATTTTGTGTTTCCAGTGGGAAATATGTTAAAATCTCAGCACTTCCAAATTTGTCGCCTGGTTGTATAGCTGGTGGGTGACGCAGCTGCACTACAGTTGCTTTTGACTTAACACGGTTCATATGTGAGCTACTAGAGTAAAGGGATTGAGGAGTGGAGGCAGTGAGATAGCTGGGGGGGTCTTTTTTGGCTCCTATTCTAGAGTGGGGAATTTTATTTTTTATAACCTACTACATAACCTGGGTTTATTAGTGCTCTGCCAAAAGACCTATGAACATCAAATAGACCAAGGGGAGACTATTATTATAGTTAACAATTGGAAGGAATAAACAAAATAAGAATAATTATAAAATTTATATACAAACAACTGTGTGATAGTATCGCACCCCTAGTGCAATAACAACACATCTCAAAAAAATTTGACATTCGTATTTTTTTCTGAAACGTGCTTATCTTTGATCAGTTTTCAATTTACATCAAAAATAAAGAAGTTGATTTTTTTTGAGATGTGTTGTTATTGCACTGGAGGTGCGGTATGTAATATTAGAAATTAAAAGACTACACAATATGTTTGAGCATAAAGACTTGAATTAGGGAACTAAAAGAGGGGGTATACTGGACCGCCACCTTGTGGCTAAGAAAATGTTTGAATGCTGGAACTCGTTCCACAATGTTATGTGGGAGTTCAAGTGTGATTGATGTGTTTGAACTCCCGCGTAACATAGCGTTCTGATGTTTCCTCCACCACAAAATGGCGGCCCAGCATACTTCCTCTTACAAGCAGTGTTGGCAAAAGTTCACCGTAAGTCCAAAATTTGTACATGAGCATAAATTTTCATATCTTCACCTATTTTTACAAATGAAGGTAAACATGAAAATGTGTTCACATTCACATTTATTTCCTCATGAACACAAACAGAACAAGTTCTTTTGTGATGAATGCGAATGGAACACGTTCAGTTTTCAACAAACATGAACTGGACGGTTTCAATTTTTTTGTGAACTTTGCCAACATTGCTTACAAGTCCCTAACTCGAATAGGGATGAAAAGACATGATAAGGGTTAACACTCCATTGGGTGATGACAAGATAGAGAGCGAGACTTGAGAGTTTATTATTGTATGCTAGATAATATAAATTATTTCCAATTAGTTGAGATGCTAGTAAATTTTTTGGGGAATTTATAATTTTGGTATTGGTAAAACATAATTTCCGTACATAGCTGAATTGTTCAATATAGAAAAATGATTCGGGATTTGGAGAGATGGCATCAAATTCAGTGGTGTAGAAATTTTTAATGGAAGTAATAAGGGGAAGTGTACATTCAAAAAGAAGAGGTATGGAGTTTTATTTCCAGTTTGGCAGGAGGTCAGAAAGGTCCAGACCCCCTCATAAGGTCAAAAAAAGTTTCAATTATTGTTATGTGAAAAAATGTGGTTTTTGGGCATTGAAAATCCAATTTTTCAACACTTCCTTCGGGCATAAATAAAATCACAATTATATGAACGACTTTGCAAAAGTAGTATATTTCACATCAGGGGAGAAAAATTGTTTTTTCTTTGAGTTTTGAACGATATTTTTTTTTATTGTGGGAGAAAAGCGCAAATTTGAGTACTAGAACGATTCGCGAGAGGGACTAAAGTAGCGTTTTACTCCCTCTATAACAAAAACGATTATTTTTTAGTCCTTCTCTCTTTTAGTATTCCAAATCACCAAACCAACTTTGTACATCTCCCCTCCCCCTGCTTGGATTTGTTATTGTTTTTGGTTTTCAAAGTCAAAATAATTGGCATGGAGTTGTTTGTTCAGTAACTCCATTTTCATCAAGTAGTCTTTTTTTTAGAATATTCTATACTAATCGCATAAGAATTTTGTAACACATGTGTAGTTTCAAAATATTTATGAAAATGATTCAAATTTTTGAAGTAAATTTTGTGGAGGTAGACTGAACTCAAAATTTCTCAAGAAATTATGAACATTTTGCCCCCCCCCCCCCATGAGAAATTCCTGGCTACGCCACTTAGTGAGGGAGCAAGTTATTTTTAACCGATTATGGCTTTGTGATATATCGATGTCTTGGTTTTGGAGCACGTAGAGCAAATCTGAGCATAGATCTGATCTCAGATAATCCAGTTTCTCAATGCAAGCTCGATGTATTTTTGTACGCAGGGAAATGTTCTTATCTTGACAAAATTGAGCATTTGGAAAATGTTTAATGCCAATAATTTCGTGTAATTTATTCTTAAGAATTATGTTTTTGTGACCTTGGTTCATTCTCCCCCTCCCCTCCCCTACCGTTATGCTCTTTGCCTTTTATTAATTTTGCCACCAAATAGCAAATATTTTCGTTTCTAATTCCAACTGTTATTGTTTTCTGTTCCAGATGATTTAATCAGGTTAACGGTGGAGTGCAACACAGTCTCGTATCGGTTCGTACACGGTGGCTGGTACCTTTTCATCACCTGGGTCTTGGAAGATCTCGCCTTTAAAATGGATTCATAAATTTCGCCATTGAAGAAGAAGTCTCGTAACCCAACAACCGGTGGTATTCTGCAATGCCAAAAGATTTGCCAAACAAGTCATGTCGTGCTGATACGAAAAAACAAAGCGTCGTTGCGAAGAGCTGTAAAAATTCGCTGATCAAGGTCACCAAAGTAGTATCAAGTAAGATCGCGAAGAAAAAACCGGACACGAAAAAAAGGGTGAAAAAAATCGTACAAAATGACGGAGGAACGGAGAAGGTAAAGGATCGAAAAAAGACCAACATTGTGGTACCGATTAAAACACGTAGCGGAGCTTGCCTAGTAGACTCCAATGCCGGTAAAACGAACGCCCCGAAAATGAAAGAAAAACAGAAGCCAGCTGCGGAGAAGCCTAAGCCAAAAGATGACAAAGGTAAAGCGAAAAAAGAACCGGTTAAGAAAGCATCGGTTGTTCTGAACAACATCGCGGTTACAACTCCGGTGACACCGACTGCTACGAAAAAAGAGCCTAAAAAAGTGAAAAATGATAAAGAAGGAGAACCGGTTGCTAAAAAAGTATCCAAAAGTGTGGCTAAGAAAGATGCTGAAACGGTCGATAAAAAGGAAACGATTAAAAACGATAAATTAGACGATACCGAAGTCGCTACACCACCAGTTGCTAAAAAAGATACCAAAAAGGAAAAGGAACCCGTTAAGAAAACACCCAAATCCAAAAAAGATGCTGAAAAGAAAGATACTCCCAAACAGGATAAAAACGACGATAAAACTACGACCAAAAAAGAAATCGAGGAACTGATCAAAAAAGAACCAGCTAATAAAAAGGAACCAAAATCCAAAGAAGATACTGTCAAAATTTCAGAAAAAGAGGCCAAACCTGCTAAACCAGAACCAGCCAATAAAAAGGAACCAAAATCTAAAGAAGATACTGTCAAAATTTCGGAAAAAGAGTCCAAACCTGCTAAACCAGAACCAGCCAAAAAACGACCTGCTAAAAAAGCTAAAGATCCCCCTGCTACGAACGAAATTTCCAAGAAAGATCCGGATGACAAAATTACCGTAGCAGCACCTCCGAACGAACCCGCAGACAAAAAAGAACCGCTGAGTCAATCGAATAAAATAAAATTCTTCAAATCTAAATCGAAAAAAGCTGAAAAAGCCAAAGAACCTGTATCAAAAAAGAGCAACGATCTGAAAGACGCCTTCAGCGTGTACGATAATATCGACGAAGACGACGAAGGCACCCATCTCAATAAAACCATCTCCAAAAAGAAAGAACCTTCCAAAGTAAAAGTCTCGAAAATTGGCAAAGAAACCGAATTAAAAATGAAACAACATTTGGAAGAATTCAAAAAGACTAAGCTCAAGGCCAAAGATACTTCAGTCAAAGACGACAAACGAAAACTCGAAAGTGACAGTGAGATCGACAACAAGGCTCGTAAAAAGGTGAAGAAAAATGTCGCCGGAGATGACGACGACGATTACGAACCGTCGACAGCGCCACCGCAGCCAGCACCTTCATCGAAGTCGAAATCCGCCGCGAAAAAGACCAAACCCAAAGAGGAAGAGCTCTCGTCCCCTTCATCCGACAGCATCCCCTTGAACAGACTCGTCGCTAAAACACCCCCCACGAAAAAAGACTCGAAATCCAAAGCCTCGGCTACCTCCAAAGTTAAAAGGGAACCTCATTCGGACGATAGTGAAACTGAAACCAAAAAGAAACCCAAGACTGAAACGCCTTCGAAAAAAGCTCCTAAAAAATCTCCCGCCAAACCCTCCCCCGCTAAGAAAGCTGCAGCTGAGAAAAAGAACGAAAAAACGCCCAAAAAATCTGCCCCCAAGAAAGTAGTCAGGTTCGAAAAACAAGCTACTCCCAAACCAGCCCCTAAAATTATTCGCAAACGTAAGCAACGGATGGCTTCGCTGAATGCAATGGCCATGGTGCATTGTTTATACGATAATGATAGTAAAAGTGCCTCGGTGTCTTCTTACGACAGTACAGACCACTCGGACGATATCATCGAACCGATCGAAACGAAACGTAAACGAGAACCGAGTCCTGTGCCCGAGATCAAAATCGAAAACAAAGAAACATCTGTGGTCAAATTCGAAAAAGAACAATTCCTCGTCGAAAACCCTCCCGACCCTGTTATTAATCGCGAATCTCTCCGGACAGCTCCGGGTCTTCGAAGTATTGGCAAACATTGGGACATGAACAGCTCATCCATATCTTCAACTTTATCAGACGAAAACCTCGAAATAATCGCTTCTCCTATTGTCATTAAAGAAATAACAACTTCGATGGAGAAACCGAAAATTGTCTTGAAGAAGAAATTCGCCCGAGCTCTCAGACGACAAATATCCGAAGAATCGTCCGAAGAAGAAAAACACCAAGCGTTGCTGCTCGAAGAAAAGAAACGCATGGTGAGGCGACGTCGTCGACAACGCAAAGAGATCACCATGGATTTGAAAGATATGGTCGTATGCAAACGTATGGCCAGCTTGAACGCTACAGCCATTTTGGCCGCCAGTTACAGCAGTCTGACTGGTAAAAGAACCCTCACTGTGAAATCTTCGGGTAAAGCGGAAGAAAAACGAGAAAATGCCGAGAATTACGAGAAAACCACCGAAAGTGTCTTAGGCAAAATGAAAAGTCGAAAATCGCCTTTTATCAGGAAGAAATTTAGCTCGAGCTCGGACGCCGATGTCGAAGACGAAGCTGATCTGTCCGGCAGTGAGGTTGTTGTGAAATCTGCCTCGAGTAGTGGTAAACAGCAAGTGTCGTTGATTGTGAATCAAGACTCGGGCGTGACCATCACCGGAGTCTACCTGAATAGTACAACTAAATCTACACATCATCAAGGGTACTGCAGCATATCTGGAATGCAGTACAGAATTTCGTCTACTAGTCATACGCAAACCGAAGCCACCACCGTTACGACCGAACCGATTGTACGAAATCCCCAGGAACCGTTGAGGCCACCGGTGAGTAAATAACTCCATTTGTCTATCTTATTAATTTTAGCTCAAGTGGTTATGATTAGTTGGGAGAAAAGACCGGATTAGGTGAAAATCTAGCTACACCTAGCTATGCAACTTTTCATTCTCTCGTTACAGGCATCATAGCAGATCACTTTTTTAGTGTGTTTATCACTTTTTTCGGCTTTGGTCACTAGAAGTCGCTTTTTTTATCCAAAGGTCACGAAAAGTCACTTTTTTCCTCCCAAAGTCACTTTTTTTCGTATTTTCAAGCAAAAATTAAAATTTTTACGAAAGTTGCTATTTTTCAATATTCTTCAATAAAAAAAATTAAAAGTTGATAACGATTTTTCAAAAAAAAATTGCCCTCGCTTCACTCGGGCAGTATTTCGATAATTCTATTTCTAAATTTGAAGAAATTCTGTTTTCTAAATCAGTAAAGTAATTGATTTTTTAATCAATTCCCCATTTCACAGAATAGATCAATAATTTTGACTAAAATAAATCAATCAAACAATTGAAATATCACAGATTTTTAAATAAATTCATTTCACTGATTCAAAAAGACACAGTTTTACGAAAATTGGCTGAATCAGATTTAGAGAGTAGATATAGGTCATATATTAATTGTTTGTTCCAAAAATCTCCTCATTTTTCAATTTTTCTTTGCTCAAATCTTTATAATTAAATTAATTATGTATATCTGCCTCCTGAAGTGCCACTAAAAAAATTAGATTTTTAGATTACTTAATTTTTTCATTGAATTTTGACCCCCTCCCCTCATTTTTTCTTGAATTCTCAGCCCTCTTTCAACTGTAAAAAAATCCCCCCCGAAAAAATCAAATTTTTGGTTACTTTTGCTTAACTTTTGGTCACTTTTTGGTCACTTTTTTTCTCAAAAAAGGTCACTAAAAGTCACTTTTTGTCTTCGGAATTTCGCTATGATGCCTGCTCGTATTATGCCTCAAATTCAAAATATTTCTAAAAAAATTACAAAAATGAAACAAATTTTTGAAAATGATGAAAATTGTTCAAAATATCATTTAAAAAAATTACACAATGCCAGAAAAATTGTGGAATTAAATGAATCCGAATCAAATGAGAGATGATGGATTCCTCTCCATCTTACAATATTGCATTTCAAGTCGAAAAATTAGGTTCAAATTAGAAAATTTGCGAAAATTATGACATTTTTAGATTTTGAAAATTCTGCATTTGAGTCGAAAAAATTGGAAAAAATCTTAAATGAGGCGGAAAATTTTAATCATTAGTCCCCCTCCCCCCCCCCCCCCCCACAGATATTGTCCCTTTTCTGATTTTTCTGAAATTTAGGCTGTGCTCTGCGGGGCTGTGTCACTTTTTTGAATTTAACAACTCGGGAATTTTTGAAATATTTTGCCAAATTCAAAGGTTGGTTAAAACACAATACCTGAGTACCTGTGAGTTTAATTTTTTTTTTTGAAATTTCTTGAAAACACCTTAAAATAAAGATATTTTTTGTTAAAACCCACTTACAGTACCTCATTTCATCGATAATTGGACAATTCCTCACTTGAAAAGTGAAAAAATTGTCAGGGCGGGGGGAAACAAAAAAATATTGCCATTTCAAGTCATTTTCAACCAATTTCAAAAAAAGAAAAAACTCTAAAATCGCCGGTAGAAAAGTACTCTGTTATTCCCCAAAGGTTCAAGAGATCTTGTGTTGGTGGTTTATTATCAATTGAGAGACAAATGTGTGTGTGTATGGGGGGGGGGGGCAAGGCATTTCAAACTTAGAATCGGTCTGAAATGGCCAAGTATAGGTATATATATCTTGAAAACAGCATTCTTTGCAAGAACCTTTCTTTCACTATTCATCAGGGTGCTAAGAAGCGATTTTTTTGAAAAAAAAATTAAAGCGAGATTTTCAATGTATTAAAGTACAGAAAAAATATATTTAATTTCAGAAATTTTTTTCAAAAAATCACTCTTTAGCGTCCTGAGGAACATTGAAAGGAAGATATTTAGAAAAATCCCTTTGTTTTTGAGCTTGATTGACCATTTAAGATCGATTCTACGACTAAATTATATTTTCTCCATTTTCCACCCTCCGTACTTCGCAACGAAGGATAAAAATGTTTTATTTGTTTACTTCATGTAGTTATATTACACTTGGTCTCTTGATCTTTTAATGTTTGCAAAATTTTCATTGATCTTGTATGATTGATGAAAATATTTCAAAGTTTCCCGAGACGAGAAATTGAAAAATTATTTGAAATATCGGTTGAAAAAATTATTGAAATTTTGATAAAGCGATGTAATAAATCATGGGAATTATTTCATTTTGTTCAAAAAAACAGAATGGTTTTTTATTAAAATTATTGAAAATATCATAACTTAAAATTATGTACCTGTGAAAAAATCCTTTTAAAAAAGTCGAAATGCAAAGAATTGAACGTTTTGTGTAATAACTTGAAAATGTTTTCAACTCCAAAAATTTACCTGAATATTTAAAAAATGAGTAAGTAAATCGTTTTTTAAATCGATGTTTTTTCTATATATTTCCACTGAATTTTTCTATAAAAGCAAACTTTATAGCATTTTTTACGACCTTTAGGATACATTTTGAACAATTTTAGGGACATTTCTACTTTTTTTTTAGTGATATTTGCAACATTTTGAATAATTTTTTTGCTATTTTCAACAACTTTTTTGGTGAAAAAATAAAAAAACAATTCCGAGTTTTTTTTAATGGCTGAAGAAATATTTTTGAAAATTTTACCCTCATTTTATTGATTTTTTCATTTCATGAATTAGGTAGTTTATCGTGAATAATTCTTGGGCATTCGTAACAATTTTTACCATTTTTCAAATCGTTTCTCACCGTAATTCAACTCATTTCAATGATTTTTACAATTTTTCTAACTATTTTTATTTCGTTTTGAAGAATCGTTGAGATTTTAACCATTTTTCAACTTTCCAAACAATTTCTTATTCCAGCAATTCAAGTACTGGTAATTTTTACAGTTTTATAGATTTTTTTAAAATTTAAAATCATTTTGAAGCCTTTTGTCGATACTCTCAATAATTTTAGTGTAAATTTAACAATTTTCAAAAATTAGAAACTTCTTACGAAATTTAGAAAAATTCTTGACATAATTTCAACAATTTTAGGTAATTTTTGGGTCTCTTTTATGATATTTTTAACAGTCTTGAAATAGTTTTAACCAGCGACGTAGAAAAAGGGGAAATGTAGATCCTTTTGTACTGGCTCACAATTTCCATATCATGAGATTGGAATTATTGTTCAAGTTTGAAAATGTTTTGTTAAATTTGCGTAAAGCATCTGTGCATTTTTTCTACTTCGTTCGCTCAATTTTGTGCTTTTTCAACATCTTTACCCTCCTCCATTCCTGTTGGGAAATCGTGGGTACATTATTGGTTTGTAATTTATTTGAGTAAATCATTTTTTAAATCTATGTTTTTTCGATATAATTTCCACCGAATTTGTCTATAAAAGCAAACTTTATAGCATTTTTTACGACTTTTAGAATACATTTTGAACAATTTTTCATTGGTAAAGAATTTTGTTGAAAAAATTTGAACAATTTTAGGGACATTTCAACTTTTTTTTGGTGATATTTGCAACATTTTGAATAATTTTTTTGCTATTTTCAACAACTTTTTTGGTGAAAAAACAAAAAAAAACAATTTCCCGAGTTTTTTTAATGACTGAAGAAATATTTTTGAAAATTTTACCCTCATTCTGCCGGGGAGAAAAGACATATTTATTTCTCTTTCGGTGTCAAATTTCTTTCTAAACGCTGATTTGAGCGATTTTCATGTTTTGAAATAATTTTAAATGAAGAATTCTTGTATTAGTTCCAATATTTTTTTGACATTCCTTCTTAATATTATTTTCTTTTGATAATTCAACAGTTATGTTGTTTTTAATCGATATATTTTTTTTTTTTATTAAATTTTTATTATACTGGGCGTGTGTAATTGCCAAGATTTTTACGCCCAGATTTATTTTTTTAATTTTAAGTGATTTTAGGTCATTTTAAACAATTTTGACGTGACATTTATGATTCTAAAATTGAGCTTTCAATTTTTGAGGTTTAATTGAATTTTTCAAATCCAAGTTGAACTTTTTCGAACTGTGAAATCGATTTTGTTCGAACTTTAATTTTTTGTGCAGTATAAGTCGTTATAATGATTTTATAAAATAATTTTCACAACATTTTGAACAATTTTTGAAATTTTTTAAATAATTTGTCAACATTTTAATTATATTTTTTGAAATTCTGGAGGTTTTCCAGTTTTCTTTTTCTGAAATTTAATCAAATTCTGCCACATTTCGAAATAGTTTTCTCTTCGCTTTAACAATTTTTTGAAGGTTTTAAACCTTTTTTTTTTGATAGTTGATAATTATTAAAATAGCAAGTCATCTCCACCTTAATTTTTATTAAAAATTTCTCTTTACAAATTCGTCCTTTTGATTCGAAAACCAACCCCCATCTTTTTTCCAAATCAGACCGACCCATTCAAAACATTCTGTTGATTCAGACCTCGCTCCAAAAATAGAAAAAAAACGCGAAAACCCAATTTGTAATTAAACCGTTCGCGTTCCTTTAATTAGAACGCTTTATACACCTAAAATTATCCACCTACCTTTGGCCTTACAGAACAAACGCGTGTAAGTATACGCGTGGATTTGTGATGCAAAAAATCTGTCGTTCTCATCGTCGCGCTACGCTGTCGACTCGAGGGTCGCTTAAAACTAACCACGTCATTAATTAGAACCGCTTTTACGCGCCTTTGTTTTTCAAAATGTAAATCTTAATTATTTCTTTTGCCCGCGTTACAGTTTTACGACGCGACGAAGACCGAACGACCAGAGTGGCGATGTTTTTTTGTGTAATTTACTCGTCGCTGTGTGTGTTTTGTGTCTCCTTCGGCGTTGTTTTCTTTCGGCTTAAATGCTCAATCTGCTGCGCTATGTTTGCATTGTATAAAATAATGACGATTTAAAACAAAAACTACCTCTACGTATACTTTTTACAACGAGCTTCTCAATGATAGGGATGGATGTGAAGTTATACGACGAACTGAGTTGATGAGGTTTAAATGAAAGTAGAAATGGAATGTGGGTGTGCTTGTGTTGTCCTTAAGCAATTAATTTTTTTACGAGTTCAGTTATGGTGATTTTTTTACTTTGTTTTCGAGTTCTGAATTTTGTATGAGAGAAGAAATTTAATAGGAATGGAGGAATTATATGAAATGAGTGAAGAGGAGTTTAAAAGCATGAATTTTTTTCACGGTTATAAAAACAGAAGGTATTCGAGGGATTTGTCGTAAGCTTACGTCGAACAAGTTTGAATTTATGGGAGTTATTAAGTAGCGAATTTAAAGGGTTCGGAATCAGTGGTGCCAATTTAAAGGCTGAAATATTGGTTTATTGAAAAATTTCAAATACTAAGTCTGTTTTATTCAGGAGGTATCGATGTATCGAGGTGGGTTTCAGGATTCGGTTCCAGTTCCTTCACTTCAGTTCATTTCTTCAAAAAAGTTTCAAAATTGACGACTAATTCAGGAAAATTTGATGTGTCCATCTTTTTTCCCATGAACTAAGTGGGCTCTGTGGATTCCTTATTTAAGCATGCAATTTCACGATTGTTTTTCAACATTTTTTTTTTTCAAAGAGTTTATAGAATGATTTCACAGTCTCACGCAGTAAATTCGAACCATAAAATCCATCAAAAATCTATTCATCCTTTAAAATGACGAGCTCGAAAAATTTCAAATTATATTATTTCGTTGAAACATTGAGTTTTGAATTTTTGATTTTGAAATTTATCGTGGTATCTCGACCAGTTTTTTATTAAAATTTCTGGTGAAAAAAGTTGAAAATTTGTTCAGATTTTATAATGAATTTCAGAGTAATATTAATCTAAAATGAAGTAATAAAAAATATACTTTTCTTTGACTTTTTTTGAAAAAAATTGATATTTAATCAGTTTGAAAATTTTTATTAATTTTATCTGAAATTTTTATTAATTTTACTTGAAATTTTGATCATTTTCTTTTTTTTGAGGAAATTATGGAAAAAAAAATTTCAATTACACTCCATTTCACGTAACAAAATGATTCTGAGCTGAACGTTGATACAACATGGTTAAACCAAATTTTATTTTCCTTCAAAAAACCTCGGGCTCGAGACGCCCCCCCCCCCTCTTACGCACATGGACGAAGGTATCTTTTCTGTCAATAAAATTTTAGGTCGAAAATATCGAAAGTAAAACATGAAAGAACCACGTATCCAAAATAATTTTAGTTTTTAAAGATCATTTCTCGGATTCTGACAAATTTTGAAAATTCAAAATCACCCCTTGGTCCTACAAAATATGAAAATTTGATTTGATCTAATCAGCGAAAAAAACTGAAAATATACTTAACCTATTTTTGACCCTCTCCCTCCTCCTCCCCAAAAATCGATTGGAAATACGTGGGGAAAGTTTTGGAGCCTGCAGAAAAATTTCGGAATTTTCCAGCACTGGGGAAAACATCGTAAAATTAGTCCATAATATTGAAGCACGAATTTCCTAAATTCGTCAATTTTAGTTCAAATCTACTTTTTCACTAAAAATTTTTTTGACGATATTGGAAGAAGTTTCGAGACGTTTTGGAGGCTTCAGAAATTTTTGAAACTTTTCAGCATCGAAAAAAAAATGGTCAATATGAACTTTAACGCCCAAAAATGTAGGTTATCCATATGCGAGACTGGATATAGAAATCACCTTAAGGGTCAAAAATTGATTCTTGAGGTGAGGTTCCCCCTTTATTTTACTCCTTCTGAAAAGCCCAAAATCAGTGCCAACTCAAAAACCAATTTTTGATCCCTAAGGGTGGTTTCTATATCCAGGTTCACACATTGGTGACCTATTTGATTTAGTAAACCTCGTTTTTCTGAAATTCGTTACTTTCACTTCAATTCCACACTTTTCTCAAAAAAAATTTCTACGAAATTTGAAAAATTCACCTACAACGTTCGTATCATGGTAAAAAGGTGAAAGTTGTTTAAAATCCAATTTTCAACCTTTCTAATCGATTGGAAGAGCAAGGTGTCTAACGGTCCTGATAAGTCAAGCCGGTCCTGATAAGTCAAGATTTTTGACCAATTTACCCTGATTTATTCAAAAGGTCAAGCTTTTTTTCAAAAATCAAAATAAAAACTTCCATTTACCCTTAATAATTTTTTTTTAAAGTGAAAAAAATACAAATTTCTCAGTTAATATTCGTTTTGGGCCTCTATTTTTTTTTTTTTGAAAATCGCCAATTTTTCTAATCATAGCCCTTGCTTCTCTCGGGCTTATAAGATCTGAAATTTATACTTATAAGAGATCAGTGTTGAAGATTTCGCCTCACCTTCAATACCAAAACATTGATTAAAACAGTGAAGAAATTTTAGCTTCTAAAATGCCTTTTTCTTCAAAAGTTTTCGCCGGAGATTACCTTTTTTTGAAGGTCGAAACATAACATGAATTTTAATTTAAAAAATTCAGATTTTGAGTGCTCTTTTTTCAAAAATGTTTGCCTTCGCTTTGCTCGGGCTGAGTAATTTTACACAATTCTTCCTAAAAATTATGATATGATCTCTTTTCTTCCATCTCAGACAATTGAATATTTTGAAACGAAAAAAAAAGTATTCTTCTAATTTTATTGGAAGACTTTGAAATTTTCAATGTTTTCCTGGGGGGGGGGTATTTAGGAATTTATTATATGTAGTTTTTCTTCAAAGTCATAAAAGTAGCACATAAATAGCATGAAGTTTTGTTTTCTATAGGTCAGCAAATTTTTCATTTTTACCCCCCCCCCTGAGATTTTTGTCCAAGTTTTGTGGGGTGGCCCTTGAAAAATTCATGCAAAAAGTCATTCCAAAAGGTCAAGCTAAGTCATGCTTTTTGCTCTACAAATTTTATTAGACACCCTGTTAAAGCGCAATTTTCCGAAATTCGTTATTGCCAGTTCAAATCTATATTTTTTGACAAAAAAAATTTTTGGTAAAAATTGAAAAATTCGCCTGAGGGCTCCAAAACATCCTAAAACCACTTCCAATCGATTTTGAAGATCGAGAATAGAGTATTACACCGAATTTAAGATTTTTTTCGACCAAAAATTCACCAACATTCGAGGAATAAACTTTGGCACCTAAAATTTGGATATGAGCTCTTTTTAAATGCCCTTTCTCTATATTTTTCTTTTGAGCCAAAATTGTACTCAGGGTTGGAATCCCTACCTCTCTTGTTAAATTAAAATTATTCGAATTTAAAATTCAAAATTTTTTTCTCAATATCTCTTAGTTACATACATTATTTTATAAATAATTACCAAACCAAAAATGCTCGAGTAAAAATAATGAAAAAACTACGTAATTCGAGACCCTTCAACTTCTAATTTTTCCCCCAAAGATTTTCATAATACGTCTCACACTCTTGATTTCTTTTCAAGTCACAGTGCTCAGTGCGAAAGACCCAAAAGTAATCCGAGCTTACAAATGCCAATTTTAATTTAATACGACCTTTTTTCTCTTCTTATTTAATAACTTATTTTAAAAAGGGAAGCCAGCTCGATGGACGCTTATTAATTGTAATAAAAAACATGATAAATTTTAATTAAACGTTTAACATAAATTAAGCAACGTTTAATATTGAAATGGAAAGAGGGAAACACAACCAGGTCAACCTTTTTTCGACTCTTTTTTTTTTATTAAAGGAAAAAATACTACAGCGTTATCATTTGGCATTATTTATATAATTTTTTCTCTTTATTTTTTTATCGAGAAGTACGAAAAAAAAAGCTCTTCGTAACCTTAGGCTCCGAGCCAATAAATTAAATAATAGTAAAAAGCATGCTCGTGCTTTCGAATCAGACGCGTTGAAAATTTGATCCTAATAAAGATTTTCGCGTCCGCGTCGAGCACCCCTTCGATAAACTTATTAACCGCTAAAAGGAAATAGAAAAAGAAAACCTCGTCGACGTACGAGAAAAAATTACCGATTTCCGAAACCGACGTCGAGTCGAAAAACGAGACCTAGCGAGAAGACGTGAAAATGTCGACGAGAGAGTGAAAAACATCGACGCAGGGTGGAGAAAATGGGGAACGAGAGAAGCATCTAAACAACGAGCGAAAACATGTAAATGTTTGTAATAAAAAAGAGTAAATAATCGATGCTCTTTTTGTATAATGGCGAGAGAAGCTCGCCTCTCGCGTCGCGAAAAAGGAAACGAAAAAAAATTCGTTTATCTATTTCTCATAAAGTTTTTTTGTGTTCTCTTCTCGTTTTGCGAAAAGTTGCTGCGAAAAGAATAAGGCGTATAACGGTATAAACGACTCTTTTATTTGGAGCGACGCTGCAAAGATGGTGTGTTTGTGTTGGGAAATTACTACGTGACTGGGACGTGTAGTATACCGAAGGGATAAGACAGGGAAAGAGATGAGGAGTATTCAAGAAGGCGTATAAGAATTACGTAAGTATGAAAATCAAAGAGAGAAGAAAATTCTACCCCTTATTTTTCGGCACTTGGTTCTTAATCACTTTAACGCGGCGCGTACAACACGGTTAGCAAAGTTGGTCGCACGAAATATGGCCCGGTTAAGGGTTTAGCCACTTAAAAGATGACCTTTTTTTCCTTTTTTTTTTCCGACCTTTGAAAATTTCCCAACGAAAGATTGTTTCGGCCTAATCGAACCTCTTGTTTTGGTTTTTTCGCAGATTACCGTCTCCTTGCATCCGGATAGGCAATCTCCTCCTCAGCATGTTGCCCTGAACGCCAACCATCCGTCGCCGGTGAAGACTTACACGCCTTTGGGAGCGTTGTCCAACATGCAGCCTCCGGGATCGCCTCATCATGTCCATCACATGCATCATCATCCGAAAACCGTGACTATATCGGCGACTCAGGAAATCTCCTCGCTCGAGAGGCACGGTTGCCCGAGTGCTTTCAGCGCGCCGGCGGTGTATGGCCCTCCGCCACCGCCCCCGCCGCCGCTACCCAACGTGCCTACGAGGCCTCCTCCGTATCCTATTTTGTCGAAGACGCCGCCGGAGCCCGGATTTGTTACAGGTTGGTGGATCATTTTTTTGATGGTGGATTGGTTTAATTTTTAAGGGATGAGAAGGAGGGAAATTGGCTTCTAAATCATTTTGACGCAGATGGGATTTCGACGATTCAAGCCCAAATCTATTTTTTCAACAGTTGAAACTCATTTTCTCAAAATTTGTTCAATTAGGATTATTTTTAATTTTTTTGAATCACAATGGTTCTAATTTTTTCAAAAAATTCAAGCTGAAAAAATGCGAGGAAAACATGGTGCCCATTCTCTGGAAAACCGGGAAAAGTCAGGGAATTTTGGAATTTTCTCTGGAATTTTTCGAAAATCCCCCAAAAATGTAAATCATTTAGAAAAATGTTTTTTTGCTTATTTTATTATAAATCTCGTAAAAAGTATCTAGTGATTTTGAAAAAAAAATCGTAAGACCCTATGCATTTTATAGCTTTTTATACAAAATTTCGGGATGTAAGTACATCACGCGAAAAAATCCCCCCCTCCTCCTCCCTGGTTTACGAATATCATATTTATAAGGTCTGGAAAAATTCGAAAAATTGGTCTGGAAAACCTGGAAAAGTCAGGGAAAATCATTTCTGAAATATAGTGGACACCATCGGAAAAATTTTGAAATTATTGGTGAAAATTTTTGAGTTGACGGAAAATTTAAAAAATTAAACGTTGAAAATGACTTTAAAAAATTAAAGTTCGAAAAATGTCAAAAAAATTTTACAGTAGGAAAAAGTTTTTAAATGAAAAAATTTCAGCTTTAAACATTTTTCAACTTTAATTTCTTCAATCTTTTCAACTTTATATTTAAAAAAAAATTCAACTCTGTTTCGAGTATTTTAAAAAATTTTCGTCAATTTTTTTCAACTTGTAATTTTTCTTTTTCCAAATTGGAAAACATTAACATTAAATTTTTAAAGGAATTTTCAACTTAATGCTATTCAAAATTTCTTCCAGCTCATTAAGTAATTAGAAGACGTTTTAAAAAGAAATAAGAAATTAAGTAAATCGATTTTTTTTTTAGAAAATCAAAGTTGGATAAATTTTTAGAAAATTTAATTTGAAAAAATGTTACTGATAGAAAAATTTTAAATTTGGATACAGCTTTAAAAAAAATTAGAATTGAAGACATTGAAAAAATTTGAACTTGGATCGTCGAAATCTCATTTGTATAAAAATGAGTACCGTTTTTCCAAACTGAGCTAACTTCAAAAACCGTGCATGAGGAAAGGGCCTTAGGTGCCATCTTTTTCAGAAAGGGCCTTGAGTGCAATTTTTTCTGGGGAAAAAATTACACCTAGGGCCCTTTCTGGAAAAAATGGCACCTAAGGCCCTTTCCTCATGCACGGTTTTTGAAGTTAGCTCAGTTTGGAAAAACGGTACTCAAATGATTTAGGAGCTAGTAAGGTGAAATTTTTGAGTGTTTTGAGTGAATTTCTAGAGAGTATATCGAAAGTTGTTTTGGTCTTTTGACGAGTGTGACCATCTTTTCAAATGCTGATCTATTGAAATTGATTTCGATTCGTTTTGCTTAAATGACAATTTCTATACTGGGTGTTTTGTTTGTTTATGTGGACCCTTCAAAAGAGAAATTCCGCCACCTAATTAACGTCTTGTACGATAGTTTGTCAAAGTTAGCTAATAACAGGTATCGTAATGTTTGATAGTTCTGAATTATGTTGCCAATTCCGCGTAAAGTTTGTTTTATCATCATACCATCGTTCAAGAAAATTGACGTATATGAGATGGCGATGGCAAGTCGAAAATAAATTCAATCTTTTTTGGAAATGTGGTTAAATTTTCAAGTAGATACTACTTACCAACAATTTAAAATGAGCAGTAACCAATTTGATTTTTGTTTTTTGAAAAAATGTCTTTGATTAGTGGAAATGTTTTTGAGCTTCAGACTCCAGAATATTTTTCATTCAAGTCCAAGTGTGAAATGTCGAGGATAATATAGAGAAAAAAATCGACTGTTTAGAATTGGAATCTATTTAAATTTCCTATTTCATATGAAAAATTATCAAATTGAGCTGAAAAACAAAGCTATTGCAGTCTTCCTGAGAACTAAGTGAAGAATATGAAGAAATTTCGATTAAAATAGACTTTGTTAATTTTTTCATGAAAAATCGATCAGAATTGTTGAATCGAGTAGGTGGGCAGATGGGGAGCTTGCCCCTTCAATAATCACAAATTTTCAATGTTGGTCGTAAAAATTAGTTTCAAGTACGAAATTGGAGACCTTTCATTAATATGAAATCTGGAGTTTGAGTGGGAATAATTTTCCAGATCGACTCCTGCTCTTCCTGAGATAATTAAATTTTAAAAGAATGAATGTCATGAATTAACAAAATAAGTACCTAAATATTTTGGAGCCTTTGAAAAGAAAAAGGTCAAAGTAGTCGTAGTCGTGGTCTTATTGTTTCACAAAAAATTTCATAACCCATTATTTTAATGAAATGTAAAAACACCCAAGGAACAACATGTTTTGTTTTTTTTTTTATCTATCCTCCCCTTCTTCATCTCTGAAATGATCTACATATTTAGGTGGAAAATGACCTTCGCGTGCTTTTTCGTTAAAATAATTCAATTTTTGTATCAATTGTAGCATTTTATTTTATAGTATTCCATATTTTTCTCATTTTGAGAATAAGTATACCTACCTATATTCAGTTTTCAAATTTTAAATGACTTGGTTTCGTTCAAACGCTTTAAAAACAAATAAAATTTAGATATTATAAAATTTTTCTCAATTTTGAGTTGATCTTTTTCTATAAAGGTGGCATGTATTTATTTATTTATTTATTTTTTGAATCCAACATTTACCATGCAATTTTGAGTAAAAGTTGAAAATGTGAAAATGTTTTAGAAAATATTCTTGGCTGTTTTTTCTGAGAAGATTAATTCCTATATTTTCAAATATATCAAGAACGAACCAAATTTGGTGTACTGTTTGGGTTGGGGCTAGTATAGGGACAAAATTTAGAAAATTTCTGACTGAAATGGGTTTTTAGTATTTTTTACTTCTCTTCTAAAAGTACATACGATTTGTTGCGAAGTTAAGAAGTTCATTTATTGAAAAATTTAAAAAAAAAACAATTTTCATCACTATGGGGGGGGAGGGGAAGTAGCGAAGCTCTTTCGCTTTGTTCTTGGACTCTTAACTTTATTGAATTGTAGTTGACATTCACAAAAAATTGAACAATATTGAAGTTGGTAAAATTTTTCAAAAGCGTTGAAAATATAATTTTTTTTAAAATTAATTTTCATGTACTTAGTAGATTTTTTGTCTTCAGATTTTACAATATCATCTGGATACTCATTTAATTCATTTCAAAAATACTACATTCAACAATTTTTTTATTCAATTTCTGTTTATTCTGAATTAATAGAATTTGCCGTTTGGCAAGATTTCCAAAATTTGGTGAAATTTCAAAAACCTGAGTACTTATTTGTATTTCATATTTCAAAAATGAAAATTGTACAAAATTTAGCGAATTACATTTGCCTTAGTGCTAAAAAACTTTAAAAACTCTATTTCGATTAAAATTACAATTTTTTTACTTTTTTTTACTGTTTTATAATTCTTTGAGTTTGAAATATTCAGAATTTTTCGTGAGCGATTTTGAATCCTCAATGTGAAAAAATGTTGGTCAAATATTGCTTTATGGCTAAAAAATAGGAATTTGACGAGAAAAATTTGAATAATGCGGATGAGTGAACTCGAGTCACGCAATAGCAACGTACTTAATTATTGATTTTCCAAGAAAAATGAATATCTACAACACTTCTCGTTGAAAATTTTTCGAGGCGTATTTTAGTTTTGCATTATCGTTTTCCGCCGAAATTTCATGTTTAATGAGATGATTTCGATTTAATGAACGACAGATGAAATTTTTATCAAAAATAACGATGAACTTTGCTTTTGGAAATTTTCTGAGGAATAAGGTATTATTTTCATTTACACGTGCCTCTAAATCTACCTACGATTATAATTAAATTAATTGCAATTGATATCGGGGAAGAGGGGGGGGGGGGTGTGATTTCATGATGTGAGTATTTTTACAAAGTAATTCGGCTGGTAGGTAACCATATCTATCTGATTATATAGGTACCAAATTTCGAAAAAAATTAGAAACAAATTGTGAATTTTTGTAAAAATTGGCCCAATTTGAATTTCACTGGAATGCTTAGAGATGAATTTTATTCAAAATCCGATATCTGTGTAATTATATTCAGTTGAGTATTCTCGAGTGCTTCGAAATGTTTGTTTTCAGCAGGGATGCAAACCAAAATCGAAAAAATATCGGTTTCGGTTTCAAATTTTTTATTTTGGTTTCGGTTACGGTTTCAGTTTCATTTTTTTCTTCAATTCAGTTTCGATTTTTACTTTTTTTGTATGAAAATAAAGAACCAGAAACCAGAAAATCATGAAATTTTATCAATTTTGGAACTTCGGACATTCTAAATTTCCAACAAATTATATTGAGATATTATAAAAGGTATTCTCCTGGTTGTCTCAAAGAAATGAGCAAATTTGAACCTAAGTTTTAAAAATTTTCGTTTTTCAACAAGTGGTCAAAAAACTTAAAAACTAAAAACACGACAAAAACACTCGAAAAATTGAATAAAATTACCACTTTTTAAGCATCGTGAAAAGGTACGTTATGCAACATTGGATTTCATCAATCCCAACTCTCTCAACAGTGCCAAACTTTAAAAAAAATGGAAATCGAAATTATATTTCAGTTTCGATTTCGGTCTTGGTTTCATCCTTTTAGATTTCGGTTCCGATTTCGGCTTGCATTCCTGGTATTTTCAGATTCTACTAATTAATCCTTCAACATTCCCTAACGGAGATTTTTACGAAAATTTATGGCATTTTTCCTCTCTTGAGAATTTTTAGGGGCATTTGCATAATCCGTTCACAGTCTCCTTTCTTCACTGCTCTCTTGAATACTTCATACTTATCAGTAGAACAGGTTGTCTAACGATCAAACTAAATCAAGCTGATCAAGATAAGTCAAGTTTTTGACCAAGAGGTCAAGCTAGTCATGCAGTCAAGATTTTTTTCAAAAATTAAAAAAAATCCCCATTTACCCTTAATAAATACTCAATTTGAATTAAAAAAAGGAGCTCATTGTGATTTTTTTAAAATTATATTTGTTTGAAGTTTTTTGTAAAAATTATTTGGGGGGGAGGGTGACCCATAAAAATTCAAAAAGGTCAGGCCAAGTCCAACTTTTTGTCCACCAAATTTTGTTAGACACCCTGTCGAAAAATTCACATAAAACATTACCCAAGCTTCGAATTCTTCTTAATTTCATTTCGCAAATCAAAATTTCCCAATTGCTCGAAAATTCTCCCACGAAATATCCCCGCCGCGTCGAAGGCCACAATCGAAATAAAAACGCCTTCAAAACTGCCACCTACCAACCACATTTTGAGAACCAGTTGCCAGCGACGCATTGTAAAACGAAAAATATGCAAATGACGGTCGACGTACCTACACCTGAACACGTTAAACGATTAATGGCGCCGCGACGACGACCAGAGGTAATATTTCCAACGTGTTAATAGATTTGCATACCGATTGGAATCGCAGGAGCGTAAAAAGGCGCCGTTATACTATCCATACTTAAACCTCTTAAATTTACATCGAGATCACGAAACGATTCTCCGAGTGAGAGCAATTTCGGAACGCGAACAGAAATCAAGAAGGGGGGTTCAGCTATCCAGAAAACATGAAAGTATGGTTTTTACCAACGAGAAACATTGTACAGTGGTCGGAGCCTCCGAGGCGAGGGCATTGAAAACAATATTTCGCAAAATCGTGTGTAGGTATTAGGTAAACTCCATAGCCTAGCTATAAAAAATACATATGGAAAGTTCACGAGCTAAAAATTGAATCAATTTTACTATTGGAAGCTCCAATTACGACGTGTGTATCGAAATTACCGATAATGCTCGCTCGTCCGGTTCATTATTGTAAACGAGCGAATATCGAGGTTCGAGCGTATTTTTTTTCTTCGGGTAAATAAAAGTATAAATTATCGGCAACCTTGAATTTTTACCCAACTTCGCAGTTCGATTTTGGCCCGCTGCTGGTTCGTTGTGTTATGGTTGGAAAACGTGTAATTATATGTCACTCAACTCGACACTGCTCCGCCGCCTTGCCGATGCGGCGTTCACTATGAATCTACGAAGGGGGCCGAAGGGCGAGGTTAATTAAAATATACGTAGGAGATGGCTCGTTGAAAAGTGGCGCTTTACTGAATCAAGAATGGCACCTGTTAACGAGGGCTGCGTCGAGTTGGGCCTACTGAAATATCATAATACGAGACCGAAATCTACGGAAAATCTCCTCTCCTTTCTGGTGATTTTCTCAGCTATCATCGGTATGAAGTACCATATAAGGCCTAACAAGCGTTACAAATGCGGTAATTTGCGCCGAGCGGCGTTTGTTGTAAAAGTGGCACGCACGAACGCGCGTGTACATCGCCTCCGCCGCATGGTCGTCTCGTAGAAAATATAATAACAGGTAGAAGTACTATAAAGAATTTATTCGGCCGCGAATCGCGTCAGGAATTTTCTTTCGGCGCGCCGCCACCTCGCGTCCTACTCGAGCCAAGTGTTGGTGGCGGCGGAAAACGAAACAAAGCGGAAAATCTTGGCTGTACATGTTTCCGCACCATGGTATGTCTGGTATTCGAGAGAAGCGAAGAGGGTGAGCGAGTGGAGCGAAGGTACAGTGGACGGCCGCAGATCAATATTTTCACAATCTAAATTCGTTTGAGCAGATACGAGAGACCTGCTGCCATTCCCCTCGATCGTGTGCGCCTATATCTTCATACCCCTTAGAACTCGTACCCCTAGCGAGGGTTTTTTCCACCTTGTCCGTCGTAAGGCTGACAACGCCGAAAAGATGTTCGTGATAGCGCGTTATTAAATGGGGAAAACAGCGTCGCGGCGACCGGCGACGTCATCCGAGGTGTCGTTTTTATCTACTCATTTTCACTGTCGCTGAAAACGCGTTCGGAGGTGGTTTTTTTATTAATATTGCGCCCGTATACTCGACACCGAGCTCCGTTTATTCGAATGTTGCGATTATTTCCAGAGGCGGGGGTGGGTTCTAGGCTATTGTGAAAATTATTAAGCAGGATGCCATCGTAAACGAGGTTTGAGCTTTTTTCACGCGGATAGAATGGCCTGCGTAGATGAATTTTCCTCCCTTCTGTTCAACATATGCCAAACAAAAAGTATAATTTCAGTTGGAAGGTTTTTCAGTTCTGGGAAAAAATTAAGCTGGTGTGGAGAAATGATTTCTAAAAGTAAGAGTACTTAATTGAAATTCTTGGGCTGTTTTTAACATTTTAATTTGGGTTTTGCTGCCTTGAACTCGTCTGGGTGAAAATACGAGCTTGGAAGTTCTGAATCTACGCCATTTGCATTTTTCTCACATATAAAAATTTCCATTGTAGGTATTAACAGTTTTCTGGAATGCGTTTGTAACGTCGACTCGACGCCGTTGTTATTTCGAAGCTTTTTCGATGGACGTAGAATGTCCTTGGTTTGTTTCTGAGTAGAAATTTGTCTAAAAATGATGTTTTCTATGAGAATTACTTACTATAAGTGAAATATGCGTGCCAAGGTCTGTTTCTGTTTGGGGTTTGCTCCAAATGAAAAATGGACATTAGAATCGAACTCAGCACCCTTGAAAACCATGAAATCGATATACATGTCGATTTTTTATCAATTTTTCACTCCCACCCCCTTTTAATCGCCCCCTCGCCCCCTCAATGTTATGATTCCATATCTCGTATTGTTGTGGAATTTTAATCTCTTTTGTTCGCTTGCATTGTGCAATTGACAATTGTCTAGACTTATTTGAGCTTGTATTATTGAATGGTGGGGGGGTGTATTGTGGATCAAAGAGGGGTAAGGGGGGCCAACGTGATTAAAATCAATGTTGTATGTTGATTTCATGGGTTTCGATGGTGCTGAATTCGAATCCGACGTCTATTTTGATGGTGCGATGACATAATTTGCAAATTCGACGGTGAATCTGTTGAAAATATGCAGTTTTTTCCGGAATGGTTTTCAGTTTTTCATTTTTTCCTCAGATGTTTTTTTGTTTTGAAATTTTTGTATTTTGAACAATTCAACCAGAATTGAACTTTGCAAATTCGTAATGTTGAAAAACACAATATAAATTGAAATTTTGTGAAAATTGATTGAATGAGATGAAAATTGGACAATTATTAGGTACGTATGATTATGTTTATTTAAGTTTGCGAAAATAATCATAATCAACGTTGAACGTTGCATGAAAACTGTCAAAACAGTCATTAAAACTGTCATAAGTATTTTTTAACGAGATTCATCAGCTTTAAAATATTTATGTTTTTCAGAATTCTTTGTATTTATAATTTTCATATTTTTTTGAAAAGAGAGATGAACCGAACAGGGGTAGAGGAACGGTTCACTCCTTATTCCACCCCCTCTTTCCTAATGTGAAATTACATCTTTAATTAGAAGAATTAGAATTGAACCAGAAATTTTTCGATACAGTTTGGGGGAGAGGGATTTTCATTTTTATCTGGAAAAATAAGAAAAAGAATTGTACTTTAGTTGGAACAGATGAAAAGATCTATTTTAGCCTAAACATTTTCTGTCTTTCTTCCTTAATAAACCAAGTCTATAGTTCGTTTCTGCTTTTGAATTATTCAGTATTTCATATCCAAAGATTTTGATATTGTGATATTTAAACCACTTTTTTGATGTTTTCATTTATTTTTATTGCTCTTCTTGATTTTTCAATCAAATTATTTGACCTTCCTACAATTTTTCTGATATTTTTTAAAATAATTTGTTCCCAATATTTATTAAGAATTCAATTAAAATTGTATTTTTCATCGATTTTTATATCATTTTGATAACTATCGATTTTTGAAAACTTGTCTCGCAAACCTTGGAAAATGATCACTTTGGAAGTAGAAAATTTAATTTAACCCTTAAAAATGGAGACTGGTGTTTTAAGACGTAATTTTTCAAAAAACTGCAACGTGTCTGTTGATCTTGGAAGTCATGGAAGTCATAAAATACATGTTTTTTTTTCTTTTTTGCGTCTAATCTTAAAAGATTTGCATCGTTTTTTGCTATGATACCCTAGTTTTTTCTGAGAAAAAGTGGGCACGGAAAAAAAAGTCATAAAAAAGTGCAGAAAACTTGAAAGGCGAATCCACTAGACATCCTGAAAATACATCTCTATTTTCATGAAAATATTGATTGTGTATTGGGAGATTCTTCTACATAATATTTATTTCTTTTTCAATTTTTCTCATATTAGTTTTTTTTTCTTGACATGAATATGTCTTAGGCTTGCGGAGAAGGGGAGATAAAATTTAAAAATTGTGACGCAACGTTTTTAGATCAAGGCATAATTACGTTATGTTGGACTTGAAAAAACTTGAATGATCAGATGACATTAAAATGCATTGACATTTTAATAAAAAGTTATAAAGTTTATGTCAACACTGTTTTTCTAAATTGTAACCTAATATTTGAAAAAAAAAAACAAGACCAAAGATATATTATTCAAAAAATAGGGTATTTTTTGAAAAAAAAAAGAAAATATTGGAAAAAGTATTTTTTTAATGTTGAAGAAATGAAAAAAGAATGAGAAAGAATATTTAAGCATATTGAAATTTTGACAAAAAGTTATCAAGTTCTGTCTCTTACTCTCTTAATTTGAATCAATGAAAATTTAGTGAAGAAATAGCCAGAAAGTTACTATAATTTCACTAAATTCACTGATGAAGTAGCCAGAATTGAGTCACTGCAGAAATCAATGAAAAATTACTGATT
Source organism: Pseudococcus viburni (assembly GCA_033439095.1). Classification (NCBI taxonomy): domain Eukaryota; kingdom Metazoa; phylum Arthropoda; class Insecta; order Hemiptera; family Pseudococcidae; genus Pseudococcus; species Pseudococcus viburni. Next base: position 944,138 of record JAVBJF010000115.1, on the reverse strand, counting down.
CAATTAGTGAATTTTCATTTTTGAATTAGTAATTATGGAAAAAAATTACTGATTGAAAATTGAGGAAAATGAACAATTTGGTAAGAAAAGACGAAAGTACCTTTTAAAAATGAGCAAAATATAGAGTCAAAAGCGACGTTTGCTGCCAGAATTCTCTCAGGAAAGAGGGAGAATCTCTCTCAAACGTCGCTTTTGACTCTATATTTTGCTCATTTTTAAAAGATACTTTCGTCTTTTCTTACCAAATTGTTCATTTTCCTCAATTTTTGGAGAGATAATTGAGCAACCCATGAACAACACTTTTCCAGAGATTTGATCACTTTTCTCAATTTTAGTCACCATAAGTCACTAATAAATTACTTTTTTCGTGGTGTTTCCTCAAAAAAAAATCACACTACATCGCGAAAAAAATTCAAATGCAAAGCTGTAAAATACTGAAAAACTCTATACTTTGAAAAGCCTTATTTAAAATTGAAATCATTTCCATTTTTATTGATGATGGGGGAGGGGGTGTCTCTTGTTTTCGATGAAAACTCTTTAAAAATTGATGAATTTAGTATTTTCTTTTTAGAGCAAAAGTTAAATCATTGGCCTGTAAGACATCTAATTGTCAAAGAAGTGAATTTAAAGAGACACAATGTCTGATAATGCCACGAAAAATAATCTTAAAAATCAGCATATTCGGTACATATTTTTTTATATCTCCAAATATATTTTGTTTGCATTTCGATCATGACCTCTTTCCTAAAATTCAATTCAATTTTCCTTTTCTTCTCTCTCTCTTCAACTTTGATCAAAATCCTTATTATTCAAGTATCTAATTCGAACTTCAGACCCAATCAACCCACCAATTACTATAATTAACATATAGGGGATGATACAAGCATTACATAGGAAATTAACAAAGAATACAGGCCATTAAAAGCGATAAAAATCGACCAATTTTTCCACCATCGCTTCCCCGATGGGTTTTTCATTTTCGATGCAGATGTCGAATTCGACTCCCAGGCTAATTTTAATAACAAAGAAAAAAGCACCGTAGAGCATGCGGTTGCAGTCTTCGAGCCAACAGCTCATCCGACATTATACCAAAAGCGTAAACCGATATACCCGTCGTATTGAAAAGGCAAGCCAACTACCGCATCTTGGCGGTAAGCCTTTTATACGTTGGTAATATATACAAAGGGCTTTTAGTAGGTATACGAGCACCTATACGTATACGTAATTTTAAGATAATTAATTCTGCGTAAAAATATCGAAGAGCTTTGGGTTTAAAAGTGGAAAAATCACGGCATAAGTACGTCTCGTCGGTTGTTTAGAATTAACCGCACAGGAGGAAGGCTGCAATACGCGAGCGTGTTGTCTTTGCATCTTCGGGCTAATTGGATTTCTGCTGCGAAAGAGTACGTAAACTTCAAAGAGTCGAGCTTATAAGCTGTTTAGATGCGCTCTTTATGAAGCAGTTGTGTTTTACCTCGTGTGTATTTTGTTATCCGGCGCCGAAAGTTTTGTGCAAATGTGTATCCTACCAGCGAGCAAAGATTTCGAGAGGCAAGACTCTAAACCTTTAATTACACAAGTCAACAAAAAAAAAAGTTCTGTGTTTCAGTTCTCATGGCCAAATTCTGATTCTAGACCATCAAAATACACCAATATGCTCATTCGTGGCTTCCAAAGTTTGCTTGGGGGGATGTGATTTTTCAAAAACAATACACACAAATTTGAGAAAAATCTGAAAAAAATTCGGAACATTTTTTTTTTGAACCAATCTTATAGAAAATTTTACGCTGAATCGAACGCTGCAAACCGCAGACCTCTATTTTTTTTAGAAAAAAAGTTACAGCTAAAACTTTCCTAAATTATGTAAAAAAAAATCGCATTTTTTTCGCCTTGCTCACCGAAAAGTGAGATTTCTGAGAAATCTAAGCGTTCTACGACCATAATGACCATGACAAAAGTTGTAGAGAATTACATTTCCTATCAGATAGGTGCATTTAGATTTTTCCGGGAGGCGTAGTTTTTGAGATATTCTCGAGTAAAGTTGAACATTAGTTGAAGCAATTGAGAAAAAAAGAGAAATGAAGCAATTTTTGGCTGTCAAAAGTGTTACAGCGAAAAATTGTGGAAAGTGACTAACCTCTAGGAGTTACCACGACCTCGTCCTGATTTTTTCATGAGGGCACCCCCCCTCCCCCCTCCCTCCTTCCAAAACGGGGAAAACCGCTATGGATGGTTAGATTTCTTCCAGGAGTCAATGTTTTCGAAGCTTTTGAATAGTGAAATTCTCGAATTTGCTTGTGCAGAAACTCTTGAATATAAATGAGTGATTGCTATACAATTTTATTATGAATTACAATCAATACCCATTAGTAGGGCTGAGATTTTTATGATATCGCATATTTGATAGCGTGATAGTAGATACCGCATACCATGGTTTCTTTTGCGATTCATGCATTTCTACGCCGAATTATGCAATTTGATATCGCATATTTTTGCTTATTTCGACGTAATTGCTTGAAAATGCTTATTTTAGCCAAAAAAAGGCCCTTAAACCGCTTATTTAACGCTTATTTCGACCGTTCTCGCATATTTGAAAAAAAATCACTAAAAAACAGCATAAAAGTTGAAATTTTGAGCTTAAAAAAAATCAACTCTTCAAAATTAAAAAAAAAAAATCAAGATTTTGTCTGTGACTTGTCGAATGAGTTTTCGATTTGTAGTCGCATCGTTTTCACGAAAATTTTAAAATAAAAAGTTCGATGTTTTTTCTTCTCATAATTCATAATTTTATAAAAGTTCGATTTTTTTTCTTCTCATAATTCATAATTTTATAAAAGTTCGATGATTTTCTCACTTTACTTCTTTCCTTATTCTAATTTAGTAATTTTGAAAGCATTTCCGCATTCAGATTAAAAATACCTACATTTTGATATGCTGCATGGTGGGGTTTGATAGCGCATATAAATGCTTTTTTAGGCAATTTTAATCGCTTTTTATAAGCGCTTATAATCGATTTGATAGCGCATAAAAATCTCAGCCCTACCCATTAGGGTGGAGTGAAAAAAAAAACATATCTTGGATTTTGGCCAAATTTGGTGGGGTGGTTTACTTTGAGTGGGAGACTACCCAAAAAAAATTGAGCCCCCAGGTGCAAGGGGAGGGGAGCAGGGTGTGCTCAAAGTGCACCTCCTTTTGAAAAAAACGCAGTTGTTTGTGTTTTTTAGAAAATCAAAATCGTGCGAGAAGCCGTCACAGCACTCAAAAGTTGCGATTTGAGTTTCTACAACGCCCTGAACCATCGCCGTCCTCCTCCGATCAAAATTCAGACTGCTACCGGGGGGGTCCAAAAGTTGCAGATTGCAATATTTCAATAATATGAATTTTTCACCAAGCTGGAATGATTTTCTTCATCAAGTAATTGAGCAAAAATTTTTTTTCGATCACTGAAAGTAAATTTTGAAAAGAAAAATTGAGAAAATTTTATGCACCAGTGCAGCCAACAGCGAATCGTAAAATTCCAAAATACAGAATTTATGCCAACTTTGAATTGATTACTTTTTTGCTTGAAAATATTATGAATTTTTTTCACTCACTAGAAGTAAATTTAGGAAATTTTTCGGAAAATTTTGTATATCGGTGTAGCCAGTTATAAATTCTACACTATGAAATTTACGTTAATTTCGAATTAATTTTTTTATTGTTTGAAAAATTCACAATAATTTAGTTTTCAGTCATCAGAAATGAAAATTTAAAAATTATTTTTTGATTGTTCAGTTCATACGACCGCGCATCCCGATGTGAAGATATGTTTTCAAAACATACTTTTTTCGATTGGGAGAAAAAATTAGTCTAATTACTTGATGAAAAAAAATGCATTCGAGTTCGTAATATTAGAATATCACAATTAGCTACTGGCTGCACTGACGTAAAAATTGTCAAAAAATAATTTTTAAATTTTCATTTCTGATGACTGAAAACTAAATTATTGTGAATTTTTCAAACAATAAAAAAATTAATTCGAAATTAATGAATGAAAAAAATTCATAGGTAATATTTTCAAGCGAAAAAGTAATCAATTCAAAGTTGGCATAAATTTTGTATTTTGGAATTTTACGATTCGCTGTTGGCTGCACTGGTGCATAAAATTTTCTTAATTTTTCTTTTCAAAATTTACTTTCAGTGATCGAAAAAAAATTTTTTGCTCAATTACTTGATGAAAAAAATCATTCCAGCTTAGTGAAAAATTCATATTATTAAAATATTGCAATCTGCAACTTTCGGACCCCCTGGTAGCAGTCTGAATTTTGATCGGAGGAGGACGGCGATGGTTCAGGGAGTTGTAGAAACTCAAATCGCAACATTTGAGTGCTGTGACGGCTTCTCGCACGATTTTGATTTTCTAAAAAACACAAAAAACTGCGTTTTTTTCAAAAGGAGGTGCACTTTGAGCACCCCCTGCTCCCCTCCCCTTGCACCTGGGGGGCTCAAATTTTTTTGGGTAGTCCCCCACTCAAAGTAAACCACCCCACCAAATTTGGTCGAAATCCAAGATATTTTTTTTTTCACTCCACCCTAATACCCATGCAAACGAAAAATAATAGTAGGTTCAAAATCTCATTAAAAAATTACAGTTAATACCTATACAAGCAATAAATTATAAAATAGTTCAAAAATGAATATTTCTGATGACTTTTTTTATGCTTATACGGACTTTCACGCGTTAAACTCCAAATGTAATCGCCCATCATATTTTTAAACCTCCATTCCAAATGATCGCACGAAACATTTTTTTCGGGCAAAAATTGTAGGAAATTAAACGTAGAATAATAAAAAAAAGTGCTGAACAACTTCTTTGGTAAAATCAAACCCTGGAGATATATTTGGAAACCCCGTTTTTGAAGGAGGAGAGGGAGGGTGGGTGCCCTCATGAAAAAATCAGCACTAGGGCGTGGTAACTCCTAGAGGTTAGTCATCTTCCACAATTTTTCGCTGTAAAACTTTTGACAGCCAAAAATTTCTTCATTTCTCTTTTTTTCTCAATTGCAACTAATGTTCAACTTTACTCGAGAATGTCTCAAAAACTACGCCTCCAGGAAAAATCTGAATGCACCTATCCGATACGAAATTTAATTCTCTACAATTTTTGTCATGGTCACTATGGTCGTAGAACGCTTAGATTTCTCAGAAATCTCACTTTTTCGCGAGCAAGGCGAAAAAAGTGCGATTTTTTCACGTAATTTAGGAAAGTTTTAGTCGTAACTTTTTTTCTAAAAGAGATAGAGTTCTGCTGTTTGCGGCATTCGATTCAGCGTGAAATTTTCTATAAGATAGGGCCAAAAAAAATTTCAAATTTTTCTCAAAATTGTGTGTATTGTTCTTGAAAAATTACATTTTTGGCTCCCCCAACTCCCAAAACAAATTTTGGACAAAAAAATTATTTTCCCCTTAATTAGATATACATAAAAGCAACCCAAATTTCGCAATCGGAACCCAAACACAAAAATCGTGTCGACTTTTGTTATTATTGTTGTGCGAAAGTACACAATATCGATTACCGGAGCTTATGTAAGTGCCATCGTATCAATAAATTGATTATTACGTAGACAAATTATAGCCGCATGCCGTCGCCTAGAGCACTCGTATCGACTATCCAAGCAGCGAATTTAATATTATTTAAGACCACCTCCTACAGTTTCGAAACCCTTTTTATTACACGTATAAGTACGTGAGGCGGTTGCACTTGGTCGCCACCACCGAGCATATTTTCCATATCGAAACGATACAGCCAAACCCAGACCCACTCCACACCTTCCACTCTATAGGTATTTTTGCGTGTAATGAAGCAAACAAATTTAATAAAGCATTAACCCAGCGCCCCTCTTCGTGCCACGTATGTCTCGCAAAAGCCATTCGTTTTCGGTTAACGCATCCTTCTCCATGGGAACATCGTGTAAGGATAAATTTAGTTACAAGTTTCGTGTTTATGTTTACTATATCGAAGGAGAAAAGCGTTCGTCGAACGAAATTTCCAGATGCAATCCATTGACAGTTCGTTAACAATTTGGCGTATATCGAGAGAGAAGACGAAAACTTAGCTCGTGTCCTTTTTCGTGTTCTCCCTCGCCGTTCGACGTCTCTATTGTGATAGCGAATTTCACAAAAGAACAACTCGCAAGTGTATCCTTTTGCTGTGTTAACAATACCGTATAAGCTTCAATTTGTCGATTACTCGTGAAAAAGCAAGTACCGTCTCGGTTCTTTCGTCGATACGGTATACTCGAATAACATAATGTAGGAAATTGATCTTTTTTTCTTTGGCTTTTTTTCGTCTCTGTGTTGCGGATATCGGTATTTTATTTGTTCGTCGAACGTCGAGCTTGGGCCGACATCGCTGAGAGGTTTTTCAGCGATGAATTAGTCGAGTGCGTGTCGACAGAGGAAGAAAAAAGCTTGATTTTTGATGCTGTGTTTCGTCGACTCGATGGCAGTGGGGGAAATAATGGTAATGCTGATGTTGATCGGTGGAGGCGGTTTGAGCGAATTTTCGAGGAGAGGTTGAGTAATTACAGGGTGTCCATTTTTTGGAAAATCTAGAAAATCAGGGGATTTTGAATCAGAAAAAAAGGATAAATTATTTTGAAAAATGTTTCTTTGCTTATTTTATTATAATTTTTTCAAAAAATTTTACCTTCGCTCCGCTCGGGCCAAATGATTACTTCTTTTAACTGATTTTACGCTCGGGGTAATTTATACCTACTCCTTATTTCTACAGAATCCATTTAAAATCCAAGTTTTTTAAAAAAGTATTTTTTAATGACCTGTGATGAGAAAAAAAATGCCATGATGTCTTTGACCACGATTTTTTTTAAAAAAAGGGGAGGGAATGGAACAGAATTCAGAATTATAGGTCATGTTTTGGAAAACCTAAATGAGATAAAAGTGGTGAATTTTCATATTTTGAAGATCTTTTTTCGCAAAAAATTTCGCACTTGCTTCGTTCGGGCTCAACACATTAATGTTTCAAAACAATGATTTTATATTTTACCTCCTTATTGATTTTTTTATTTATTGGTACAAACTGAAACGATTGTAGGGAATTGCGTGGATTTATAAATTTGAGGCATGTGTTTTATTTTTTTTGGGGGGGGGGGAGGGGGGCAATAAAATGTGAAGAAATTTTTCAATTTTAAGACCGGAAAAATCCGAATTTATTTTTTGATTTGGTAGTATAGATACCTTGGCATAATTTGTTTCATGTTTCAAAATATGTATAGTTTTTTCTTTAATAAATTCGAATTTCTGAAAATCTCGTAAAAATACCTACTGATTTTGAAAAAAAAAATTCGTTAGACCCCACGCATTTCATATTCTTATATAAAATTTTGGGATGTAAGTGCATCACACGAAAAATCCACCCCCCTCCCCCCATTGAAAAGGTCTGGAAAATTTTGAAAAAACTGTCTGGAAAACCTGGAAAAATCAGAGAAAATTATCTCTGAAATATTATATTTCAAGTCAAAAAGTAGATATTGAAAACTGTGCCTCTCCCTTCATACTTTTATAAGCAGGGGCGCTCTCAAGGGGATGGCTATCAGGGTATAGCCATTCCCAAAAGTTACTCTACCCCGAAAATATTTCAAAAATTCATAGGAGAGGCTCCTGGAGCTCGAGTTCCCCTCCCTTCAAGTTCGGAAAGGAGATTTTTCACATAAAAAGACCAAAAAGAAGTGCAATTTTTCGCTCTTCAAAAATTTTTCAGAAAAATTTCGTACTCGCTTCTCTCGAGCAATATTTTAGTCATTTTATTTCTTGAATGAGCATATACCTAACTCTAAATCTGAACCAGTCTCAGATGAAATTCTTCCTTTGAGAAGCAGATGATTTTTCACTGGTCTTTCAGTCAAAAATCGCTGATTTCTCAATTAATTCTCAATTTTTCAGAAAAAATCAATAATTTTGACTGAAAGATGAGTGAAAAATCACTAATTTTCTGTTGAATTTATTTCACTGATTCAAACAGGTGAATTCCACGAATTCAGATTTAAGGAGTGTATTGGTTGTTTGTTCCAAAAATGAAATAACAGGTTACTCAATTTCTTCATTGAAATTTGACCCCCTTCCTCACGCCATAGAAAAATTGGTGTTGGAAAATGGGAAAATCTTCCAAAGTAGTGAAGTTTTAAGTGGAACAAAATGGGCAAAAATGGTGGAAAAATTTGAATACTGCGTGCTTATTTAAGAGAATCCGAATTTTTTTTTGTTTTATTATCAAACATCAGAGAACTTATTTACTATCTTTACAGGGACTCTCATCTTGTTGTTTTTATGAAAAACTTAGGAGAGGGGGAGGAGAGGAGAAGACAATGAATAGATTCATTTCATTAGAATCACGTCGTATGGTTGAAGAATTAGTTTAAAATATTAACTAATATCAATCATAGACGAAAATTTTAAAAAAATAGGTCTTTCGTAAGAACTCATATTTTCCAGTTTTTATGCAATAATTTTAAGGAAGGAAGAAAGGGGAAGTAGAGGGGGAGAGGAGTTGACTAATTGAAAAAATCGCGTTCAGTTTATTTTAAAAAATTGCTCTATCGACATACTTATTTTTTTTATTGTCGTTTGGATTGGGACTAGGTAGCTTTCCCATTCATCCTCCTCCCCTCCGAGTAAAAACTGTGTAGGAAAATTCGAAATTTTTAATGTAAAATGTTGAGTTTTTGAATTCACAAATTGTAATTTGTAACTAGTAAATTGTTTTTTTTTCTCAAATCATATTATGGAAAAATTTCGCAAAAATCGATTTTAAAAAGAGGTATAAATTCTTGAAAAATGTCTATAATAAAATAGATTTCTTGACCTCTTTTTTCGAAATTTTTTTCTAGAAAGCCATTTTGGGACGATATTTTTTGTTTTTATGGTTTGATATCGTATCTCCTACATGTTGGAATCCCCCCTCCCTCTCCTCCATAGTAACTTAACTTATTTCGGAAGTTCAAGAGAACGAAGTTGAAAATTTTTCTATTTCCAAAATGAAATTTTTTACCAAATCGATTTTTTTGTATAATTTTAAATGTGACACTTCATGCGTTTCGACGACTTGAAAATATCTGAATTTCAATTAGCAGTTTTCTAAGAGTTTTATTTCGGTACATTAAATTTGGCATTTTTCTGAAAGTTTTTACAGAGCGTATTGAAAGTTTTTGTTTATCTGCTGACAAGAAAACCCAGAAATTAGCAAGAATTTTACATTAATAGCAAAAAACCCCTCAAAATTTCATGAAAAGTAAAAATTCTCAACGTTTTTCTTTTCCTTGAATTTTTTAATCAAAAGATAAAAAAAAGGGAATTTTTTGGGAAAATTCGAAGCAAGAAAAATGGTATGAAATTAGCCAGACAAACCCAGAAAATATTAAGAATTTTCATTTAAGCATTAACTACTTACCTAAATTCTTCAAATTTCAAAAATTTTGCCAAAAAAGCAAAGGAAAAATAATTCCGACTTATCCGAAATTTTGACAAATTTTCGAATATGAAATTCTCTTGGGGTAGGGGGAATAATACATAGTCACTTTCCTCCCCCATCCCCCTTCGCACCGGTTCTGTTGACCAGAGAGCCTGGTGTTCGTGTGTGATACCGAGAAACCATAGTATATTATTTTAAAGACCTTTATAAATGTATACAATGTGCAAGCTGATGCCAGAGGCGAACGAGGTAAAGAATCGATCCACACGTCGATGAAATTTGATATATTAATTGGTTTAAATACACGAGTGGCGAGAGAGGGAGACAAATACCTCGTCCTCATACGTACAGCCATAAATATACTGCAGCGTGTTTATATGTAACGTTATAGCTAATCCGTTTTTGTTTTATAATTCACAAAAGCGTAATGAACTTTCAATTTATACTTTTGTAAATCTCATTACACGGCGTTTCGTTTTAATAACAAGCGTCGGCGCGGAACGTTTTCGAACCGGAGGCGAGACTATCGTATAAAAGCTCCGATAATCTTTTCAATATTTGCGGCGGCGAAAGGACTCTTTTGATCGGGCACGTATTATAGTGTGACGGTATATAATGAGATGAGCTTTATAAATATATCGCGTTGCGTGTGCCGAACATTGAGTCGAGAGGGAGGGAAAAAAAGAGGCAGAGGGAGAAAAAAAAGGATGTTGATAAATAAATTTCAATCGGATGAAAACATAAGGTTTTTAAGCCGTCGGCAATTTGCTCTCTCGTATCGTGGGCTTTTATAACCGCCGATGAAAAATTCAACCGTGGTTAATGAAACGATTGATGTTTTAGAAGCTTTAATGCGTTCGTTTGCCTATTTACGTGATTTTTTTTCCCGAGCTGCGGCGTCGAAGTGATTGATTTATTAGAACGTAAGGATGGGGAGGGGTGAGGGGGATTCGAGTTGCGAAAACGAACGTCGAAATTAGTTTTTAATGGGTGGTTCGGCGCGAAGATGTGATGGCTCGAGTGTATAAGATGAAAATAACGGCGATATCGTGTAATTGAAGTGCGAAGTGGTGGGATTGTTTTGAGAGAGGGAGTTGAATTGAGGTGAGGGTTGATTATTTTTGAGAGGTGTGTGGTTCAAGGAAAGAGGAGTTTTTTGGTTGATTTTTGACTTTACGATATTAAAATGATGAGGTTATTGAAAAAATGTTGCAGGAACATCCTAACAATGTTTTTGCAACGTAGAGATAACATTTTGAGCTGCTTGAATCAGTTTTAGCTACACGGTTATGACAATACTTCAAAATTTACTTTCGTTGAGAATCTAAAAAAATTTTCATTCGCAGAATTCAGCTTTGGAAAAGCAGGTACATGAAAATTTCCAGTTTTTAGAATTCAGGTGTGGAGAAAAGTATATCAGAAAAATCTTAAATTACTGAAATTCAGCATTGAAAATTTTAATACCAAAATTCACTTCTGGACAAGAATCCGGGAAAAAGTTTGAAGTACCAAAATTCAGCTCCGGAGGAGGGAACAGGAAAAATTTTTAAATTCCAAAATTCAGTTCTGCAGAGTAGTGAAGTACTCTCTCATTTATAAATCAGTGAAAATTATCGAATATCGCTAAGAAACAGCCAGAATTACAGCACAGGAAAAAAACAGTGAAACAATTTTCAATGAAAACAAATCAGTGAGAAAAATCACTGGAAAGTCAGCAAAAATTCGCTGAAAATCAGTGAATTTCGATGATTTTTTCCTGTGCTGCAATTCTGATTGTTTATCAGTGATTTTTCTCCAATTCAGAATGAGAGAGTAGAAATTTCAAAAATTCAGTTATGAAAGGAGTACAGGGTAATTTTTAATTTTTTAAATTCAGCTGTGGAGGGGTTGCTAAGAAAATTGAAAATTCTAAATTACCCAAATCAACTCTGAAAATGATAATTATAGAAGATGGAGACATTGTGAAGTACCAGGATTCAGCCCTGGAGGGGAGTACAATAAAATTTTTCAATTACCAGAATTTAGCTTTTGGATTAAGGGGATACAAAATAATTTTTAGGTTTCAGAATTCAGGTTTGGAATAGAATACAGAAAAATTTTCAATTACCAGAATTTAGCTCTGGGAGGAAGGGGATACCAGAGAATTTTCAGTTTCAGAATTTAGGTTTGGAGAGGGGTACAAGGAAAATTTGAAAATTTGAAAATTAAATTCTGGAGGGTAAGTGACGAAGAAATTTTGAAAATCTAAAATTCATCTCTGGACGGGGCAGCATCGTAGCCAGGGAGACCCAGAGGGTTCGGACTCGGCCACCTATGAGGTCAAAAATTTGCGTGAAAAAATGTCGTTTTGATGCATTAAAAATCTAATTTTTTCAAAGCTTTTCCCTTGCTTCGCTGGGGGATAAACGAAATCACAATTAAGTATAGGAACTATTTGGGGTAATTTTGCGAAAAAAAAGGTTCTTTTTTCTCTCTTTCTCTTTTGGTATTCCAAGTCTCCATACCTACTTTATATCCTCCCGAAAAAATCTTCCAACGCCATTGCTTAGATTTGTTATTATTTTTGGTTTTGAAAGGCGAAATAATTAGTACGGAAATATGTTTGTTCCGAAATAATAATATTTTTATCTGATTTTTTCCTACTGAAAAAAACGAATAGTAGAAATTACTATGAAAATAGTAGTTTTGGAACAGTCGGTAGAAATTGTAATTTTTACTGCAAAAATTGTAATTTTTATCACAAATATTGTAATTTTTACTACAAAAATTGTAATTTTTTACTACAAAAATTGTAATTTTTTACTACAAAAATTGTAATTTTTACTACAAAAAATGGTAAGTTCTATTGCAAAAATGGTAAATTTAACTACAAAAATAATAATTTTTACTGATAATATTGTAAAGAAACGTTTTTACCATTTTTGTTGTAAAAATTATCATTTTTTTATAGTAAAATTTACCATTTTTGTACAATTTCTGCCGATTGTTCCAAAACTACAATTTTTAATTGTAATTTCCACTAGGATTTTTTTTTCAGTTATGCAAATCGCAAAAGAACTTTTAAACACCTGTGCAACTTCTTAAAATTTCTCAAAAAATTATAAAAGTTCTGACACCCCCCCCCCTCCATGAAAAATTACTGGCTACGTCATTGGGACGGGATATAGAAGAAACTTCAAAAGTGAAAAAATCATTTTTTGGAGAGGAATGAAGGAGAATGTTGAATTTTCAAAATCATAGAAATATTGTGACAATATTGAAAAAATGTTGCAGTAAGATGGTAAGGGTAAAAATACTTTAGCAATGGGATAGGAATATTGTAGCTATGTTGAAGCAATTGGATTATAATAATGTCGTTATTGGAAAAATGTTGCGTAGTTAAAAATTGCCAAAATTTTTTCAATGTTGAAAAGTTATTTTACCAACGGGTCCATTGGGTCTTTTTTAAAAAGTAAGTTTCAAACAGTTTCCAACAACTCTTTCAAAATTCTTAGTTCACTTCAGGAAAGACTGGGAAAATTTTAAAAAATCCAATAATCATGGAAAAATTAATGTAAGCATTTCTGATTAGAATAGAAAATGTTTCAGGTTTGCTCAAAATTATCCTCCAAAAATAAAAATAAAACTCGTAAAAATTGAAAAATTTTTATAATTTTAGATTAAGTTTTCATAAATAGCTTATCTTCTTCAGTGGGAGTGAATGAGGAATCAAAATCCCCCCCCCCCCCCAAAAAAAAGGTATTAAAAATTTATTGAAAATAGATGGTTTGAAAAATTTTGAAATTTTTTTTATATTATGACATGACCTAAAACATGTAGGTACTAGGTACCTAGTTCTTTTGAAGAAAAATCAACTTCTGATAAACAACATTTCGTATTCACCAAAAATTATTATAAATATAAAAATTGCAAATAACACCTGCTGATGACAGGGAAAAATTTTCAATTTTTAGAAATGATTTCTCAGTAAATTTTTTTTGAACAAGAATTGACCCTGAAACTTTTCTGGCTCTTTTTCACATTTTTTTTTCAAAATGTCCAAAATTATTAAGTAAGTAATTTAAATTCAAACCCCTACATTTATTCTTCTTTTCTTCCTTTCTAAAAGACCTATTTTGAGGTAAAACAATTTAAATGAAAAAATTGTAGGTAATCAGTACCTCTGTCCATATTTCTCAATATTTTGAATTTGTAACTCCCTCTTATAGGTCGAATTTAGGGTTACCAGTCAACTTTATCAAAAAAATCTAAATTAGCGTCCTGAGTAATCCTTCTAAGGGTGAAAATGAAAAATTCGTTGACCAATTGTACTGAAAACAAAAAAAAATCGTATTTTTTCGTGCTAATTTTTTAACTTCCAAAAACCCGATAAGGTTATTCCTTATATAATGGCATTTTCCCCTTCCGAAAAAAATTGAAAATTTTTTGAAAATTCCATTTGAGATCGTCCCTAAGTCCCCTGGTACATGAGAAACACAATTTTTTTCCACTTCAATTTAATAGTCGGTGATAGAAGGGAAGAAAATCCATACTATAATTTTGAGAAAGAATTGGGTAAATTCATCAAGCCCGAGTGCAGGGAGGACAAAAATTTTTTAAGAAAAAGGCATCCAAAAATAGGGATTTCTTCATTTAAAAAAATATACATTTTAGTACCTACTCTCTCATTTCGAATCAGTGAAAAATCACTGATAAACAGTCAGAATTGCAGCACAGGAAAAATCAGTGAAATTCACTGATTTTCAGTGATTTTTCACTGATTATTCAAAGAATTTCACAGATTTTTCAGTGAATTTCATAAATATCACTGAGTTTTCAGTGAATTTTCACTGATTTCCAGTGATTTTCTTTCACTGATTTGTTTTTAGTGAACAAATTTTCACTGATTTCCAGTGATTTTCTTTCACTGATTTGTTTTCAGTGAACAAATTTTTACTGATTTTCTCCTGTGCTGCAATTCTGACTGTTTCTCAGTGATTTTCGGTAATTTTCACTGATTTATAATTGAGAGAGTACCTATTATAAGAAAGATGAAATTTTCAACCCAAGCAAAGCAAAAAGACTAAGATTTAAAAAATCTATGATTTTTAGGAAGAAAATAATTCGTTTTTTTTTGTTTCCTTCCCTGGGTTTAGACATTGAAGTCTGTCAACCAATTCGTTTTTTAATTATTTATTGTTTGAAGAAATTGATTTGATTTGATTTGATTTATTTAATAAAGATCTGACCCATTGTTTTGATTTGAAATTTTATTGTTCTGTCAAAATCCTTTGTTTTCCAACGATTTTTTCCCATTTTTTGAAATTTGAATCAACTTCCTTTTTACTATTCGAGACAGTAAAAAATTTTCCCATGTCATTAATCATAAAAAAAGACTGCATTGAAGAAAAGAAATAAAAATTTTCCAATTTAAAAAAAAACTCAACATTTTTCAAAATTATTCATTTTTTAGGGAAAGTACCGAATCTATTTATGAAACATTCTCACAAATACAAATAATCAAATTACAAGAAGCAAAAAAACCTACGAAAAAATTTCACCCATAAAATTGACCCAGTCACTCTAATACAATTCACCAATTAAATTCAATAGCCATACCCACTCAAGAAAATCCGTCCAAACCAACCAAGAATTTTCGGCTACACGAATTCTACAAACTCACCACACGTAAGGCTCCGCTCCGCTCCGGTGAAAGTACATAAAATATACTCGTACGAACACACGGAAACCTCCGGCCGAGTAAAACGTATAGTTTTATCAGCGAATAAATATAGGTTAGACGGCGCGTAATTGTTTCAATTTATTTTAAACGAGAACTGGGTCAATTTTGAAGCTCGGCCAGTTTGCAAAATTTATACACTCGTGAAAGTTTCTCATTAGAAGGAAAAGCCCACTAAGCGACCGGCTCACAGAGGGCCGCAGCTTTTCACAGATAAAAAGCTCGCCACCAGTATGAGTCTTGGTTTTACGAAAAAAAAAACTGCCAGCTTTCGTATTTATATTATAGTGCTTTAATTTCATCGCAAATTTCACCATAATCCTTTTTCTCTCTACCGTCGCGTCGTCTCGTACGACACAATAATTCCAGTGCGGTTTTCCGGATATAGGAAAAGTCGCCAAGGAAATAGATCTGTATTCTCTCCTCGCGAACGATATTTTTACTCATGAACGAGGTAAACTTGCGGTATTAAATCGTCGCATTGTACGTACCTTTTTTTACGTATACGAATTTTTCATATTTTTAAAATCTCGACCATGCCACGCGGCACTTACGATGAGATGTGGAACGAAAACAAGATTTTATTCGCGTATAAATTTTCATCGCTGTGTACTCATATCTGCGAGGACAGACAGACTGAAAGACATCCGAGGAATGGAGAGGATACCGAAGTAAAAAAGAATCCACCTTCGGGCATCAGTTATACACTCTTATATAACTATTACTTCGAAGCAGACAAGCGAAGAAGATTTATCTTTCTTTAGCTTTTCTCCACCGTCAACCCCTTCTTTATCATGCAAAACGACAATATTACCGTTGGTCGTTTTCGCGTGTGCGAATCGATGCATAAAACGTCATCAAGCCAAACGTTATGGCAATTTTCGCGCCATAATTTAGCTAAATTCTATTTATATAAGAAATTTTCGGATTTTAGATTCGCTTCTAACATCATTTATACACTTCTACCCTCCCCGCCCTTCGCACCTAATCTTCACCTCGTGTACGTAATTTTCTCGCTATCGCGAGTTCGTAGGTTTTTTTCCATCGTCTGCTTAGCTTTTTTGCCTTATTCGTGTCTATCTCACGGGCGGCCGAACTTTCGCGTATATTTTGCTATTTTCCCCGAAACGAACACTGGCGCACATACAAGGCCCAACAACGTAAACACGAATCGATGAATACCAAATTTTACACGTGATTTATTACGGTTGCCGTTCAGGTATAAATATTAATATTGTTTTCCAAATGTTGCCGAATAGAAAAACAATACTGGGAAGGGGTGACAGACGAGATACTCCTTTTTTTCTTCGCTCTTTTCATTTTCTACGAGGTAGACAACATATTGAATATGTTTTATTCGTAAGATGAAATCTTTTTCGATAAATTTTACTCTCCGAAGGGAATTGGAAATTTTTCAATAATTCTCCACTCGCCGAATTTAAATATTTATCGAGTGAAAAAAAATTCCCACCGAAATTGGTACCTACGAGTGTTAACGTCGAATGACGAATTTAATATTGAATTTTCGCCGAAACGCCGGCGAATTTTCGACCGGTTTTCCAACTTTTTGTCGAAGCTGAAAGTTGAATTGGTGTTTTTTGTTGGAGGGAAAAAATCGCCTGGAATTGGTATTTTTCGAGTGTCCTTGCGAAATCGTGAAATGCAAATATTTCAATTTATTGCCGATCATTCGAGCGAATAAAATTTAATTTTTGTTGATGTGTTTGCGAAATAGCTGGATGGATTCTCTGAAAATGGAAAAATGGAGAAATGGGCTCTGTGGCTAAATTTATTTCGTGAGGGCCTGCTTGGGACATATTGTCTATATTTGGGACATATTGTTCTCATTTGGGACGTATTTGTCCACATTTGGGACTTATTAAATTTGTCCATTTTCGAGACATTTTGTCCATGGGGGGGGGGGAGGATGAAGGAGAAATCATGATTTTATGACCTATCCAGATGAATATTATCAACATGGATATTTTTTGAAAAAGATAGGAAGTGATTTTTAATTTTTGGTGAAAAGACTAGGTGATTTTTGGGGATTATTCATACTTCAGAATACTTTCCATCAGGGTTGACCGCATTCTGTGAATTTTGAGACTCTAACTAGTAAGTCGAAACGCCTGAGTTTTTAGAAATTTCGACTCTTGAGTCGAAACATACGAGCTTTACATAAAAAAGATTCCGAGTTGCCAACGAGTATAGAGAGACACGCGAATCTCTGTTTTACGGATCATCATATTTTCAAAAATATATTTCATGTTATTGATCACAAAATATTTCGTCTCACAAATTTTCTAAAATTGTTTAGTTATTATTTACTTTTGATTTTTTTTTCAATTCAATGTTCTCAAAAATTCGGAATTTTCTCAATTAGACAAGATGTCAAAGAAAATTAACGATTCGACAATTGAATTATCAATTTTCGAACTTTTTCTTTGTTTTTTTTTCAAGGTTGGAGAAATTTGAGAAAATTTCATCTTGGAAAAATTGTAATTCGAGAGAATTTGAGTAATTTGAACTTGGAAATGTTTAGAAAATTGAAAAATTGGAACTTCGATGACTTTTTTTTTAGAAAATTATGAAAATTTGAACTTGAAAATCAGAGTTGAAAATATTGTTGAATTTTTAAGAAAATTTGAATTAAGAAAAAAAGGTGTTCAATAGGTACTTAGATAGTGAGAGTAGTGGAAAAGTAGTGATTATTAACAAGAGTGCAATCAGGGGGCTACCGGACTAAAGTCCTTCCAAAATTTTTTCGAAAGTTTCTTAAAGATCAATGAAGTGCACCCATAGGTGCATCCAAAAGGAGGGCTCAGGGGACTTGGGAATCTCTTTTAAACTCGCCAAGGAGATTTTTTTTTTGCTTTTCAAACATCAAGTATAATTATTTTAAAAAAAATGTCTCTTCCTTCGCTCGGGTAGAATTATAGTAACTCCCTATTTGAGTAAGTCAAATTTGGTGAAATTCGTGCCCTTTTTGAATCAATAAAACAACTTTTACTGAAAATCAGTGATTTTTCATTGATCTCCCAGTCAAAAATCACTCATTTTTCAGTCAATTCCCAATTTGTCAAAAAAATTGGTAATTTTTGCCTGAAGGAGTGAAAGATAAGTGAAAAATCACAGATTTTTTTCTGATTCAAGAAGTCAGAATTTCACCAAGATTGATTCAGACATTCAGATGCAGAAAGTACCAATAAAAAAATCCACTGAAACTAAACAGTAAAAAAAAATGATGGAAAATTAGTAAAAATTCACTGAAAGTCAGTAAAATATCTGGAATTTGTTGAAAAATCAGTGAAATTTTTTGAAAAATCAGCAAACTGAAATTACAGAATTTTGCTGATTTTTCTGTGCTGAAATTCTGACTTTTTTTCAGTGACTTTTCACTGATTCGAAATGAGAGTGTTTTTTATTTGTTTGTTCCAATCCGTTGACTATGCCACTGAAGAACATATTACTTAATACTTTCCATCTTTCCATGAATTTTGACTCCCTCCTTTCTCCCCCCACTTTTTCTCCAATTCAGCCCCTCTCTTGAATAATTTTTAGAAAATGGGCAATGAAAGTAGTAAAAAAGTAGTGAATTTGGTCGAATTTTCACAACAAAGCGTATGAAAAAATTTAAAAAATACTAAACTTGCCCCATCTTAATGGGATCCCCTCCCCTAAAAAAATCAGGCGCATGTTGAAAAAAACTTCCGAAATTTTTATGATACCTAAATAATCATTTTGTCTTCACCTCATCTTCACCCTTTTTAAGGCACCAAAACATGACTTTTCTTTGTCCAGAACCTCTAATTAAACGGGGAGGAGGGGTCATAATTTTCTAGGTGAAATTATTTGATGCAGCTGATTTATGTCTCGTTAAGATTTCAGCTTTTGAGACCCTTTTAAAACCTCCATTTTTGTGTTTTTTTTTTCTCGTCGTCAACAGGTTAACTTTACATTGTCTATCCTACACCCCAAATAAAATGACCTAAAAAGCTAAAATTTTGGATTTAACGACTGTAGGGGTCACTGCGATGCCTTTTGCCAGTTTTGGCCCTCGACCCCAAAAACTGCGATTGGGTCTTTTGTAGTAAGAGCTCTAAACTAGGCCCCAGGTGAAAATTATTTTTTTCTCAGATACCTAGGGACCTAGGTAACTCAAACTCATATTTGAGATAGTGGATAGAAAAAATGCTAAAATTTCTACTTTTGAAGGCCCTTTCTCATGAAAAATTTTGCTCTCGTTTCGCTCAGGCCAGTGAATTAAGTTTGTGTAGGTATATATCAGCAGAATTGTTTCAAATCTAAAATGCGAAAATTCCCTTCCCTCAGATCTATTCCCTGTTTGATTAAGGAAGCCGGAAATATTACAGGTGTGAATGGGTTTGGATGTGTGAAATTTGTGAAAAAGTAAGTAATGATTTTTAAGGGGAAAAAATCTGTTGGACACCATGAAAAAGTAATAAAATAATTATATAATTAAAGAAAATGTGAATTTGAATATTTTTGGAATCAAAAAAATATGTATTGAAGAAAATTATATCTACAGGGTGTTTCAGGGTAGAAGTAAGGGATTCCAGGCAGTGACTAAGCGACACATACTGAGTCTTTGTAGGTATGTTTGCCTAGTCTCCGAACCGCAGGGGCTGATTTGCAACAATTCAAAAAAATTTTTTTTTTTTGAATGAGCATAGCTTGCAAACCAAAATAGGTAGAGATTCGAAATTTGTTCGAGAGAAAAGAGAATTTTATCTAGATCACGATGGTCTGGTTGTTTTTTGTCTTAACAGATCAGGGAAGCAAGCAGCTGATAAAATAAACAGAAAAACGCTTGAAAAATGTGTGTCAAAACCTTCAATTTTCATCATTTTTGTTGAATTATTCAAAAATTTGTTCTCTTGACCGATCGATTAAATTAATGTTTCTAGAAGAACAATGTTTGCTCTTTTTAATGGCGTAATCCCCGCCTCTCCATCTTATTTAGATGAAAAGTTATGCCCATTTAAATTCTTGAAAATGATTATGGAATTTCAAAAAAATACTTCATTCTCATTATTTTTGAGAATTTAAATGGGCATAACTTTTCATCTAAATAAGATAGAAAGACGGGGTTTGCGGCGTTGAAAAGAGAATACATTTCTTTTTCAATAATATCCACTTCATTGATGGGCAATCAGAACAAGTTTTTGAATAACTTAACAAAAATGTAAAAATTCCAAAAAATGATTTTATTGAAAAAATTTGAATTAGGTACTAAAGAAAAGCTTCGAATCGGCCACCATTTAGTTCGATACAAAGAGAAGCTCGGCTGATAATATTGAGCGTCGCTGCTTCCAGACCTTCTCGATTATTTCTCATTTCAGATCAGTTCTAAAAAAAATTAATAGGTATGTGTAGATTTTTATGATAAGCAGTTGATGAGATACCTATTCAGCGAAACCAAGAACGTGTGGTGGCAGAATCGAAAGAGTATTGAAACATTGAAAGAGAAATGCTCGCTCTTTTTAACGCCGCAAACCCCGTCTCTCTTTCTTACTTAGATGAAAAGTTATGCCCATTTAAATTCTCTAAAATAATGAGAATGAAGTATTTTTTTGAAATTCCATAATCATTTTCAAGAATTTAAATGGGCATAACTTTTCATCTAAATAAGATGGAGAGGCGGGGATTACGCCATTAAAAAGAGCAAACATTTTTCTTCTAGAAACATTAATTTAATCGATCGGTCAAGAGAACAAATTTTTGAATAATTCAACAAAAATGATGGAAATTGAAGGTTTTGACACACATTTTTCAAGCGTTTTTCTGTTTATTTTATCAGCTGCTTGCTTCCCTGATCTGTTAAGACAAAAAACAACCAGACCATCGTGATCTAGATAAAATTCTCTTTTCTCTCGAACAAATTCCAAATCTCTACCTATTTTGGTTTGCAAGCTATGCTCATTCAAAAAAAAAATTATAAATTGAAAAAAAAAATTTTTTGAATTGTTGCAAATCAGCCCCTGCGGTTCGGAGGCTAGGCAAACATACCTACATAGACTCAGTATGTGTCGCTTAGTCACTGCCTGGAATCCCTTACTTCTACCCTGAAACACCCTGTATAGATAAAAAATTCAAACGTAAAAAATTTCAAAGTTGAAAAAGTGTTGAATTTTTGAAAAAATTTGAACTAAATCAAAAAAAACAATTGAACAATTGAAAAAATTATGAAATAATTTAAACTAGAAAATTTTCAGAGTAGATAGAAAAATTTTAAGAAAGATTTATTTTTAAATTGGAAGTAGAAAAAATGAAAAATATTTTTAAGAAAATTTAAACCAAAAACCATAAAGAAAATTATTTTTTATTTTCCAAACATCGATTAAAAAAATTCTCCCATTATTACAAATACCTAAGTAAAAGTGAACAATTCGTTCGTTTACAACATTTTTGAATTTTAAGTTTGGGACCTGATACATTTTTCGTATAAAATTCAGTCTTCTGTATTCACAAATTCCTTCTTTTCTCTCAACTTTTAACATTAACATTAACACCTCAAGCAGCATAAAATGTTAATGAAAAATAGCAATTCGAACTAGCACACACTCGAGTCGTTCAAAATGAGACTTCGAGTCTCTGAACACTGGACATCGAGTCTCCGAGAAAAAAACACTTTATTAGTCAACTCAGAGTCTTATTTGAGAGCACACTCTGGCCAACCCTGCTTCCTATTCTTGATTATTTCTTATACACCGAATTCTCCTTTATAAACTCTACGAGTAATATCCTTGATTTTTAAAGATTTTCCCTCCTAGGGAAAACTTGACCTCATTTTTCAGTCAAGATTTACTCGATTCGTGTTTGCAACGTTTTTCCTGTAGTTAAACTCCGTTTCTCGAGGGCAATTTATTTTCCCCCTGAATCTGGAAAAATGTTTCCATTCATAAAAAATTCATTATTATCGAGGGCTTTTTTAAACCAAACTTTTTGATGAGTTTTCCGCACTAAAGTTACATAAATAGGCAATCATGGTCGAGTTTGTTGGAATAAACGATGGAAATTTAGCCGACAAGACGATGAAAAACATTTATACCCGAATCATTCCTTGTTTTCGTTTCAATAACGTCGAAACACCAGCTACATTTCTCGACATTTATTCCATTTAAAAATTACCCCTGTCCCAAGACACCGGGTCAACGGATTACGAACCACGACGACGGGGAAAAAAAGAAGAAAAACTTTCGACTCGAGTCGCGACATTTATATCGTCGGCGGACGGTAGGGGTTTGAAAATTCATCGAATAAACCGCCCTCCGAACCGGGGAAACTTTGGTAAGTACGGCGAAACGAACCCTAATGAAAAATTTCGCCGGCGAAATTCGCTTTATGAAGTAAAATTCTGTTCGGAATTTGCTCGGCTGGCGTAAATAGAATAGAACAGCTGCCGCATCGTTGGAAACTTGTGTAACCCTGCGAATGGGAAAAACTAAAAAGCAATTTCTTTCGTCCAAATTCCCGTAGTGTTTTCGAGTTTCATTACATCTGCGTCGAAACACGTGCTCGGTGTTGAGTTACGAAAAACCGTCGACGTCGGGCGTCGCGGCCAGAAAATCTACACCTATATAAATCTCAATTAGACTACGATAAAATTTCAAGTATTACGATCACATCGTCTCTCGATATACGAGTTTCAATTAAAATAAATAAAACGAGAACGTTCCGGAGGGTGGCGACTAAGCTGGATGCGAAAAAAAGCCAAATAAAATTTACATTTTATATCGCACGAATGGCAGTAGTTTTTTTTTCGAATTTTATACAAAAACACGCAGAAAATCTAATACCGAGGGATTTACAGACCGTATATAGGATTAAGCGTATCGTGAACGTGTTTAATTTGTTCTCGGCTATTAACAAAAGCTCTACGGAAATTAGACGATTAGACCGGACACGATGGAAGAAATTTTAATAGGTAACTTTGGAAAACGATGGCGCTGGCAAGTTTCGAACAGGAATTCCCCCCCCCCCCTCCCGATATAATTCTGTAATCGAGGGAAAGGTGTAAAGATTATGCGAGTTTTCGCAAATTTATACTTATGGAAGGGAAGAAGAAAGGAGATGTTCGGAGTAATTTGTAATTTTAATTTGTGTAGAGAAAGGTGATCTAAGGAGGCAAACAAAATGATTTTTTAAAGATTTTACTATTCCTATTACTTACGTATTTTGAAAAAAAATTGAACAAAAATAATTTTTAATTATTTAACACTAATTTATTTCATTCTTTTGTTTCAGGTGAGTCACAAATACAATTTTCATCGCTAGAATAAAAAGTATGTGAATGAGTAAGTCATTTTTTATGATTCTCTTATTTTAATCTATAATTAATTATTTTGATTTTTTTTAATCATCCCATTTTCCGCTTACATCCCATTTTTTGAATTTTTTAATATTTATTTTGTAGACATCTTCAATTCTGTATGTTTTGCTCCCCTCTTAAGAAAATTTTTCGTAACAAAACTACTGTTCAGCTGGTAGGAAAGTTATTAGGAAAGGAAGGTAGGAAACAAGCAATGATGGAAAGGAACAAAAAACTTGAATTTTGAAAAAAAAATTGATTCAGTTATTTGGATCGTCGGGATACGCCAGTTCATCAAATTTTTCCCCCAAAAATAAAATCTTCTAAAACTTGAGAATATGTTTTTGAATTGATGATTTTGAGAGAGAAAAAATAATTATATCATTTTTTTATCGTTATAACGAACAGAATTGGCAGGGGACAAAGAAGTAGTTTGCTCCTTCCAAGAATGGCAAAATTGCATTTTTAACCGGAAAATTACTTTGAGAAGGAATCTAGAAAAAATTTGCTTGAGTGATGACTTTTTTTTGGAAAATGTGACTCCAAACGAAGAAAAGATGTTAGTGTTCAATTTTTTTTTTCTTAGAAAAAATGATGCTCTTTCCAATTTCTGATGAAAAAAAAATGAACACAAACATTTTTTCTTCGTCCGGAATCACTAATCTAGAAAATTTGGTATTTTGAATTGAAAAGGTTTGCATTTATACGAAAAAAAAAGAAAAAAAAAACGTTATGAGTGGGAAATCGTTTTTTAAACCCCCCTCCCCGACACTAACTTTGATTGTAATCTGGTTTTTGAGTATGCCTAATCAATTGATAATTTCCTTGACATTTGGACCAAAAAATCATGGATTGTCAAAACAAAAGATTCCTGAAATTGAGATAAAAAATAGAAAAACAAAAGAAAATGAAAATTCGACTTGAAGATTTTTCTTTGACATTTTAAACTCGATTTTCAATGAGAAAATTACAGATGACAATTTTTCGTCCAAAATTATCTGAAAAATTCTCACTCCAAAAATCAATCCATATGAGAAATTCTAAAAATGGATTTCAGGAACTTTGAGAATTTTTTCCAAAACTGTTTTATAGGTACTTACCTGAAAACGTAGTTCAATTGAGGATTGAGAAAAAATTTCACTACTTCGAAGAAAATTTCACAATGATTTTAGATTTCAGAATTCCTCAGTATCATTTTTTTAAAAGTAAAATCCTTTTATGATCGATTATTTTCTCCTTGAAGTTTTTTGGTCAATATATTTCGAGTAATTTGTTTATAAAGAATTTTGAAGGTTTTTATCAATTTCTGTAGATATTTTAATCAATTTTTTCCATCGAATTTCATTTTTTTTTGAAAATGGTTTTAAGTTTCAAATTTTTTGATTAGGTATGTATTTACTGAATTATCTGAAATGGAATCATATTGTCCCGATAAAAATTTTTTACATCAAATCATAACAAATTATATCTGATTTATTTAGAATTACATCAAACTTTATTTGTTTTGATAAAATTATATCTAATTACGTCTGGGGTTTTCAGATGTAATTTGATTAAATCAGATATAATTTGACGTAATTTGATATAATTGGATTCGGACCTTTTTAAGAGAAAATTCTCAAATTTCCTGAAACCCATTATTTTTTAGAATTTCTAATACGGATTTATTTTCGGAGTGAGAATTTTTCAGATAATTTTGGACGAAAAATTGTCATCTGTAATTTCTCATTGAAAGTCGAGTTAAAAATGTCAAAGAAAAATCTTCAAGTTGAATTTTCATTTTCTTTTGTTTTTTCATTTTTCGGGGTTGTCGATTTTTCAAGACCTCTAACCTCTCCCCTCCCCACAACTACATCCTTACCGTCATCATGGTTCATGTTTTACAAAATTTCGACGAATTCTTCTTATCAAGACTTCAAAGTATGAAATTTTGTCACAAAATATCTCATCGTCTTCTAAAACAGAATTTTCTCCTTTCACTACCTTTATGTTCCAAACTTTGAAAATACGTCAAATTACATATATCATACATATTCACGGTGTCTACTAGGTACGAAAAGTACGAAAATCTGAAAAAATCCGAATTTTCTTGATTGAGTCGAAAAGCACACAAAAGTTCAAACCAGTACGAATTTTTAAGAAAGCTTGAGAATTTTTCATTTTATTTTCTCTTCAAGATTTATTTTTTATGCAAGTAAAAAATGAAACAATTTTCTTAATTTTCACCTGTGCTGGAGTCTCCAGATGAATTTGATCTTTTTCTAATGTTTTCGGATTCCTTCAGAAAGCTTGGAAATGAATTTGGAAAGCTAGAAAATCGAGTTCTTTTGGAGTTGTTCAGATATATGTGCATAATGGAAAACCGACGTATATTTCCCTCAATTTCAAGTTGGTTTTTTGGTGGGGGGGGGGAGGGGCGTAAGCAACGAATTGTAAGAGAAATTACAAAATTTTGTTGTCCGAAAAAAATAAAAAATTTCATTTTTGTGATTTAATGGACAAGTTGATATTTTATACTTTTTTTTTACACTTCTCTCACCCTCTCCTTTCCTTTGCAAATTTCTAATAATTATATTGAAAAATACAAAAAAAAAAAATAAATTATGGAAAGACTTGAAATACATATCTCATCCATCAATGCAGAATCAACTCTTTTCCGAACTTCTCAAATTTTCTCACCACTCGCCCCATTTTTGAGTGTCCAATTCGAAAAATACCTATTACTTTTTCCTCCAACTTCAATTTTTAAATTTCCTGATTTTTTTTCAAATGAATCCTTATTAGGCCTCGCAAACACATCATTTTTTCACCCTTGAAAATATACATTACTAATCGTAAGCCATAAAGCAAACACTCGCTTTTACGCATACACCTTGTCCCTTAGCCAGGTTGCTTCATCATTATCCCCTCCCCCTGTTCTACTAACCATATAGATGTTATCTATCGTCAAACACGTGGCTGGCGCTTAATTAAGGACTAGGTAAACCATCGCCTGTGACTTTGTAACCATGGCACGCTCATCGAAGAACAGGTTAATTACGATATTCGTCGGTGTATTTTTATGGAAAACCGAATTTCCATCTCGTATAATCCTTCTTCATAGGTATTCATGAGAAGTCGATTCGGGAGAGGGGCTGTAGAGTGTAGACATTCACCTATAGCACTCGATATCAACTCGGCTCATAACATTGTATTCCTACTTTGAAATTTGGCATTTCTATAATCCATGTCTCGAAGGAGGAAAAAAAAATGAAATAAAAAGGTGCTGTGTGTATCTTGAGACAAACCTATTCTAGTCAAAATACATCTGCTCTATGTAGAGCTGCTTATACTATAAACATAGTTTCGGGTCAGACGCTGCGCCAGAACAGATGCAATGTACCTTTCTTTATTTTTCATTTTTTCGGCCTCGATGGCGCGGCGAACGAAAAGGAACGCCATTTTTAGACACATTATTGTAGGTTTTCGAATTGTAATGGTGCTTCGAATAACAGCTGGGGTTTTGGTCGCGTGCCTTTGGGATTTTTCTCCCTCTGTATCTGCCTTTTTTAAAAAGTACTGCGAGCAGCGCTATCTTCACCAGATATTATTTCGAGCTGAGTGATTTTATTTACTGGCTTCTAATTATTTTAGCCAAAAATTGGATTTTGGCGATCCAAGTCCAAATTTATTCCAAGTTCAAATTTTTTTCAACTCTAAATTTTTCAATTTTTTGACATGGTTTTATCTTAGGCCTGAGGGTTTTTGAAAATATTACGTTTATAAGGTCAAATTGATACGTATAATAAATTTATTCCACCCATTGGGATTGGGAGCCATCCCAAAAAAAGTTGCAAGTTACAGGCTACAGGTTGAAGGTCCAATATTGAATGTAATTGTAATGTGGTTGTTTTTGGTCGTTTCTTGAAAAACGACTGAAAACAACCATTTTCACACAATTTTTTCTGCTTAAAAAAAATAGTTTTATTCATTTTCAAAACACTAATTTTTTTGATATTTTTTTTTATATTTTCAATTTGTTTTATTTTTTAATGTTTTAAACTTCATTCTCTGATTTTTTTCTTATTTTTTTAGAATCTTCCTTTTTTTGAAACATGCTCTCTTTTTAGTTTTTTTCGATTAAAATATATCTTCGACGTTTTTACATTATAGGTACAATTTAGAAAAGCAGTACTGCCAATTTTGAAATTCAAGCACTATACCTCCTTTTTTTTTGGAATAAAATGTTCTTGGATTTCTTACATTATATATTACGATCTAGAGAAATAGTGTTGCCAATATTTGTGACCTGTCATATGAGAAAGTTGCTTAGATCCAAAAGGTGGTTTTTTTCAGGAGAGCAATTCTAAGTTTGAAACTGAAGTGTTGACCAACCAATGATATGAAAGTGGATGATTTTTGAGACATGTTTTAGTAAGTGGGAAAGGGAATTCAATCATCATATTTTTTCACTTTTTCTCTCAAATCAATATTACCAACCAAAAAAACAAAAATTTACCTAAAAATACTTTTTTTTTTCAATTTCGACTTTTTTGGCTTGAAAACGCTGTAAAATGGAGCAAAATAACATAATATACAGGGTGACCGAAAAGTAGTTCCCAAAAAAAAATGCTTAGCAAAAATTCCCTAATTAACTTATCCAAAAAAATTCAACTCTGGCAGCATCCTTGGTCCATTACTATTCGAACACAGGCCTCTTCAAAAATTCTCAATCATTTTTGAATTTTTTGTGAAGAATAATTTGATTTTCGCTTACAATGATATAGCTAAACCTAGTCGAATGAAATTTAAAAATTGCGTGGAATAAAATCTAGGAATTTCTGTGGATAGGTGACGAGTTCCTCAAAATCTTGAATTGAACCCTGTTAATCTGAAAACAGTGAGTTCAATTTTGAAATGAGGAGGATTGCATTTCAACGCTTCACAAATTGGAGCCAGGTGATTTAATTCAGTATTATTAAATTAATGCTCTGGTTTAAGGGAAAAATTGCGCAATATCGAATTTTTTCGGGTTATAAATTATACAGAGATTAGAAGACGATCTATATTAGTAGAATATGACCAAAACAATTTTACCCTATCAATAATAATTTTTAATTTTATACGATCGGAAAATGAGGCCTTTCCTACAATGTTTTTGTTTTGGAAAATAAGATTTTAACTCTCGGACGTGAACGGGTGGAAAATAAATGTAAACAACCGGAAAACAATTATTTTCCACCCCCTGCAATAACAAATACATGGCCACTAAATGTTTTGTTGTTAAATGTTGTTATCAGTTGTTACAAAAATGGTTATGAATCGTAATTTTTTGCCAATTTTTTAATTTTATTCTCCTCTCGTATAAAATTAAAATAGCATACGTAACAAAATTGGTAAGTAACTCTATCAACTCGTACAATTTAAGTCGCTCGCCGTCGCCTCGCTCCTCAAACTTTGCACTCGTTAATCGGTTACTTTCCGCTTCTGTTACGTAATATACTATTAACCAAAATTTTAAATTTTTTTGGGGAAGTAATTTTCAGTCACCCTGTACTATGTGTACAATTCGTATTGTTTTTTTATACCTTCTTTCCTTTCCTTATGCTGCTTCTATTCTTTGAGTACTACTTCCCAATCTTGATGTTTGTGCTTTGGTTCCAATACAAATTTCAGATTATTCACAAGTCTTTGTCATCGATATTGCATTTCTTCAGGATTTCCATCAACTTCTCATGGTTGACACAATCGAATACCTTTTTGTAGTCTATGAAACACACAATAATTTCCCTATTAGCATTCAGTGTCCTTTGAATGACCACTTTCAGCAGGGCAATCACATCTCTCGTTCTTTTTTTTGCTACAAAATGTTCTGAAAATGTAATTTATGCTTTAGAACAACATTATCTTCTGAGGACTTTTGAGATATTTTCAAAATTTCTCTTCCATTTTTGAAAAAAAAAAAATTTTGGAGAAAATTGGACAAACAACATTTTTTATCTTAAGTAAGTATTTTTAGTAATTTTTGAAAATTCTTTTTTTTTTCAAATTGAAGAAAAATTTTGAAAATATCTCTGAAGTCCTGAAAAGATAGTTGTTGCGAAGCACATATTAAATTTTCAGACCATTTTATTCAATAATGCTTAAGATATCCCGATCCTAAATTTTCCAATTTTACAGATAACAAGCTAGAGCATAACCTTGAATGGATTTGCGCATTTTGGTGAATAATTTTTCTTCAACTAAGTATCTTTCTTAATAATAGTTCAACATTGTCTCTTTAAAATAAATTTAAACATATCCAATATCCATGGTCTAAAGTTTTTATTCTAAAGAAAAGTAAGTTGAATAATTTTTCAAAATTGTATCAAATCATCCCACTAATGTTAAAACCGTCTAAGTGCCACTTTTTTCAAAATTGACTTTTTTATAATTTTGAATTCAGCGAATCAAGCTGCATCGATTAAAATATAAAAAACGTAACTTAAAGTAATTTAAACCCTAAAAAAAAAGAGTTTAAAATTTTCAAAGTCCATAAGCGCAATGCAAATTTTGTTACGTTTTTCAGCTCTCCTGTAAAAAACGAAAAATGGCACTTAGACGGTTTTAACATTAGTGGGACGAAATTTCAACATTTTCCCAACAAAAGTTTTCCTACTGATTTTAAGATTTTTTTCAATTTTTTTTAATTACTTATTCAGTTGGAGGAAATTTTGAAAAACATGAAGGTGAAATTTGTTGAAAAATTTGAAGATAGAAAAATGTTCAACATTTGATTTTTTCAACTGCAAGATTTTTTAAAATTCTGATGTTTTCATTGCCTATGTTGAAAATTTTTTTTTCAATTTTTTTCAAAATTTTTTCCAACTCAATAATTGAACAAAATTTTTTAAAACTCGAAAATCAAAATTGAAAAAATTTTGAGTAAATTTTAATTTGAAAAAATTTACAGCTAAAAAATTTATTAAATTGAATAGGTACAATTTTGAAAAAAATTAAAATTAATTAATTAATTAAAAAAACTTAAAGTTGAAAAAATTTGAACTTAGAATAAATTTGGACCTAAATCGTCAAAATCCATTTCTACCAAAAATAATTAAAATCCAGTTCTCTATTTATATTTACAAACTAATCGAGTGCAATAGATAACTAGTGATTATTACGGCAGCAGTACGAAATTAATAGCGTCCATGCTGCACGAATTAACTTTTCAACTTTTGCGCTAAAACACGTTTAGATGTACACGTCGAAAGAGCAAGAGAGGCAGAGAAACGACGACGGAAGTATAAATACCATGTACTTTCTCCGTATAAAAGCGCGATACACCCCTTTCCTCTGAATTACATTCTGTATCATTATATGCTCAACTTTTACTTTGAATTAAATTTAAATACGTTAATAGTAAATTTATCGCGATGTAAACATGCCAAAGAACAAAGTAACCGGCGGCTGTGACTCCGATCCCTCTTCTCTTTTCTGCTCAACTGCTATGATAGAAGAATGACAAATCGCAGAGATTTCGTAATAATTTATCGCTTCATGCTCATCTGTACAAAGAACCGATACCAAGAGAGACGATTTAATAGTTGTGGACGTACGAGTTAAAAATTCCAATAATGTCCGCGCGATGTGCTTTCTATGAGCTAATCTCTGCGTAGACTGGAAATCTAGGTACCTTGTGTATGCTGATCCCACCGCTATATGGGTTCGCTTTAGCCTCCTATATAGAGACATATCGTAGACTAGTTAATTAGACACGAAAACTGGTTTTTAATTAAATTGTAGTGTATGTACACGCTATGGCTGTATGGTAAGCGCCCCCGCCCAGGTAAGATACCGTCCTTTTAAGTAATTACCAACGTAGCATAGCTCGAGTGTATACCAAAAGGTAGCATTTATACGTCATTTTCATCCCCCCTCTTGTTTCATTCGCCTCTGTATTGTGATGATAGTTCGCTGCCGTGTTCCAACATCCACATCCGTATATCGTAAATATCTAGAGAGCTTCCCGAATTCGCGTCCTCGTATTTCTTATCTAGTCTCAGTCATTATCATTACAATGATTAACACTGGCAACACACACACGAATTAGACGATATCTGTGATAATACTGGTTCGTGCAGCATCTCTGACTCGACTGTATCTTTGGAAAGAAATTCTTTCAAAATGATGGCTTATTTATCGAACTTCAAATATGCGACTTCTTTCGTCCGTCATATGACTGAGACCGCGACTCGCGAGATTCCCACGTACTTAGGCCGCCGCCGTGTGTTCGTGCTCGTCGATGGGTTTGTTGGTATTGCCATTGCCGATGCATTCGTCGGTATTCGGCATCTGTGTATGGGTAATAACGGGAACCGCATCCTTCTTCCGTCGGCGCCATTTGAATTATATTTCTGCTGGGTTTGACTGTCGCTGTGCATGAGAATGTGATGTTGAAAGGTTTCAATTTTGTAAAGGGTTTTCTGGGATGAATTTGGAGTCTGGTTTGGTGTGAAAGGTGCATCGAAGGTGTTAGGTAATTGGTGTTTTGGTGAAAGGAAAGATAAAGGATGAGATTTGGGAATGATTGGAACTGGGAGTTGAAAATGAAAAAAGAATGTATCAAATCTCACTGTTTTTTAT
The DNA here is from genome assembly GCA_033439095.1 of Pseudococcus viburni. Taxonomy (NCBI): domain Eukaryota; kingdom Metazoa; phylum Arthropoda; class Insecta; order Hemiptera; family Pseudococcidae; genus Pseudococcus; species Pseudococcus viburni. The sequence goes on along the minus strand of JAVBJF010000115.1, from coordinate 912,017 downwards.
TCTACTCATTTGCTGATCAGATAGTGATTTTTCAATCAATCTGAAGGAGGTATGAAGAGAAAATGACAAAAAAAAGGTGAAAAATGTTGTAAATAAAAATTATTAAAAGTTTGAAGTTGATAAATCAGGGTGTCTTTCTTTTTTTTATCATTATTTTATCCGAAATACAATATACCCAGTTCTCCCTCCTCGCACCTAAAGGTTTATCAACAGAGAGAGAATGTGGGGGAGACTAACATTTACATTTACAACAACAATACGTATAAAACAGCAACAAAGACATATTAGCAGAGATGTAAGGTATTTTATTCACGTATAATACACCTGTATAATACACAAACAATACCGTATTATATGAAAAGAAAATACCGTATAATAATGTATTATACATATTTTACTAAATTTTGATTAAAATCACTTGAAAATTAGTGTATGCTCAAAGAAATTTTGATAAATTGAACATTTTATGTAAGTTTGAGACTTTTTTAATGATAATTTTGTAATTTTTGGTATTTTACCCCATGTTTATGTGCTCATTTGCTCTTTGCATGCGCACAGTGGAAAAATAAGGTTGGAGTGGGGGTACCACTAAAAAAAACATTAGATGAACAAATTGCATATCTTGAAAATTGAAGAAATTATGCAAAAAGTCATATAATGAAAATTTATTCATTTTTCAAAGTACTATCCATTCCCATGGTTGAAAAAAAAATTTACGTGATTTAAAAAAAAAAATGCCCCTTCAATTTTCAAGATATGCAATTTGTTCATCTAATGTTTTTTTTAGTGGTACCCGATTGTATCCAAAAATGAAGTATGGCAGATCACTCTTCGGACATCCTGTGTTAGCGGCATGATGAGGCTGTGGTTTCCATGTACTGCCCAACGTTTTTTTTAAAAAAAGGGGGGAAGGGGAGCAGCACAAACGTCGAAAATAGCAGCACAAACCAGCACAAACGTAGCACAATCCTCTCATATGTGTTTCACCCCCCTCGGTTTTATGGGCAGGGCTGCCGCTTCACCAGCCCTGCCCAAAGTTTTTTTTAAAAAAAGGGCGATGACGGGGGAAGGGGAGCAGCACAAACGACGAAAATAGCAGCACAAACCAGCACAAACGTAGCACAATCCTCCTATATGTGTTTCATTGAAATCCCTTTTATGGGCAGGGCCACTGAAATGGACCTCAAAAAATATTGATACTCATTTGATACCACGTTTGAGTATCCATACTTTTCGATACTGTGAAGTATCGATATTATCGATATATATCGATACTCTTAAGGCCACCACTGAGTTGTGTGTATGCGACTTGCTGTCCGAATTCTTGTCACTGAGCTTGAGGGGAAGGGAACGGAGGGGTAATAAAGGAAATTGATAGTTGATATACTGGTTATCAATAATAAATTTACAATATTTTTGGAATTCTTTTATGTAGAAGTAATCTTCGGGGTTTTCGCTGTTGGGATCAAAGTTAGGTACAATTTCATCTTGAATTTTGTGTAAATGGGGGCAAAAGAAAAGCAAATGAAAAGAATTTTGTTCAACGTGACCACAAGTACAATATTTATCAGGGGCTTTTCTAATTTTAAATAAATAACTTTGAAAGTTGCCATGACTTGAAAAAATTTGTGTCGTTTTATAATTTAGAATACAATCCTAATAATAGAAGTTTTTCAATTTTAGGATCAGAATGTGTGTTATTGACACTTTTTCAGAGATATTGTGTCTACCAGTCAAAAAAGTCGCAAATTCAAATGCTGGTCACTGAAGTAGAGAAAAAGTCGCAAAATTACCCAAAATTCATCAAAAGTCGCGAATTTTTCCCAAATTACTTGATTTTTTTCGATGACTCAAAAAATTGATTTAAAATTCATTACTTAAGTATCACTTGGTTAAGTATCGTTTATGAATACGTCCCTAAATATCTCATTGGAAGAAAACTGTTGGAAAAGTGCTTGAAATTTCTTTTAAAACGAGTATACACGAGGGGGGGTCATTTTGGGCAGATTTGCAGCATGAAAAATTGTATTAAAATGGCATGGAAAACATGAAAATAGCATGAATTTTCATTTCTCAGATCCATTAGACACCATGAAAGGGGAAATAAGACCTGGATAAATTGGAATTTTGTAATGTTTTTCAAGTTATATATCAAAATGTAATATCTATATTTTCGAGGGTGTAGAATACGAATTTGGCAACGTTTTTCTCTTAGGAATGATGGGTTAGGGTAGGGCAGTTGAAGATCTATAAAAATTTCGGTTTACAGTTTTTTGGGTGATATGAAGAAATCCATGTTTTCGAGACTGAAGAATACGAATTTGGAAAAAGTTTTCACTTCTGGGATTAAAGGTTGGGATGTGAAAGGTAATGAGATCTGAAATAATTTCAATTTTTTTTAGTGATATTTCAAAATGAAACTTTTGTTGTCGTTTCCCGTCGATTTTTAAGAAACGACCACATAACATTGGAAAATTGTCGTTTTTCGTATATTTTTAAGAAACGACGAGAAACGACCGCTTTGCCAGTTTAGAAAATGCACGTTTTTGGTCGTTTTTTAGGAAACGACCATACTCGACCACATTGCAATATCGAAAAATAGTCGTTTTCCGTCCATTTTTAAGAAACAATCAGAAACAACCAGAGTTTGTGAATTGTTCAAAATTACAAAATTGTGGGAAATATTGAGAAAATGGACTTGAAATTATTCAAAAATTATCGAAAAATTTTAAAATTGTGGTAATTATTTTCCCCTTTCCCTCTCCCCCACCTCTCATAAAAATGTCGAAATTGCATAAGAATTATTTTTAAATGCCACAATCGTTGATAATTTTGAAAAAAAAAAACTAGAAACGTACAAAACGTCGCGTTGCAATGATTATTTTCTCTCCAGATCTGAATCAGTCAAATTTGGTGGGATTCTGCCTTTTCGAATCTGTGAATTGAGTTTTACTGAGAATCATTGAATTTTTCACTGATGATAGTTTCTGACAAAAAATTAATTCACTGAAAAAGCAGTGAAACATCAGTAGGTAAAATTTTTTCAGCTGATTCAAAAAAGCAGAATTTTATCTAATTGATCTGCTATTGAGTTTGACAATTTTAATGTTGAAAATTTTTCCGAACTTCAATAATTTTAACCGATTTCTATGAACAGTTTGGTGTTAATTGTGACACAGCTGAGCTGTTTAAAATAATTCAGGTACAGTTCGGTTCTTTGAAAAAGCTTCTAATGATGGATGAAAAATACGTGTCGCTAAATTTGCTAAAATATCGTGGCAATAAAAGAAAAAGCTGAAAAATTGTTGTACTTGAAATTGTTATGTAAATCACTAAAAAAATATGATAGAAAAAAATTCCTTGAAAATATTCAAAGAAACGCTGAAGTTTTTATCTTGAACGAACAAAACCTCTGGAAAAATTTTGATGTGGGTCAAAATAATTCGTTATTTTTGGACAGTTTTAAAGTAAATAGGTACTTTTTCTTGCTCCTTTATAAAATGTTGAGCCATTTTTGCGAATTTCGATGAAATTTAATCGTCAAGTAATTTTACACAATTTTGACTAAAATTCAACAATTTTTTCGCTTTTTAAGCAATTTTTATTGGTGTAACTACATATTATCAATTTTTGAGCATATTTCAGTGCTTTTTATAAAATTTTGAATTTTTAAAACGAAATTCAATACGAATTTGGGTAATTTTTTTCAACATTTTCTATAATTTTCACCAGTTTTAAAAAATTTTGTTGTTTTTCGAACAATTTTGTCGACGTAAAATACCTAATTTTTACCAATTTTTCTGAAAAATTTAAAATTTTCATCATTTAGAAAATTTATATACCATTTTTTGCAATTTTGATAAATTCTTTTTGTATTTTATTTCACAATTTTATTAGAATTTTTCATCATTGGATCCATTTTCATTCTACAAGTGGTTAAATATGTATTATAGAAAACCAAGATTTTCACCCCGCCCGCTGCCATCTCTGTCTCTGGTCCCTTTGAAACCTACTTCACGTGTCCGGCAGTCTAAAATAGATCGCATTTCATGCCTCTCCGACGCCAAATTCTCCCGAAACAAATCAATATTCGAAAATAACCTCATCTCGTAAAAGAAAGAATTGAAGAAGCAACGCCAGCGCAAGGGCAACGGTGTTGGGAAAATTTGTCATCTCGAAATGGTGAACTTTGTCGTATAAATTTAATGGAGAGAAGGCAACTCGACTATGGAAATTTATAGCCCATTACCAGGCATACCGACTGCATAACATGGCTGAAAGAAATATACGAAAAAGTGCCAACAACGACGATAATAAAATCAACAATGCTACGATGGACTTAACATTTTTTTTCACTCGGCAAGTGTGAGTTAGTTTTCGCTCGTATTACGAGAAGACAACGTATAACGTAAAGAGAAGGCCAACAAAAAAGATGGAACGAGCTGAGGGTAAAAAAAAACTTAAATCATAAGAGAAAACTTTATCCTCGTTTTGCCATTTGGGAAAATGAAAGCCATTTAAATATGTTATTTTTCAACCATTCCAAACTCCAACAGACGCCGTTTATTAAATTTTTTTCCTCGAGTTGATCTCTCCTTCTCTCTCGTACGCTTCGAGATGCTGGGCGAATTGAATGTGACATTTTTTCTCCTTTTTTTCCCTCTATTTGCTTCGCCCGACGTATAAAATGGGTAAACAGGGAGAGGATTTACAAGCGAACGCCAATTACTGGTCGTTTCGTCGAAGCAGGTTTTCATTAGTGTGTATCGTGTATATCCTAATTCCCATCCAACTTACCCGAGAAAGCACAACTTGCGAGCGAGTTTGAGTTTTGACGTTTGCGGTTGCGGATTTTATATACCTACGTATACGAGCTCACGAAAACGCTAGCTTCGGTTCAATTGATGTCGATTATGTTGTCAAGTGCCTAGTTTTATAAGGGTGGTTTTCAGATACGCCGCGGCGCCGCATCGTGGCCGCGTTTCAGGTGCGCCCTTTTTATACGCCATCGTTCGAGCTTATACGTGTAGAGGTCTTTATTCCACAGGCGAGGCGGAAATACGTCTGAAGACAGCTTTTACGCACGTTGTTGTGATTTTAAGTCGTAAAGGAATAGGAAACGACAATGTTGACAGGCGTGTTTCGATAGATCGTCTACAATAACAAATAAAGATATACCGCAGACCGAGACGAGACGAAGCGAGATGTTATTTTATCGCGATATTTTGCGAAGATTCGCGCTGCGCTGGTGTGCTTTAAACATGGATGCAGCGTCGCTTTTCTAATTAATGAGCGAAAGTTTGACTTTTCAAACGAGCTGCGAACGTGGTGAGATGCCGATGTGTGATAAATTCCGGATTTTTACGTAGTTTGGTGCGAATGAAGCCCTAGGGGAAGGGGTGTGATTTGAGAATTAAACTTTGTTCCGCGGAGAGAATATCAATGTGAGGAAAAATTGGTTCCAAGAATAGAACTGGCTGATTTCTTGTTGTTTTGTTTGAAATGATCTTTTTTGAGCTCTTTTTTTCCAGAAGCACCTTGATAGATTTCAAAAATTGTTAGAGCAGTGTTCACTTTCTGGAAAACCTGGAAAAGTCAGGGAATTTTGAGTCTGAAAATAACAGGGAAATGTCAGTGAATTTTGGAATTTTCCCAAGAATTTTTTAAAAATCCGAAAGAAGGATAAATCATATAGAAAAGTGTTTCTTTGATTTTTTAATAATGAATTTTTCAAGAGATTTCATTCTCGATCCGCTCGAGCCAAATTGTTACATCTCTTAGCTAATTTTAAAAAAAATGTAGGTACCTACTTTTCAAAAAAATATGATAAAAAAGGAAAGCCATGATGGCCTTAGCCACAGGAAATATGATGAATTTTCATTTTATGAGAGTCTTTTTTCGCAAATATTTTACTTATAATGATTGATATTTTACCTTTTCGAGTTTTCATCAATCCGAAAAGATCGAGTTTTTTTTTGGGGGGGGGGGCTATGAATTGTAAAAAAATTTAAAATTTTCAGTTCAAAAAAATTCGAATTTTCATTTGTATGATTTGGTGACATAATTTGTTTCATTTTTCGAAACTTTATAACTTTGTTTTTGTTGTAAATATTATCGTTTCTCGCGTATTCGTATTTTTTTTTTAATTAATTTAAATTATACGCGGCTGTTAAATCGTACAAATTGGTGGCTACGGCCAAAATTTTCGTTTTTTATTTTACTTCGGTTCAAGTTCGATCGTTGAACTCCTCTGTATCGTTTCTATACTCATTCGTTGAGGTTATAAGTTTATATTTTCTACGGCCGGATTTTTCACCGGAAAATTCTCGGTCGATACGCGTTTTTTGTCATTTTATTTCGATTAATAAATATGACATTTTAAAATGAAAATTTGAGTTCGATTCTTTCTCGTGAACTTTGCGTTAAACCTTTTCTAACTTTCTATTTTTTTCGAAAAAAAATAGAAATAATATCGTAATTCGTTTTTTCGTCTTTTCGCAATTCTACGTGAAGTAAAGACAAGCGATTTTCCACGTACGGTACCGTAGACCGGAAAACTCGCACGAAGATTTTCCGCGACATCGGAAAACTCAATTTTTAATTTTCGCAAATTTCGGCTCAAAACGCTATAATTTTTCGTCGCTTAAATCGTGAGCTTTAATTTCGGTTCGGTAGTGAGGATAGGCCAGACTCGGTTAGCCTAACCTAACCTAACCTCACCTAACCTACAAATTTTCGATAAATTTTTTTTCGCCCGGAAAATTCCTAAGAATTTCCCAGGCGATTCTCGGTACTTTCGATTTCTCACGCTCGCTTCTATTCACGCGCCTCAGTCACCGGAAAAACGTTATTTTCCGTACAGTTTTAAAACCGAGAATTTTTCCATTTTTTTCTGTAATAAATTCAAGTTTTAAACTTTTTGCGTGGAAGAAGAAGAAGAAGAGAGAAAAAGGTTCAGAAATTTTCGGAATTAAATTTGATTCGTTTTTGGAGCCGGAAATAATGCATCTAAAAATCTTGTAAAAAGTACTTAGTGATTTTTGGAAGAAAATTTGTGGAAAAGGTTCCACTTGGTCACACATGTTGATTTTGAGTTATCGTGTATTTGGACGGTTTGAAACTTTGTTCGCGAGGTCTAGATCATCACATCTGATAGTCGAAGGATTATAGTACACGAATCCGTGAAAAAAAATGTTTTTTTCGACCCAAATTACGTTTTTGCGTTTTTCTCAAAATAAATTTTGTGGCCAAGTGATCCCTTTTCCTGAAAAATGCCACTTGTTGGACATCATGCGAAAAAATTACCCTCTTCTCCATGCTTTATGATATCATATGTAGAAGGTGTGGAAAACTTTGATAAGTCAGAAAAAATTATTTCTGAAATACATCGTGAACATCCTATAAAGGATTGTGGGGGGGGGGAGGTTTTATATAATGAGAAAATCGATTTTTTTATGAGAATCCAAACAGTAATCTGTCATGCATAGATAAATGTCAAAACCGACAATCACCTCAATTTCAGTCTTCCTATCGCCCAAAAAAAATGGAAAATTCCAGAAAATAAAATTAGGTATTTTTCAATTTTCAAGTCCATCAAAACTATCTCCTGGAAAAGTATTGATTCGGATAAAATTGAATTTTTAAAATATTTTCGTACTTACTTTGGGTTCACAATTCCACGCAACTCTGAGCTTTTATTTTTCAATTTTTTAAAGGTGTTTCTTAGATTTGAAAAGCTCAACTTTTTTTTGAAATTGAAATTTCTTCTTTTAAAACCTCTTTCCTGAAAATTACTGCCTGACCGATTTTATTTTTCATTTTTATTATACTCGGGAAAGTTTTCTTTCCAGGTATTAAACAAAGTTACTTTTTTTAGTGACTTGTCCTCTATTTTCAAGGTTGGTTGCTAAAAGTCACTTTTTTGCTAAAAGGTCACTATTGGTCACTTTTTTCATTCAAACGACCTACCGCTCTTGCATAAAATTAAAGAAAATACTGTTATTTTTATTTTTAAAAAAGGTCCTATCAAATCTTTTTTACCTATTTTTTAGTTCACCGCAGCCTTGTTGATTGATACCTTGACAAAGATTTATTAATAAAAAAATGTTATGAAAAAAATAGGGAGGGAGGTGTATTTATTTATGAGAAAAAAATTGAAAATTGGTCACTTTTTGCCTCATAAAAAGTCACTAAAGTCACTTTTTTCCCTAAAATCTGTGTTTGATGCCTGCCTTTGTTATTTTACAGAAGGAAATTTATATATGTCAATTTTTTGTGTTTTTGCATTGGATTAATTTACGTAGGTAGTAGGTACCTACCTAATGTTATAGGTACTTATTCAGAATGGATTTACAAAATTTCTGGGATAAAGTTGGAATTTCCTTAAACCCCTCTGATAAAACATCGATTGCGTTGTTTCCGAATAGAGCTGTAAAAAATTGAACTTTGTAGATCATGTAGTTTTTCAAAAAATTGGGCTTAAATACTCTTTTCTTAATTTCCAAAAACAGCTTTTACATTTCTAAAACGAAGGCAATGCCGAGAAAATTGGGGCTCAGGGAGAAAAATATATGAGCAAAAAAAGTATCTTTTGAACTTCGATACGACGTGGTTAATTGAGCCAATTTTCTGTTTGAGGGCCCTCACGTAAAAAGACAAAATTTTTTAGCCCTATCGGTCCCCCTAAAAAAAAACACGGATTTGGAGGGAACCCCCTTTCTTCCACTCTGCACACTGCACAGGTCTGTCTAAAACGTTACTAAAAAATTTATGTTTGAGTTATATTTTTATTCTTCATGAACTGTGTTCATTTTTTATCCCAAAATAATTTGCAATTTTTTTAAAAAGAAGTAATGCACGACTATTTGAAGTCGCTGATCACTAATTCAATCTGAAAAATCATAAAATATTGCTGAAATTAAGTTAATGAAATACTTTATGGGTGAAAATTATAAATATAAATCAAAAAAATGGTTAAAATACTGTAAAAAATGTTCAAAAAATACAAAATTATTGCGCTCAAAAGATCATGAAAGTGTTGAAATTTTACCAATCATTTAAAATATATTTTTTGTTTTTTCAAAAATTGAAAAAAATGACAAACTTTTTGAATTTTTCGTGATTTTTTCAACAATTCTCAAGTTTTTTATTTATTATTTTCTAAAAAAATAATTTTTGTGCAATTTCAACGATTGTTTAGAATTTTCAAACATTTTTTCCATTAAAATATTCGTTGCAAGAGTATGAACGATTTTATTTTTTTAGAATATCTGAACAGCTTATAGTTTTTTTTTTTACATTTTCAAAGATTCTGCCATTTTGAAAAATTTTTCAGATTATTATGAAATTTTGAATGATTTCAAAATTTTAAAACTTTCAAATTAGTCCGGCAGGGGACAATAGGATACCCTGCACCCCCTCGCCGATCCTCTGGGACCTTTTTTTCCTTGAAGGGGACATCCTAAGGAACATTTTAATGATGGGTTGCCAAAAAAAAAGTTGGCCCTAGACACAAAATGGCGGCCATTTTGATCAACAGGTTTGCTCAAATTTCATATTTCGCTCTGTAACTCGAAAACTAAGGCACTTACGATAAAATTTATAATGACCAAAAATGTTCAGCACAAAATTTACTACATATTTTGTCCCTACGTCAATGCGTGAAACTGCCACGTTCGCGAGATACGCGCGCGTGAAGTTTCGCAAAGTCATCTTTAACAAATAATATTACTTAGTGTATAGGCAAATAAGGAAATAAAATGAAACATTTTTAGCTAACAAAGCTTTTATTGCAAAAAAGTTTCGAGGGTAGTCCCCTGACTAACCTCTAAAAAGTTCGCACCTCCCAGACCTTGTGCTGCATTTCTATGGAGGCTCCACCCCCCACTCAAAAATGATTTTTCCCAAATAACTTTTCAGGGTTTGATTTAAAGCAAAAATAGCTCAGTACTTTTTTATTCTAAACCTAATTTCCTACAACTTTTGTAGGAATTTTTTTTCGTACGATGATGTGGTGAGCAGGTGGAGAGTCCCGAAGGAGAGTGGACTTGGAAAATATGCTCCAACACTCAAGTATTACGCGTAAAATCATCGCAAACAGTGAAGGAAACCTATTTTGGTTTATTCATTTACAGTACCAGTGCTCTTGGTGACTTCCGTGTAGGTCCCACTCCCCTCTCCCCTCATATGACCACATTTTTGAATTGATGATATAGTCGAGGAGCCAAAACATCCAAAAATAGGTCGAAATAATTGAAAGCTGGGACCTGTCCCAAAAGTTGTAATACCTATGAAGCCCTATTTTGGAAACCACAAGTCTGCCGATCCGCAGCTGCTGCTTTCAAGCACAAACGAAAGCTAGAAAGTTCAAACCATTTTCATGAACTTTCGACAGAAAACATAGATGATCGAAATTGGGGTTAAAATACAGTATATTTTTTGTGCTGAATCCGAATATATAAATCTGCCGACCCCTAAGTGCTGCCAAACGGTAGGAAGATAAGGTAAAAGTAGGAGGGTATTTGAAAAATTTATTAATTTTCGGTAAAATTCTCATAAAAGACGCTCAAATGAGCTAAAAGGGGCTTATAAATGGTTCTAAGAATTAATCGAGAATACAGGTGGCTTTACAACTTCAAAATTTCACAAAATTTTCATACAAACAAATGACATTTAAAAATAGCGTCATTTGAAAGAGGAGGTGGTGGACCTAAATACAAGTAACGAAGGCAAAGAGCACTGTTACTGTAAATGAATACCCCAAAATATAGGCTTATTCCTTCACTGTTTGCGATGATTTTACAAGACCACCCTCCTTCGGGACTCTCCACCTGCTCACCACATCATCGTACGAAAAAACTTTTCCCACAAAAGTTGTAGGAAATTATGTCTAGAATAAAAAAGTTCTGAGCTATTTTTGCTTTAAATCAAACCTTGAAAAGTTATTTGGGAAAAAGCATTTTTGAGTGGGGGTGGAGCCTCCATAGAAATCCAGCACAAGGTCTGGGAGGTGCGAACTTTTTAGAGGTTAGTCAGGGGACTACCCTCGAAACTTTTTTGCAATAAAAGCTTTGTTAGCTAAAAATGTTTCATTTTATTTCCTTATTTTCCTATACACTAAGTAATATTATTTGTTAAAGATGACTTTGCGAAACTTCACGCGTGCGTATCTCGCGAACGCGGCAGTTTCACGCATTGACGTAGGGACAAAATATGTAGTAAATTTTGTGCTGAACATTTTTGGTCATTATAAATTTTATCGTAAGTGCCTTAGTTTTCGAGTTACAGAGCGAAATATGAAATTTGAGCAAACCTGTTGATCAAAATGGCCGCCATTTTGTGTCTAGGGCCAACTTTTTTTTTGGCAACCCATCATTAAAATGTTCCTTAGGATGCTCCCTTCAAGGAAAAAAAGGTCCCAGAGGATCGGCGAGGGGGTGCAGGGTATCCTATTGTCCCCTGCCGGACTAAATGATTTACTAGATTTTTATTATCAGGAGTTTAATATTATAAAATTCTAGTCGTACCGATGTAGGTATTTAACTTTTTTTTCAAAATATTCGTCACATTATGAAAAATTTTGAAATATTTAATGACTTTTGAATGATTTCAAGCTTCTTGTTTTTAAAAATTCAACGATACTCGTATTTTGAACAATTTACAAGCTAATTATGAAAGTTTTGAGTAATTCAAGATTTTTAAAATGGCATTTAAACGATAGAGATTTTTTAAAGGATTTAGGTGATTTTAAATTTCTTGTTTCCAAAATAGTGAAACAGCTGACCGTATCTATGAATTTTGAGAACTTTTGTTCTTGACAAGATATTTGTGGCCAATATGGGGGAAAATCCTTGAAAATGTTTTACGAACAAATCATTCTGTAGTGGAATTTTCAAGTGAAGTGTGAAGGTAAAGAATTCTAAAATTACTTACTTCAGAAAATTAAAAAAATTTGCCACTAGAGAGCAAACGTTTTCAATGGAATTTTTCTTCTTCAAAATTAGCTTGGTACCATTTTTTACCAACTTTTTAAACTCAAGGGAAAAGTTACACCTTGCTCGATATGTTCATCCATCAACATGAAATAGGTATTTTTAGAAATTTGAAAATTAATAAGTACCGACGAAAAAATGTAGTTACATATTTTAAATAATTTTTAATCAAATTTTTTCAAAAAAAAGTTATTTTACGAAGTTAAAGTTCTATTAGATAAAACAAAAGTGGAGAGAAACAGAACATATATTGATACGACGACGCGACCTTCTAAATTCTTCATATTCGTTAGTGTCATTAACCCTAATTTCTACCCACCTTGATCAATGACACCACGAGCTTTGTACTACTCAGAGAAAAAAATTTAGAAAATGAAATATCTACTCGTACGATGGATTTTCAATCCTTCACATACTGCGCCATTCAGCTACCTACGATCAGCTCAAAGGTTCCAGACCCACAGAAAAACTCGTGCGATTGATAAATTTGGCATATTATCGATGGATAGGCCTACGAGTATACTTTTGTTTAACCAACTGACAGCGAATAAATGAAAAAGAAAATTTCGCAGCGAAAAATTTAACCACGATGAGGTGAACGTACCTAGACCTACGTATTTCTCTTCGTATATTGGTATTTCTTCTTTTTTTTCGTGCTTATACGACGAAAGAAATTATTTTTAGAAAGTTTCAGACGACCTCTTTTTTATTGGATGACTTTGCATCGTCTTCAAAATTAACCCGTAAGAAAAATTTCCGAAGTGAGATAGACGAGAAAATTGGCAATAGGCGGGTTCAAATTGTTATCGCTCGGTTCAATTTCGTTGCTCAAAAGGGAGCAATAAGCGAAGTAGTTCGAGCCGAGCGTAGGTATATTTTGGAAAATTTTACGTAATATTTTTAACGCCTCTTCGCCATCGTTCTTCTATAAGCTTTCATTTCGACCTTTCGAGTTTATTATTTTTTGAAGGTTTATTTTTTTCATCAAATTTTACAAGAATAAGTTGATTTTTTCCAAATTTTGAAAATTTCAAAGTATGATTATAATAGGGTGGACTGGAGTGAAAAAAAACATATCTTGGATTTTGACTAAATTTGATGAAGTGGTTTACTTTGTGAGGGGGGACTTCCCCAAAAAAATTGAGCTCCCTAGGGGCAAGGGGAGGAGAGCAGGAGGTGCTCAAAGTGCACCTCCTTTTGAAAAAAACGCTGTTTTTTGTATAAATTCTGTATTTTGGAATTTTATGATTTGCTGTTGGCTGCACTGGTGTATAAAATTTTCAATTTTTCCTCAAAATTCACTTTCAGTGGTTAAAAAAATTTTCGTTCAATTACTCGATAAAAAAAAATCATTCCAGCTTAGTGAAAATTTCATATTATTGGAATATTGCAATCTGCAACTTTTCAACCCCCTAGTAGTGGTCTGAGTTTTGATCGGAGAAGGATGGCGATGGTTCACGGAGATGTAAAAACTCAAATCGCATCTTTTAAGTGCTTCGAAGGACCTAGCCCTGTTTTACGGATTTTACAATGGGTGGTGAGCGATTTTTTAAAATCAAAGTCTGCTTGATTTTGCACTTTAAATTTTCAAACTCCAACTTTTTTCCTGTATAATTATTTTTTAAACTTCAAAATTTTTTCAACGCAAATTTTTAAGTCTAAAATATTTTGCTTAAATTTTTTCAAACTTCTACATTTTTATTATGATTTTTTCAGCGTTAATTTTCAAACTCTGAATTTTTTTCCTGTAAATTTTCCGAACTTCTATTTTTTCCAACGTAAATTTTTAAATTCTGAATTTTTTTCCTGTAAGTAAATTTTTCAAACTTCAACATTTTTTCAAGGTAAATTTTTCAAGCCTAAGAGTTTTTCCTCAAAATTTTTCAAACTTCTATTTTTTTCATGTAAATTTTTTAAACTTCAAAATTTTTTCAGCGTGAATTTTTCAAGTCCAACATATTTTCCTCAAAATTTTTCAGACTTCAACATTTTTTTCAACGTAAATTTTCAAATTCTGAATTTTTTTTCCTGTAAATTCCCTCAAAAATTCAAAAATTTTCAAACTTCAACACTTCTACGTAAATCGGAGCCATCTTCAGGAATATTTTGAAAAATACAACTGAAGATTATTTTTAACAACTACATTGAAAATAATGAAATATACAATAAAAATAAAGGTCTTTACTGTATTTTACATTATTTTCGATGTTGTTGTTGTTAAAAATAATTTTCAATTGTATTTTTCAGAATATTCCTGAAGAAGACTCCGATATACGTTGAAGAAGTGTAAAGTGTTGTAGTTTGAAAAATTTTGAGAAAAAAATTTCAGACTTGAAAAATTTACGTTGAAAAAATTTTAGGTTTGAAAAAAATAATTATACAGGAAAAAAGTTGGAGTTTGAAAATTTAGAGTGCAAAATCAAGCGAACTTTGAAAAAAAAACCGCTCACCGCCAACTGTAAATACGTAAAACAGGGCCAGGTCTGCGAAGGCTTCTCACACAATTTTGATTGACTGAAAAACACAAAAACCCGTGGTTTTTTTCAAAAGGAGGTGCACTTTGAGCACCTCCTGCTCCCCTTCCCTTGCCCCTAAAGGGGCTCAATTTTTTTTGGGAGGTCTCCCACTCAAAGTAAACCACCCCATTAAATTTGGTCAAAATCCAAAATGCATTTTTTTTTCACTCCACCCTAATGATTAAGACCCGAATGTTAAATCATACCTTAAAAATTGAGGTAACTTTGAGGATTCTTTATCGCATTTTCAACCAATCAGAAGTTACGAATAGGCTCCTTAAAACCATTGAAGTTGCCTTACTTGTTAATGTATAATTTAACATTTGGGCCTAAAAGTAGAAAAATTCGAATCAGGAATAAATTTGTTGGAATTGATCTAAAAAAATCACGATTTGAATTTTATAAAATTATACGTTTCAAATCAATTTGAAATATTGAAAAAAAAAACGAAGTCCAAAAGTGAGGGGTGGGAGATCTCTGAAAATTTATTCTAAAATTCAAACTTGAAAATTTCAGTATTCAAACGTAAAAATCCGAAGAATTAATCTCGTTTTGAAAATCTTATTTAAAATCCAACCCCATTTCGTAAGTCACATAAAACACCATTCAAGCATAATTTCTCCTCGTTGGATTTACTTTTTGGAATCCCTCCAGTTAAACAGTTTATAGCAATTCGATTGTATCTAAAATTACAACTGGAGCAGCTCCATCGCCAGGTAAATCCCTCCCCTCCTACCCATTCCGAACCTCACGTACGAATCGGATTTTCCATCGTGGCTGGAAAATTACAAATTATAACTCGACTGACCCGAATGCACTGGTCGTTCTACGAGAAACGATTGGCGAAAATGAATCAGCATATTTAGCACATTATTCCTATTATACTTCTCCTCGTCGTCGCTGCCTCGTACAACACACATACAAAGTCAACAACCGTACAATGACTCAGTGTATTAAAAAAAATACAAAATAAAAAGACAGCTCGCGTCGTCGTAATACACAAAAAAATTCGTCTTCGTTGTCTTTTTTTTTGAAAGAAATAAAGAAGAGAAAAATAGAAGCGAAAAAAATATACACAGTAACACAATGTTTATTAAATTGTCTCACTGCGAGAGACAAAAAGAATCCCATTACGTATACAAATCCCTTATCTCTCAGCTGTATATATTTTTTTCACGTAAAAAGCAAACGTTTTAACAGATGCAGAAGAGAGAAAAAAATCGCCCGAAATACGTATCCTACTAAAGAATTTTTCAATATTACAAATCAGCTTTTCTAGACAATTTCTCAATTTCGACGATGTGTTCGGGATTCGAGCAGGAGTGGGAAAGGTGACACGAGAGAATGAATAAAATAAAGAGAGGAAAAAAACGCAGGCAGTTTCGCGTACCGAAATATAACTCTAAATATTTCACGGTTTGTACATTTTGTTATATGGCGAGGAAAAAAAAAAGGGTACACAACAGAAAAACTACACACTTGATACCTGGTGCTTCTCTCGTTTCATAAACAAGAAACACCGAGCGAGGAGGAGGCAGAAAGAAGGAAACTGTGCATGAAACCATACACTAACATAATTCGACGAGTAAATATCTACGAGCTTTTGCTATGTACGAGTACGGTTTAATTCGATCGTCGAATACGTTCGAGTTTTTCGTGCTCCGTTCATCCGTTTGCCATTAGGAGGAAAAACAGCACAGATACGTCATTGTGTATATGTATCGAAGCATCGAACCGCATGCAAAATCTAATATATTTTTCTTTTTAGCGAAATAATGAAAAAAAAGTAATCTAATGTAGGCGGAAAGAATCCTTCCTCGGTTTCGTTTCTTTTTCTATTGTGGGTATAAGAAATTAAGGTTCGATATGTTATTGGTATAGAATTTTTTGCCCTATGATAAGTTTACCTACGTAATCGTGTTCGAGTTGAATACGTATCTCGATGGGACCAATGTCAAAAATCAATCGAGCAAAACTGATGACATCCGTATTCGGTATAGTTAGATATCCATTAACGTGCTACGTCATCAGTTTCGACTTGAAAAAAACGAGAAGATGTTGCTACTAGATCACGACATTGTAACCCGGATTGACGTCCTGTCATAATTTGGATCATGGTCTGGTAAAGTTCACTGTCCCATTTCTCTCATTGTTCTGATTTATGGCTAAATTTTGAAAATTTTGATGATTTTTTCAGTTTTTGTTATTGAACATTAGTTTTGAGCAGGAGATAGGTGTAATGGATATTTTTACTTTATGTTCAATGAATTTTGTTATTTTTGGAATGATGAGGAGCATTTGAGATGTCCAATTGTCCATCGAGGATTCCATTGTGTTTGGTCATTGGAGGTTGTCAAAGCCCACTGAAAAACCTCTGTTGTATTATTCCACTGAATTTCGAGATTAATCACTAAAAGATTACCATTGGCCATTTTTCATTACTGGAGATCACCATAAGATTAACAAAGTATTGAAAAAATTGTTGATTTCTGGGAATTTTTTTTGTTGACATCCCGAAATAAAATTGAAAACATGATGCAAATTTTTAAAAAACAAGCAATTCAGGGTGTGTAATGGTCAGGATAAATCAGTCCGATCAGTATAAGTCAGGACAGGCATCATAACGGGTTACTTTTTTCGACTTCAGTCACTTTTGGTTACTTTTTACGTCTAAAAGGTCACTTTGGGTACTTTTTCCCCTCAAAAGTCACGTTTTCTTCGCACTTCCAGGCAAAAATTCAAATTTTCACGTAGAAATTGCAATTTTTTTCAAAAATCTTCAATAAAAAAATTTATTTTTGCTAGTTTGTTAGTTGTTTTGAAGAAGGAATTTTATAAATGAAATTATTCACGTATTTTCAGTTGATTTATCTTTGAAATGTTTGCAGAATACTACAAAAAAATGCCCCCCCCCCAGAAAACTGTAAAAAAGGTTGCTTTCCTTCTCCCCCCCCCAAAAAAAATATATATATAATTAATTAATTTTTGGTTACTTTTGGTCATTTTTTTTCACTTCTTGGTGGCTCAAAAAAGTTACTGAAAGTTACTTTCTTCTTCAAAAATTTCGCTATGATGCCTGTCAGGATTTTTTCAAAGAGATCAGTCCGGTCAGTATAAGTCAGGATTTTTGACTAATTTACCCAAAAGGTCGTGCTTTTTTTCAAAAATTCCAAAAAAATCCCATTTTTGTATATTTTGCCCAAAATAGCTGATCACTTTTTTTTCGCAGTTTTTTTAACTTTTATGTTTTTTTTATCAATAATTTGACGTACTTAATTGTTAAATTGAATATTTCAAATGAGTTGATTCATTCCATTCTTCCATCTCAATGTGCCCACACCCAGTCTACGAGTCTATATTTTCGTGGTTTTATTGTATTTTTGCTGTTTAGGGGCCACAATTAATTTTTTTAAGTTTAATTGAATAGGATAGGGTTTTTGGCAGGTAATTTTTAGTATCCAATAGCAAATCTTCAAAATGATATTCATAATAATAGATCTTGTATAATTATGAATATTCCACCATTTTTGAACGTGGCAAATTCACTTTTTCAATGAAATTTAAATGATGAAAGTTATTAAAAAATTTATAAAATTTGGAAAAAATTGTACGTGAAACCGGTTTGAAATATTTTTTGAAAATCCAGGTATTATAATTGAATTAGTACCAAAAATGTATTAAAAACTATTTTTTTTTTTTTAAATTTCAGAATATTTTCAAAGAAATTTTCAGTTTTCTATGAATACTGAGGAATTTTTATTGCAATTTTCTGCCTCATTTTACTTGTAGACAACATTCAACTCAAATTGATAATAGTGTAATTAAAAGCATAAAAATGTGTTATTCAAGTAACTAATTGGATTTTTCATAAAAAATTGCTGAAAAATAACTCAAAAATACGGTTAAAATTTTTCAACGTTTCAGACAAATTTGTTTAAAAAAATCTAAATAAATCTAAATTTACGCCAAATTTACTTGAGAACCCAAATTTTATTAAACTTATGAAAAATTGAAAATGTGACGAAAATTTGACTATAATGATAATATTTCCATGAAAGTTTTCGGAGTTCTATACTCTTTTTTGACAAACTTTATTTATTAAATACTCTTCAGAATATTCCAAATTTTTCAATGAAAATTCAACTCAATTAATTATAAATCATTATTAAATTTTTCTATTCATTGGTATTTAACTAAATGTGATAATATTAGATGAACTTTAATTTTCAAGTCGTTTTTTTTTCAGTTTCGATCTTAACATTTCTCTTTTAGAATTTTGGTCCATGATTTTCGTTTATTTTTTTTTATCAACTTTCACTCGTTGAAAAATGAGAAATTTACTTCAGTTTATATTGTTTTTTTGGAATTAAGAGAAATAGTAAAACAAAGGTTTTGACAATTTATTGTATAAAATTTCCTTTGAAATTGAAAAATGAGTGTTATATTAATGTTGAGGCCATGTTAATTGTTAAAATAAAATAAATATTTCAGGCACTTGTGTAATTGTATAATTTTTGATGCTTTTTTTGTGCAAAAATGTTGAAATAATCGTCAAAAAATGTTCTCAAAAGTCGATTATGGAAAAATTATTTTTTAACCTATAATTATTTCCAAATTCAAAACCCAAATGACTTCTAATTTACCGAATGATTTTAATGAAATTCCTAATCATTTCAGTAATACCTATTTCAGACGATTTCAATATTCTATCACTTTTCAAATTGATACTAATCAAAAATTGGTACACGAAGTTATTTCAAAAAATGACTTTGATTTGATCTTATAAAATTGCATTAAATCTGATACATTTACATACGTCAATTTTCAATGAAGAGGAATGATAAAACGTTTGAGTGTTGACGTAGTTTCATCCAATTCGATTAGATTTATCTGATTCGATAAAATTTGCGTTTAAAAACATTTCAACGCAGTTAAATGTAATTTTGTGCAATTTTATCGATTTTTTTTTAAATCGTGTTTTTAAAACAAAATACTTATGATATGATTCGTTTTTTCTCTCAAAAATTAAAAACCACATTCTCGTATTGAATTTTATTTCGGATTCGTATACTTATCATTCCTATTAATTCTATTTCGTATTTTGGAGGGGGGATGGAGGTGAATGGGTTAAACTAATAAATTATTAATACTTTTTACACTGAAAAAAGTTCCTCAAGAGTCTGGAAATAAAAACCACTCTCTCATTTCTGAATCAGTGAAATTTATCAAAAATCACTGAAAAACAGTCAGAATTGCAGCACAGTAATAAATCAGTGAAAAAAAAGTTACTAGGTATCAGTGAAAATTCACTAAAAACTCAGTGATATTTATGGAATTCACTGAAAAATCTGTGAAATTCTTTAAATAATCAGTGAAAAATCGCTGAAAATCAGTGAATTTCACTAATTTTTCTTGTGTTGCAATTCTGACTGTTTATCAGTGACCTTTCACTGATTCGGAATGAGAGAGCACCCTTAGGTGTCAAAAATAGGTTTTTGAGTTGACATTTTTTCGGGCTTTTCAGAAGAGTAAAATTAAGTGAGAACCTCAGCTCATAAACCAATTTTTGACACCTGGTGGTTTCTGTTCTACGTATATTAGGGTGGATCGAAAAAAAAACATATCTTGGATTTCTATAATTTTTTTGGAACTTTTTTTTTAGTATTACTATCTAATGTTCGTTCTTGTTTTTTATATACAGGATAAGATTTGTTTTTATTCTATCTTCCTTGTCCTTGAATTTTTAAAATAAATTTTTTGCTCATTTCTAACAATTATTGAAAAAATTCGTTTCAATTTTTTTTTGCCAGAATAGGATTTTTGGGGGGGGGAGGGGGGTACAAAATCGATCAGAACCGATTTTTTAAAGGTCCTGTTGAAGGTCCTGTTTGTCCTGTTTTGGGGTTTTGAAATTTTGTTAGACACCCTGTTCTCGCAAATTCAAATTTTATCTCTTCATAATTTAAAAAAAATCAATTTATTTCAAAATTATAAAATATTACTGAAAAATCGTTCTCCTTCACCCCTCCCCTCCTCATTCATTACCTATTTTGACGACAGACTACTTCAATGATTAAAACACTAAATTCTTCGTAATTGCCTAGATTCAGTATTTTAAAAATATTTTCCCAAATAGGTATTCCTATCAGTATTCTTTTGAACATACAAAACCTTCATCAACGACTTCATCTCATTAGCCCTGATTTGATCACATTTCGGTCTTAATAAAGTGAAAAAATCCCTTTTCGTAATTCGCTCACCCGAACACACCGCTTTTTATTACAGGTACGTTGATTATAGCATAAAATTCTTATACCTCGCCCAGCTCTATCTACTGTGCGACAGACCTTATAAACTTTTACAGCTACGCGAGTATTTCGGCCAAAAAAAGTAAAAAAAAAAAAGCAACAAAAAGACTTCATTCTTATACTCGAGTATAACTACGTACACGAAGGAGAAAAATCCATAGAAAAATGTTAAAGACCTCGTGCCATACAATCACAGAGAATAAGGCTTGTGCTACAGATTATAAGTATACCGAAAAAGAAGAACCGACGAAAAAAAAAAGAAGAAGCGATATATACGACGACTTAGCACTGCCGAACCTTTGGCCGAGGGGAGAGGGGGTAGAAAAAGACCGAAAAAAAATAAAAATAAGTTTATCGTACCGAAACGAAGACTATGGCAGACGTTGAAAAGGGCACCCCGTCAAGTTGTATTGATCGTTAAAAACATGTTTAATCCTTCGCAAAGGATTTCGCAGCGTTAAGCCGAAGGCCGACGATAATTTAAGATCGAACAATACCCGGAATGGATTTGTGACGGATTCGCGTTCTGGCATCTGCCTCTCCTACTCTCCTCTTGGAAAAAAATTGAATCGAGAAATTGGTCGGGAAAAGCCAAACAAGAAGGTATTCCCATTAGAAATACCGTACCCGTATTGGCTGCTCTCGTTGTTTTCTGTATATTTTTCATTTCGCCAATGGAATGAATTTAAAATTAACCGTGTTTTTCGGCCTTTGTATGAGCGAGCAATTTATTTAACGTTATCGCGATAATAAAATTGTATATTAAGAGTTCGCATACCTACCGGAGGTGTACAGAGAGCTTCGCAGAACGCGGTTTAATTCGTGCTGCAGAATAATTTCGCGTATTGTAGCGGTTTTGATTATATTTTCGTCGGATGTGTGTGCTTGTGTCTGTGCGTCGATGTAAATGGCGTATAGAGATACATTAAGACATAGTAGCGCATCTGAGCTCGCCGCAGTAATCAAAAGTGTACCGAGAACATATTCTGGTCAAGGTTGTTACCGCGACAAATATTTTTCTCATCGCTATGGGTTTTCCACCAGCCCTCTTTGTAATTTTCATCTTCCCCCCTCCCTCCCCCCTCCCCAGGCTCCTCTCACGGACGAGTCGTTTGTCCGACGTCGACGCGCCAACTATGACGCCGCCAAGCTACCCCTCCAGCTCGACTTTGAGGGTTGGAATCGACAAACGAGCGGGGAGCGGAAAAGGCACGAAATTCGTTTAGCTCCTGTAATAGGAAAAATATGCAAATTTATTAACGCGAATCTACTCGGGTTAATTTGCTAAAAAATAGTCGTTTTTAATTAGAGAAATACGAGCGTTACGGTGTGTAATTAATTGCGTAATTTTTGTTATGTTTCAGGTAAGTCGCTGGAAAAAGTGTTGGTTTAGATGTTTTTGAACGGCGACGCCGCCGACGTCGAGTTTTTCCTCTTTTTCGTCTACCCACCCTCTTGTATTTCGTGGAGGGTACGTATAGACGTACTTTATACCAGCTACGAAGCCAGGTACTCGTATAATTTGGTTATTTAAATTCATGCGCTAAGTCTATCCCGTTCACGATAAGGCTGTACGCGATTGCCTTTTTTTTTTCGTCTTTATTTTTTTTTCCTGAATGTAAGGTGTTCGATTCGTTTTGTCGAGTTTTTCGTTTGCTTTTTTCGAAAATCGACGTGTGTGCAGTTAACACGTGTAAATGGGGGATTTGATGGTCAATGGGGGTGTGGCTGTTTTTTGAGTATTGTGGATTTTGTGTGGATATGTGGAAATTGAAGCTGGTGGATTTCAAGGGTGTCACGTGTGAAGTGGAGCAGGGGAAAGGATCAGAGGTTAGGAGATGAAGAAATCATGAAATGGTCTGTAGTTTTTTTTGAGTTGTTCTCCCCCTCCCGTCCCTCGACCCAGGCAATGTGGAAATAAAAGTATATTTTTGATCACCCTGGTTAGTGTTCTATCTTCCAGAAATTCGGTTCGAGTGTTTATTGGTAAATTTGAATTCAATATGGAAATTCTATGGGTCTTTTTTTTTTTCTGGAAAAATATTAATTTTTCTATGAATTTTGAATCAACATTATTTTTTGAAAGTACAAATTCCGTATTTCTATAAATTTTCTCCAAATAATTTCTTGAAGCTGTTTGTAAAATTCGAATCAGTGTGATCGTTTTCTGAGATACTTTGAAATTTGGAAAAGTCAGGAGAATCATTTCTGGAAAGAAATGAACCATTTTTTTAAAACCACGAACTTTTACCTAAAAAAAAACACAAATATTTCTGAATCGTACTAGGTATTGGAAAAAAGTACGTTTTCAACCTTTGAAAATCCAATTTTTCAAAACCTATTTTCGCATTCAACATTTTTAAAAAGAAAAAAGAAAATTAATTGAAACTTTCAGGGTTTTTTTAGCTCCCTCTTTCACATTACAAAAAAAAGAGAAGCAGAAGATTACTGGACCGGATGAGGAGGGGAAGAGGGTCAGACGAATTGAAAACTAGTAAATAAATTTAAAAAATTGTAATTCGATTTTTTTTTCAAAATTAGATTCCTCTTCTCTTTAAATCTGAATTAGTCAAATTTGGCAAAATTCTGGTTTTTTGAATTGATGAAATTAATTTTTGCTAAAAATTTGTGATTTTTTACTGATCTTTGAGTACAAAAATTCACAGATTGTTTAGTCAATTCCCAAATTGTCAGAAAAATAATTATTCGATTAAAAAATCACTGAAAAATCATTGATTTTCAGTTCAAGAAAGTAAAATTTCACCAAATTTGACTGATTCTAATTTAGAGAGTATAATGGATGTTGTTTAAAAATTTTGTGAAATTGGTCCTTTTTTCGCGCGACAGAAAAAAAATAATTCTTGGAACTGAAAAATCATTTTTTGCAAATTTCCCTCAAAATCATGCTTTTTTATTTTAAGATTTTATTGGACGCATTGGTAAAACGTCTAGATTTGAAAAAATTGGTCTGAGTGCGTTCAGCTTGAGTTTGAAATTATGTTCACCCAATTTCAAATCATCAACAAACTTTCAACATGTGCAAATTCGTTCATTTCATTTTAGTTCTGAAAATTCAAAGTTTATTGGGTGATTTGAAGTTCGAAGTAAAATGAAAAATTATCAAATTACTTCAAATTGTACGTTTTTGTAAACGCAAAACCTGCAGTAGCCAGTAAATTTTGGTGAAGCGAGAAAATTGAAAATTCAATTTAAACGAACAGAATCCTTCAGGAACGAAAAAATCTGATTGGCTACGCTTTGAGAACACACTATTTCAATTTGTGTAAACGCGTTTTCAAGCTCCAGCCGAACGCATCCCTGGAAAACAATGAAATCAGAGGAATTCTTTTTTGAAAAATTGAATCTACCCTGTCGAAAATAACATGAAAATTGATTTCTACGAAATTGTGTAAAATATTGTTGCAAAAATTACGTAGTCCTTTTGTTTGATTTTCGTTTAGGTTGATTTCCTTTCCACAGTTTTGATAAAAATTGTTAGAAACTTAAAAATTATGAAAAGTACCTACGAACGTAAAAATTGACAAAACAAAAAGAAAAGTTTGAAAAACTCTGAAAAAAACTTGCTAAAAAGCAGAAAAAATCGTTGAAAAAATCGTCAAGTAGTCTTGTAAATTGATGAAATTTCGGAAAGAAAAGTATAACTGAGTGTTAGTAACTTTTCAAAGTAATTCTTTAAAATTCGAAAATAAGTGGAGATGTAAAGCATTTTAAAAATTTTACAAAATGAGAAGCAAGTTGAAAATGTTGAAAAAATTATATTGTATAAAAATCACAAAAACCGAACGAAATGTAAAAAAAAATTTAAAATGTTTCTTTTAGTAACGAACATTTTGCAAAATGCTAGAAAAATTGGCAAATGTTTATGAAATTGTCAAAAAATACTCTTGAAATTTGGTAAAATAATTTCTGCCAAAATTTTGCAAAGTAGGTTATTCCTTAAATTGGAAATATTTTCCTTTACATCATTCTTATGCAAAATTTCAGGATGTAAGTCATCACGTGAAAAATCACCCCCCCCTCCCCCGGTTTACGAATATTATATTTAAAAGGTTTGGAAAAATTCGAAAAATTAGTCTGCAAAACCTGGAAAAGTCAGGGAAAATCATTTCTGAAATATAATGGACACCCTGTTTCACGAAAATAATATTCCAATAGAGTAAAAATGAAGGTACTGCTTTTGCAGTGGCGTAAATTATCTTAAAAATTGATAAAAATGTCAAAAATTGTTGAAAATTTCAGAAAAATTGTTGAGATAAAAACATGGCAAAAATTCTTCAAAATATAAAAAAAGTTCGATCTTTTTCAATATTTTTAAAACATAGGTACAGGTACTTACTACTGCCTATTTGTTGAAATTTTAAACGTGGACTGATAATGGCCTCGTAGTCTGACATCCCCTCCCCTTCCATGAAAAAATATTTTTTAGAGGTTTTTGGACAATTTTTGATGGGATTTCAACAATTTTTCGACGTTTAGAGCAAAGATTAGAAAATTTCGACTGTCTTTTTTACTTTCGATTTTTTTTCATCAATTTTTATACGATTTTTAAATTTACATATTTTTTTAAAGTATTTTGAATCATTTTCATAGTTTTTTTCATGTTTTTTGGAAATAATCTCAGTTATACCAAAATTAGCTCTGTTTCGATTCATTTCTACGAATTTGAAATCGAAAATGATATAATTGTTTTACTGCTGTGACAATTTTAACGAATTTGTGAACATTTTGTACTAAATTTATCACATTTTTTTTCATGGGACCTTACTAATATCAATTTTTACTGAGCCAGGTTATAATTAAATGGCTGAAAAGCTACAATAAATTTTTTCATGTTTTATATTCTTTCTCTTTTATGCATGAATTACTCATCTGATTAAAACATTCTTCTCGTGTGTGAACTTGGAAGCTTCTTCTTCCATCATTTACCTTTGCTAAATTCAATTTTTTGAACCTATTTCAAAGCAAAATCGAAATTTTTTTGAGTAGTTGGACATTTCGATGAGTGTAATTTTTTTGAATAATTTTTCAAATTTTTGAAATACATGTATAAACCTCTTCAAAAATCTAGTATGTCAATTCCGTTTGTCAAAAATTTCAAAAATTCGACTCCCTTATCCTCTTCAGAGCCTATTGTGGATTTTGGGCTAATTATTAACCTCGATAAAAAACCGTATCCATACTTTTTGAATTTTTGTTTCATGAACTTGAATTTCAACTTTGATTGGACTTCTTAAGGGATGATTGGTGAAAAAACTGAGGTGATAAAATCTTGCTGAAATAAATATATTTCTATTTTCATTTCATTTATGTTTTGCTCGTCAGTATTTTTCAAGTTGGAATAATGATCAGTAAAAAGCTTCCTCATTATTTCAGGGTTCAGTTGAAAAAATTCTGAAATTATTATAAAAATTTAAGTAGCTTTTTCGAAAATTTTTCCAAAAAAATATCTAAATTTAGACTAGAGTGAAAAACGACAAAATCCTCTCCCATTCCATGACAAATGCCCATTTTAGTTTCATTAATAGAATACGGTTTTCCACCCAATAATCCAATTTAACGCCATCCCCCCCTTTTCCCCAATTATCAACCTTTATCTGCGACGATCACCTTAATGACCCAAAATTTCGACCAACATCGCCATAAAAGAACCCACCATCCTGGTCGATCCGGGAAAGAAAAAACAATAGCCACCGACGACGTGTTAATGGCTGCTCGCTCGAAGGGTATTTGTAAATTGAAAACGACACTTTTATTGATATTAAAGGTCGACACGATAACGCTTATCACGCAGAGTCCTTTAAAATGCGACTAACCGTTGGGTTTATAATACATCGCGAGTGGATGAGAAGGACGAACGTCGAAAAAAAAGATTTCAATCGAGCGATAACGCACACGACGAGGGTTATAAACCGATACACGTATTACGCGTACAAGATGTTTTTTTTCGCTTTTTTTCCCCCGAAAGGGGGTTGAAGACGCAAGTGAACCATATTTAAGGACCTCCGTTTTATAAGGTAGCTATAGGTACCATACCACACATCGATCGCCTTCTTTTTATTCCTCCTTTCACCCTTGTCACGCTTCTGTTTCGCATCAAATAATAAAATTCGAAGAACCCGTCGAAACGATAGAACGAGTTTATCTTATTACGTTGGTAAAAATCCGAACGCGTTAAAATAAATCCCCGGCAACGTGTATCGTCTCCAAGTAAAAATAAAAGAACCAGGGAGGTGGAAAGTGGAAAAAAAATACACGTAGAATGTAACCCTGCAGTATATAGCCGCATTAAGCCTATTCCAAACACTTAGAATGGTCGATAAGGGACCACATTTCACCAACGTTCGGGTTAATATTTACCAAAACACGCGAATACCATTATAGTCGAATTCATCGTGTCGGTTTGGCCCCCGTCCCCCATCTAGACCATCGACTGGATACAGAAAAATTCGACAATTACCTTGAAAATACACCCGAACGAGGTGGTTTCAATTTTCTTCGTGTATATTTCGCAAAATAGAAGGGAAATCGTTGTGACTGCGA
Organism: Pseudococcus viburni; assembly: GCA_033439095.1. Lineage (NCBI taxonomy): Eukaryota > Metazoa > Arthropoda > Insecta > Hemiptera > Pseudococcidae > Pseudococcus > Pseudococcus viburni. Next base: position 884,642 of record JAVBJF010000115.1, on the reverse strand, counting down.
TCGACCCCCCGTTCTGCACTCCGCCTATAGCCAATGGTACCCTTTTGAAAAAAGTAATAAAAACTTTCACGTTTAATTTTCAACTTGTCAACACTACGAGAAGAAAAAACCATTCGGAGAGGTAAACTCGTCGAAAAAACTTAATTTAATACTCGAACAAATACATCGACGGTTTGCTAGCTCGAAAACAACGATTCCCTACCCTTCCAGGCTCTCTCCAAAGGTACTATTGTACGGGTTCGCCTTTTCTCGACGTTATTCTCGCGAAATTTCGGTATAGAATATGTAAGGCGCTCTGTGAAATGGTAACCTATGTCGGAAAAAATATTTTTCTGTTTTTGGCCCTACGTGAAAGACCAGATGTCAAGCTTTATTTTGAAAAAAAATCACGACTCTAGCCCTTCATCATTCCGAGATATGGGCTTTTAAAGTTTTTGATTTTGAAAAAGCTGTTTTGAGAAAATTAAGTTTTATTTAAAAAAAATCGATTTCTCGAGTTCAATTTCATCAATCTGGCTGAAATTTTGATATGTTACTTCATTGATACAGAAAAAAACAATCCTGAAAGTTTCCTCGACTTCTGTTGACAACTTGTTGATTTATGTTGAAAAAATACAGTTTTTGGATAAAAAAAATTGAAAAAAAATTGAAAAAATCGATTTTTTGACTACAACTTTATCAATGTGACTGAAATTTCGGCATGATGTTCCATTGAGCTAGATAAAAGAATCCCGAAGTTTTCGTCAACTTGTTGATTTATGTTGAAAAAACATAGTTTTTGGACAAAAAAATCAAAAAAATGAATAAAAAATCGATTTTTCAAGTTCTAGGTACCTACTTCATCAATCTGGCTGAGATTTCGAAATAATGTTCAATTGATCCAGATAATTCTACTTCTTTATTTTTTTTTAAATTTAAATTTCAACAACAACAATTTTTTCTGGACTTTCATCAAAATGTCAAAAGTTATTTAAATTTTGCAAAAATTTCATTTTTATTTCCATATTTTTCAAAAAAATCTAGTCATTTCTTTTACACAATTCACTTACCTTTTTCAATTCGTGGATTTTTACAGAAATTATTTTCAAAAAAATTACGCTTGCAGAATTCATTACTTTTTTCCCATTTTATTGTTGATTTTTTATTTTTGGAAAGCTTCCATTTTTCTGAAAATTAATTATCAATTGTTTGTCACGCTGGTAAGACTTTTTCACATAGGTTGATGCAAAATGAAAAAAAAAAAGGTTTCTTTGATCAAGGTGAACGGAAAACAGTATTTAGTAGTGGGAGCTGGGAGATAGCCATTTTCCAACTTAGGTTACCTTTTTTCTTCCCAAATTCTTTTAGCTATTTAACAGGGGGAAAAATTCATTTTCGAGGTAATTTTCATTCCAGGTTGTGGTCTACAGTGTCTAGAACAAGATTCCGTCAAAAAGTGAAAATCCGGTTTTTTCGCCCTGTCGACTATTTTTCACTCTAGCGCCGAATTCAATTTTCCGACATAGGTCACCATTTCACAGAGCGCCTCACATATGCACGTTTCACCTACTTATGCCTATGGGTGGTTTCGTAACAAGGCTGCCATTACCGATGTTGAAAAAGCACTGAATTTCTGTTCTAAAATATCACTTTTGGTGATTTTTAGAAAAATGAAACGAAATTAGCGAAATGAATTAAGGTGTCTTGAGAAGAAATTGCCAAGTTGACAAGCAAGAAAAAAAGGTCTCCCACAACTAAAACCATCAAAAATAGTCTAAATCGACTAAATTTTTCAATTTTTAGCCAAAAAATCACTAAAATTACCCCAAAAACAAAAAAAAATCTGTAATTTTGTTGAAAAAGATGCAATGGTACTACTTTGTTGAAAAATTACTACTAAAATCACTAGCTTTTTTCAATGGTAAAAAAACACTTTTTTTAGTGATAGATCACTATACTGTTGGCAGCCCTGTTTTCGTAAGGTTGATCTTGTATCATGGCATGGGTTTATCTATTAATGATAAACAATGTTCCCAAAAGGCCGGGTTGAGAGATTAATTTGTGAAAAGAATAGTATGGTTTTTTCAAGATTTGGATTTATCAGGAAAAGGGTTTCAAATTTGGTGGTCTGTGACATCGATGGGTAGTTTTATGCTTCGAAGTTTTAAGTGATTGAGATTATCATCCAGGGTGTTTGTATGGTGATAAGATATCTTTGAAAGAAGTGTTTAGGCGTTTATCAGACATTTGTATATTTCCTTTCCTTTATTTCTATTTTTTTCTTATCGCAGATAAAGAGTACATTCGAAACAAATCAGTGAAATTTGTTTGATTTTGAAAATGCCAGATGTACTGATAAGACTTAAAAATTATAAAAAATGAAAAATAATGATTTTTTTTTTCGTTGCTTCATTTTTCTCCAGATTTTTGAGGAAAAAAATGTTGAAGACATTCAGAAATATTTAGATACTTTTTTATGCAGAATCTTGTTTTATTTAATCTTTACGAGATAAAAAGGAAATAATGATAGGTTTAAATAAGTTTTTGAATTATTCGTTAATAATTTGAGAATAGGGATGTGATTTTTGTTGTTTTTTTTCACGAAAAAATCAAAAGAAATTGTTGATTACTTAAATTCTTTCTTACTACTGCGATGAATTTTGTTTTTAGAAAAAGTTGTCCTTTTCCAAAGTTTTTTTGTATTTGAATAGTTCAGTTTCAGAATTCTAATTTTGTAGGTATTAAAAAAAAAAGTCGAATTTGTAGGAAATTGTAAATGGCTAAATATAGCTCTGAAAATCGTTTATTCCGATTATAATTTAATTTTCATACCTGTTTCTAGACTTTTTTCTTGGTAACAAGTTGTACAAGTGGTTTAAGTGTAATTTTAATGCGAAAATTCTGGTTCTAAAAATATACTTCTAATGTTGAAACGAGGCCTCGAAATGTTGACGCAGTTGAAATGATATTTCTAGAAAAACGATTTTCAGTGGTTCAAACCTCTTGACCTTTTTTTATGCTTTTTGATGCGACACGTAATTTTATTTGCTGAGAATTCGGAGTATACTAAAAATTCTGATTAGTTATGCATGTTTTTTTTTAGATAAAAAAATGAAAATAAGATTTTGAAAAATTCGAATTATTGAAATACAGTATGACACAAAAGTCTTGGTAAGCTGAAACATTTCTTAATATCTCAGAAGTGAAAAGAGATATCAAGACGGTTCAAACGGCAATGTGTTCCTGGTATCGAGGACATTGAATATTGATAATCAAACTTTCAACCCGACCTATAGGATGCTCACAAATTGAGAAACCGGTTTGGGTCAAAAAATGGGGGTCCGGTTTTTTTATTGAAATAAAGTCTACGCACTGGCGCGATTAAAATGTGATATGTTTTTTTGAAACCGGTTCAGCGGTTTTGAACCAGTTGTCAATAGTATCCAAAAAAGTGGAGATATGAAAAAAAGTTTGAAACAAAAGTTGTAGAGAAGTAAAAAATGAACATTTTTTGTTTCATAACTTTTTTTCCACCTTGAAATAGAAAGAAGTTGTCGTAGAAAAGGTTTGAGTATAATTTCTTGTTTTCCATGTCATAACTCTTCTCCATCGCCAGATGGAAAAAAAATTATGGAACGTAAAACATTCAGTTTCCAATTCTTTACAACTTTTATTTCACATGTTTTTTGATATCTCCAATTTTTTGAAACCGGTAGTTTCTTTGGATGATTTTTTTTCCAAGTCGATAACCGGTTATCGAAAAGTGGAGATATCGAAAAATGTTTGAAACAAGAGTTGTAGTGAATTAAAGACAACATTTTACGTTCTGTAATTTTTTCTTTATCTTGCAATGAGGAAGAGTTATGGCATAAAAAGAAAAAATTGTACTCCAGTTCTTTATACCATAATTTCTTTCCATTGCAAGATAAAGAAAAAATTACAGAACGTAAAATGTTCAGTCTTTAATTCGCTACAACTCTTGTTTCAAACATTTTTCGATATCTCCACTTTTCGATAACCGGTTATCGACTTGGAAAAAAAATCATCCAAAGAAACTACCGGTTTCAAAAAATTGGAGATATCAAAAAACATGTGAAATAAAAGTTGTAAAGAATTGGAAACTGAATGTTTTACGTTCCATAATTTTTTTTCCATCTGGCGATGGAGAAGAGTTATGACATGGAAAACAAGAAATTATACTCAAACCTTTTCTACGACAACTTCTTTCTATTTCAAGGTGGAAAAAAAGTTATGAAACAAAAAATGTTCATTTTTTACTTCTCTACAACTTTTGTTTCAAACTTTTTTTCATATCTCCACTTTTTTGGATACTATTGACAACTGGTTCAAAACCGCTGAACCGGTTTCAAAAAAACATATCACATTTTAATCGCGCCAGTGCGTAGACTTTATTTCAATAAAAAAACCGGACCCCCATTTTTTGACCCAAACCGGTTTCTCAATTTGTGAGCATCCTATAGGTCGGGTTGAAAGTTTGATTATCAATATTCAATGTCCTCGATACCAGGAACACATTGCCGTTTGAACCGTCTTGATATCTCTTTTCACTTCTGAGATATTAAGAAATGTTTCAGCTTACCAAGACTTTTGTGTCATACTGTAGATATTTTTTTTGGCAAGCTTGTTACTTATCGATTGGAATATTTCGATATGATAATTTTGTATCCTCAATTTGGAATTTTTGAATTACAAAACTAATATTCATAAAACTGTAGGTGATATTTTGATGATTTCTTGGAGTTTTAGCAAAGTATTCATTTTTTTTTATGTTTTTGAATTTTTTTTCGTAAAATGTTGTATTATTATTTTAAAGTTTGCGATATTTTTGAAAAAGTTGAAGTATAATTAAATGTGAATTGAAAAAGGAAATTTTGGAAGATGCTACTTGAAGTGACCCTAATTTTTTTTGAAAAGTTGTAAAAACGTCATAAAAAAAGAATAAAAGCTTTCGACAGAACGTGATAGAAATTTTGAGCGATTGGACTTACTCCTTCTGCTTTAGCTGTGGATGAAAATTAAAAAAAAATTGTAAAGTAAAACTTGGATATTTTCAACAAAAAAAATTGTGCTCTCTGTTTCTGATGATTATAGATAATAAATAAACTTCAAAATTGATTCGAATCATTTTAAATTAAATTTTTTTAATTTGATTGCGTTGAATTCTTATCAATTTAGTTACAAAAAATCATAAGTTTTTTAAATCGATTTGACACGAAATTTAAATATTTTGGAATTTGAATCCATCTTATAAGTTTGCTCTCGATTTTGATAATATTTAAAAACTTTCCCAAATCTAAGAAAAGCTATTTGAAAAAATGTCAAAAATAATAGTCGAAATTTCGGAAAATAGATTATTGAACGAAGAGTTGAAGTCGAAAAATAAATGGAATCAAACGGAACGATGTACTCATTTTTTTTTTGTTGATATGAGAAAATATGAACGATGAAAAATAATATTTCCCAATATTTCTGTTTTGTTTTTCTTTTTAACGCATAGGCTGATAAAATTGAGGCGAATGAAATTTTTCAAAGATATTTTCCAAAATTTCATTTTTTTCTATTTTTCAAATTTCATTACATTTTTAGGTGTTTTTACCAAAAATTTAGTTTAAAAGAACACTGACTTTCTCCTCTTTTCCTCTTTCCCCTCTTTTCCTCCTTCCCCTCTCCTACCCGGATTGGCAAAATTGAGCATTTTTGGCCATATTCTTGTACAAAAAAAAACTAAAGAACGAGGACGAGAAAAGAAGAATACGAAAACTGGAAAAACAATGTTTTAAATTTTGGTCACCAAAACTAGTGACCAATTTTTCACCTTCACGTACCTTAATCAATTGGGGTTTTTTTACTTTCCATTAAGAAAAAAAAATTGAAAATGGTTTCTCAACAATATACCTAAAAATTTTGATTGCAATGTTTTTTTTTTTGTAAAAAAATTGAAATTATTCTATGTAAATTTCAAAATCAAGATGATATAAGGTGTTTGAAAATTTAAAAAAAATGTTTCCAGTTGTGAAACAAATTGAATTAGTGTACTCTTATATGATCGATTTTATAAACCTGTATTTTTGTAAAAGATACAATATAATTTCCACGACTATACCTTTATCTGATCCAATTCATTTTTTCCTAATGATATTTAAAACACTTCAACTTCAAAAGTGCAAATTATAATCAATTTTGAATAATTTTATCGTGTTCTTTTGTCGTCACTTAATATGCCATAGAAATGATGAAATTTAAACTTTTGAATGCCTCTATCTGAGAAAGTTGAAAATTCCTTTCCTTGATTCATTCGAGTTCAATGAATTTGCTCATTCAACAAAATAATTATTGATAGTTGAAAAGTTTACCTAAAATTACCCTTCTTTTTCGCAGTCTGTCTGGATACGCCATCGGACACCACTCTAGATAGCTGCTTGTTTGAGTTTTTTCTTGATATTGGACCGGGGTGAAGGGAGGGGAGGGGGGTAGAAAGAGAATTTTATGATCGAGTTATAGACTTTAAAATACATCATTCTCAGTTAGTCGGAGTCTGAGCACGTAGAACTTCAAAACATCGACCAGAAAAATTGCTACGAGAGAGAAGAGAGAGCGAGAAAATGTTGAAATTCCAAAAATGTTCATCTGAGATGGATTTTAACCAAATTGAAAAGTAATTTTTTCCATTCTTTATTTTTTTTTAACTCGGAACAAAAATGTTACGAAATAAGGTCAAGTTTTCCAAAAAAATTCTGAATCGAACCTCATTTTATCCTAACAAAAATTGCAATTTTACTGCTGTGGGGAAGGAAAGCTGGCTCTCCCTTTTTGGTTGCGTCTCTGAACATCTTATAGTAGTTAGTATAATCTTTATGAGACTATATTTTTTTTTGAGATTCAGGTTGCTGTTTATTCAGATTTTTTTCATTATAGATATAATGAAGGTCTCTTCTGAATTTTTCAAGTACCTTAATATTTTTTGTCAAATTTTTATCCTTCAAAAATACGTTGTGTTAAAATATATCTAGATTATTCCTGTCAATTTAACAATCTGAATTTTCCTATTTTCAAACCGATCCCATTACATTTTGAAAATCTCTTCGTAAATTATCTGCTTACCGAGCTGAAAAAAATTATCACACATTCCTTAAACTACGTCTCCTCTAAAAATAATAGCGAGGAACTAGGTCAAAACCTACCTCTTCCTTAACCAACCCTCCTCGTATCATTCTGCCACCGAATCAACAAGTCATTTATCTCTATAGCAATTTCAACGCAACTTTTCAACATCTCTTACTATTATACAATGAAAGAGGAAAACTTTTCCTTCGCACCTAAAAATAAAATTCCATAATAAAATGTTCCAAATGACGAGAATTTCTCCAAGAAACGTCTTTTCCCTCGACGTACCTCCGCCAATCTACAAAGCGAACACTCCTCGATCTCACTACATACAATTCCAAGGCACGTGTAAAACACACACCTGCTCGTAGCCCTCGGGTCTGCGGCATCCGAACGATAAAATTTCAATTAAATTTCGCGGCTTAGGCGACATTTAACAGCGCGTATGGCGCAGTCGACTAAAAGAAGGAAATGGAAGGCTCCTAAGGGGGAGAGGGCAAGGCAGGAATAAAATCCTGCGGAAAAGTTATAATTATGCTCGATATGCGAGAATCTTCCAGTCGCTTATATCGAATTTACCTACGTCGCAGAATACCGTCGAAAAGGATAAAATGAGCTGTGCGAAATTGTAATTCTGCTACATAATCGTTTCGCGACACGATTTTATTGGCTAGGCCTGGAAAAACACTCCGGATTGAGAATTTGTCTTCGGCTGGCACACCTTACGAATTAGAAAGATTTTCCAGCCACTGACGGTTGAACGGGACGGGCGGACGTTCGCTCCGGTGATTTATTAGTATCGGAAATTAGCTTCTTTCTACTTTGGTGGATTTCGCTTCCGAGACGACGAAAGGGGCCCCCGGAGGTTGAAAGGGGATACGAAGACAAGGCCGAAGAAAATGGTAAATTTCCCAATCCCAGAAATGATCTCGGATCGGAGGCGAGGGACGGCACCAATGATCGATCACCGTGACAAGGTACACCGTCTCGAATGCTACGTTTACTGCGACGAGCCGGCGTAATAAAACAGTTACATGGGCCACGGCCAGGTTGTTTGTCCCCCTTCTAGTGGCTCATCGTTGTTATCGTTTTAGTTTTACGCCGCGAGAACTGTGCGAACACACCGAACGAGCATTCTATTAAAGAACGGTGCGCCTCATCGCCAAGACTACTCAAGTGTTCTGCGTTGCTGACTCGTAGCTTTCCAAGTTTCGTTCGCGCAATTTTACCATTTCGTAGCGGAAAATTCGAGAATTTTCCTCCGTCCGTTGTGCCTGCGTCTGGATCTGTGCTCGGTGCGGGGTTCGGTTCGCGAATCGAGTGTGGCTGCGATTTGCGGGATCATTTCCACGATATGATCGCGATTCGATGTCTCAGATGCTGCGACGTAATCGAAATCTGAGAAAATTTTCACGTGAAGTGATGTGTGGTTTGTGATGTGATGCCCCCGTGGGCCCCACTTTTGTGCGATCGTGATCAGTGTGCGATGATCGAGCTGTGATTTTTTCCCCCTCTCCCCTGGTCCTAGACCCAATTTCGTTAAATTTTAAGAAAATTTTTTGTGATCGATGTGATATTACCTTACCTCTTTTTTTTCTCTACAGAGTGCCTATTTTTATTCAATTTTTTTTTTGGTGTTATTGTTCGATACGTGTTTGAGTTCGCGAAACGATGCATTTCTGCTGTGCATTTTTTCCTCCAATGTGATAATTCGGTTTGGTCGAATAATCCACCATGTATAACGCCGACCGATACGATTCGTCTGGTATCAGCAAACTCGCCTGGTACCTGAACATGTTACCGGAGAAAGACCGAATTCCAAATTTCGGTCCTTACTCGAGCCCCACGACTCCGATGCCGTCCTTAGCTCACTCGATGCCCACTTTTCCTCCTCCGTCGTCCGACGGTCCGATGAAATCGCCTACGACGCCACCGGCCACCTCTAGTCCGTTCTTGAGGAGACCTTTTATGTTCGACGATGACACCAACCTGTCTCTTTTATCGGCCGCCTTCTTCTTACCGAAAGGATTCTTCGGCGATTTGCTACTGTCCCAGTATCTCTGCAAATCTGGTATGTAAATCAGTATGTACGTACGAGTATTACGTATGTCGTACCCCGGAGGGCCCGGGCCCTGGGTTGAGATGACCGTTGCGTTGTTTACTGGCTGGTTGATCTCTCGTGCTGGATCGTAATGCGTAGATGGAGATGATTTGTTGTCATAATGTTTGTATTGTTGTGGTTGTTGGTGTTATCTGTGGCGAGAGAATGGTGGAAGTCGTAAAAGAGCTTGGTGCAACGGTGAAATTTTATGGCGGGTGAGGTGGTTATGTAATGAGGAGAGGGGTGGGAGATGGAATTGGGTGATGGGTTGTGAATGATTGGAGAAAGAGAGATGAAAAATAAATTTTTTCGGTGTGAACATTTTTTTCGATTTTTTTTTGGTACGGAATTTCGAAGTTTCTGGGATCGTGAATTTTTTCCAAAAAAATGCTGACGAATATCTCAAAAATATAAATTTTTCAAGTTTTGTACCTGGGTAATTCTACCAAAACTGTCGCATTTCCAGTATATGAAATTCGAAAAATAAAAGTTGAATTTCTTCAATTTTTTTGATTGAGATCTAAAATGTATACGTTCGAGACACCATTTTTTGTATTTGGCTCACTTCATAGCCCTCAGGGGAGGGTGTGGGGCGATTCAAATTTTTGGTATCCACGACTATGGAAAATCTATAATCGTGCGTTCTATGACCATAGAATTTCCTTTGTGTGGTCTTTAGTTCTATCGTAGTGGCACCTAATTCACTGAAGGGATCAAGCCCACTGGATGCAGAATGAATTATACTATTTACATGTTCAAAGTTCTCACGTTGCGGATAAAAATTCCTTCGTCGTGAATACAAAAATCATTTTCGCCACGACGAAGGAAATGAAAAAAGTAGCCACGACGTAAGAAAAATCTTGAATATTTCCCATTTTTTCAATTGCGAATTGATTTTAAAGTGCATTGTGATGAATTTGTGTTGATATACTTGCTTGTGGGATATATTTTTCTCATTTGTAGCTCAACACCATAAGCACAATTCGAAAAATTGATAGCCACGACGATGGAATGTAAAAATTGTAAACACAAGAATTTTCACAAATTTTTATTTCAAAATTGACCAAGTAGTCAGGAATTTAAAATTCAACCGATAAAGGTCGTTCCTATTACACCCCTGAATCAGTATTGGAGTTGAAAAAGATAAAATACGAAGTAACAGAGCCAGAAAAAATTAATGAAATTTCGCCACGACGATGGAACAAAAACCTAGTAACAGAGTTTTGGTCTCGTCTTGAGGTCACCCAGTGCCCTTCTGGTGACCCTCGAAGAGGTCAATGTGTATCCCATCACTCTACCAATATCATGTTTTAAAAAATTTTCAAAAATATCAATTATCTTCAGTGCTAGGGGTAAGTAAAGTTGAAAACCATGAGTGGTAACAGCCACGACAATGGAACTTTTGACCATTAAAATTTATGCAGGGGGTGGTGGGGGAGGGGAAAAATTATTTTTTTCACTGGAAGAGGTGGGGGAGATGATATTCAATAAAACAATTCAAAAAAACCACTCTAGTGCATTTAGTACTCGAGAAATTTACAAGTAACTTAAATGCGACAGTTTTGGTAGAATTACCCACCTACATTTTGAAAAAAATTCTAATATTCTCCAATTTTTAATTTTTAATATTCTTTTTATATAATTTACTCTAAAAATACATATTTTGCAAAAAATCATAAAATTATGGTAATTTTTCAAAAGAACATAAAATTATGACAATTTTGCAAAAGAACATAAAATTATGACAATTTTTCAAAAGATCATAAAATTATGGCAATTTTTGCAAAAGATCGTAAAATTATGACAATTTTGAAAAATTCGAATCAAATTCATTCGATTTATCTAAAATTCTATCCAAAAAAAAGTGATAAACTATGTAGATAAGCACATATTTAAAAATTCCAATTATTTTGAAAGAGGCACTTTGAAAATATGGGTGATTGATGATACATTGAAGGAAATGTTGAAATTATAAAATCATATTATAAGAATGCCAATTAGGTACTAGAAGGTGTTGAACGAGGGAGAAACAAAGCTGTGTAGAGAAAATCGAGGCCCAGGGGAAATTATGAAAGAAAAAAAGGCATTTCGAACGTCGATACGACGCGACGCGATAAGGCCAAATTTTTCGTTTGAGGGTCCCCCCATGGGCCTCCCTAGAAAAAACTCGGCCTGGGACGAAAACTCCTTCCACCCTCTGCACAGGCTTGGAGACAGAGAAATTCCTGAAATTATTTTCTAAAAATGTAATTAGATGGTGAAAAAACAATCTATGTACTTGTTTTGAAAATTGCAGGCATTCCAGTAGGTTACTTTTTTCAAGGAAAGTCACTACTAGTTACTTTTTGTACTCAAAAGTTACTTTTTTCAAAAATTTGAGCAAACAATCAATTTTTTTGGTTTTTGCATTAAAAAAATTATTTTAAAAAAGTTTTACTTTAAAAAAAATTGAATTTTTTTTTTAAAAAAATGATTTGAAAAAAGTATACCATGGCATTACTTGATACTTAACTACCTATTTATAGTTTGTGATTTTGTTGAAATACAAGTAAAAATTCGAATGACTTTTTTACATTTTCTAGGTGAAATCATGAATTAAAATTTTTAAAGTTACTTTTTTGGTTACTTTTCCAACTGTCGAAGGTTCCTAAAGTTACTTTTTTTAAATTTTGGCTGGATGTCGGAAATTGAGAAAATTATTTGCAACTTCTTCGATTTTTAATAAATTAAAATTTTCGCATTTTTGCCAATTTTTCTCTCCTGATTTTTAAAAATTTCTGACTTGATTTTTGACCTGATATTCGTAGAATTTTAATTTTATTGAAAATCAAAAAATTCAAATCTATTTTAGAACTATGGATTTTCATTCTCTCTTCCACCATTATTGTTACGAAAATTGGCACAATTTTCGACAGTTTCCAACAATTTCGAAGCTTTATAAAAATTAAAGTATTCATAAATGTAATTAGCGAAAAATTAAAAAATTTGTGAGATTTCAGTGAAGCATAATTAGGTGTCTAATCAATTGAGATATTAAGAATTACAGCGAAATTATATACCACGTACCTAAATTCGTACAAAGCTAAAAATATTTTCATTTTTTAATTTTTAAAAATTTTTTTTTGCAAATTGTTTCAAAATTTGCGATGAAATAAAAAATATTATACCGTGTTTTTCCAGGATGCAAGTATTTTTTAAAAAGTCATGATAAAAATTCAGTTTTTGAGATTTTTTTCGAAATTTTCCAATACTTATTCGTGATATCATCGGGGGAGGGGGGGGACAAGAAAATCCAGAAAATGACAAGAATTTTAATGATTTTACTGCAAAAACCAGAAATCTTCAACATTTTCCCTTCTCCTTGAATTTTTCAATCGAAGGATAAAAAATGGAGTTCTTCTTTGCCCAAATTTTATGCAAGAAAAATGGTATGAAAATGGCGAAAAAATCCAGGGAATAGTAATAATTTTCATTTTTTTAATCCTGTAGACATCATGTTATTATTGTATATTGAATCATCTTACCCCCTCCTCCCCTCTCATTAATATTATAAAATTGTACTAAGTAATGAATTCAAATTCGATGTTGTAGCCAATTTTGTGGAAATTTTTAAATAATTCTGAAGCATTCTATTAAGATTGAAAGATACGTAAAAAATTGCAAAGTTTCTTTTTTAAAAGTTAAATTTTACGTTTTGTTTTTATTTTTTTTAGTTGGTGTAAAAATAAATTCAGAATTTGAAATTTTTACAATTTTTTGCAAAATATTTGTAAAGTCCGTGAAAAGTTTGTTATAAATTGAATTATTTTTGGAAATTCTCAGCAAATCTTTAGAGCTTAGATTCGTGAAAAACTGATTTTCCCTGCATTTTTATATAAGGTGGTTCCAAATTCGCAATAAAAGTGTGAAAATTGCAGAATTTTTGAACTATTTTTTGGCCTTTTTCCAGTTTCAATCACTTGAAGTAACTTTTTTCAAAAATTACTATTGAGTCATTATTTTTATGCTTTTTTATTCAGAAAAAAACAAAAATTTAAGTTTATCTTGAATGAAAATATTTTCTGCAGTTTTTTGAAAAGGACGAGAGCTGTTTTTATTGAAAAAATTTGGAAATTGAAGAATTTGAGTTCACTTTTGGTTACCTTTTTGTAGAAAAAATAGCTTCGAAGTCATTTTTCTCAAGAGAAAAATTGAATTATGATGTTTGACGAGATATTCTAAAATTTTCGGGTAAAATCGTGATGAAAAACATAACGAAATTACATATTAAATTCAAAATAAGAAGTAAAATTACCCCATTAGCTACTAAAAATTCGAAAATATTTCAGGAATTCCATAAAATTTCCGAAAAAATCATAATAGTGTAGGCAAATAAGCGCTATTTTTAAGAAATAAAAACATTTTTAGCTAGCCAAGATTTTACAGCCAAAAACTGTCGAGGGTGGTCCCCTGACTAACCCCTAAAAAGTCCGCACCCCCTAGACCCCTTGCTAAATTTTTTATGGAGGCTTCACCCCCCTCAAAACTGGGTTTTCCCGAATAACTTCTCAGGATTTGATTTTACGGCAAAAGTATCTCAGTACTTTTTTGTTCTACGCTCAATTTCAAACATCTTTTGTATGAACAATTTTTTCGTACGACCAATATCAGAGGAGATGGAGCGTCCTAAAGGAAGGGGGTTTTAGAAAATATGATATTATTTGAAAACGCGATAACCTATGTATAAAATCGCACTAAACTGTATGTTTTGGGCATGAAAATAGTAGTATTACGTAAATTGATGGTATTAATACAACTTGACCCCTCTTTCCCTCCCTATGTACTCACCCCACCTTACCCACTTGTTTTTATTTAGCACTAGTAATATGACTGAGGGGTGGGTGGGTGGGGTGGGGTGGACACATAGGAGGGGGAAAGATGATCATGAAGCATTTTTAACCTCTTCCCCCTCCCATTGTGTTCACCCCACCCCACCCCTCAGTCATATTACTAGTGCTAAATAAAAACAAGTGGGTAAGGTGGGGTGAGTACATAGGGAGGGAAAGAGGGGTCAAGTTGTATTAATACCATCAATTTACGTAATACTACTATTTTCATGCCCAAAACATACAGTTTAGTGCGATTTTATACATAGGTTATCGCGTTTTCAAATAATATCATATTTTCTAAAACCCCCTTCTTTAGGACGCTCCATCTCCTCTGATATTGGTCGTACGAAAAAATTGTTCATACAAAAGATGTTTGAAATTGAGCGTAGAACAAAAAAGTACTGAGATACTTTTGCCGTAAAATCAAATCCTGAGAAGTTATTCGGGAAAACCCAGTTTTGAGGGGGGTGAAGCCTCCATAAAAAATTTAGCAAGGGGTCTAGGGGGTGCGGACTTTTTAGGGGTTAGTCAGGGGACCACCCTCGACAGTTTTTGGCGATGAAATCTTAGCTAGCTAAAAATGTTTTTTTATTTCCTTATTTGCCTACACTAAATCATTTTCAGAAATGTTTTGGCATCTCCTGGCAAGAAAAACCAAAAAGACCAAAAAAGCCCTAGAAATTTCACTTTAGTTGCGAGAAAATCAGAAAACATCAAGAATTTTGATGGTTTTGCTGTAAAAAGCAAGAATTTTCAACATTTTCCTCTTTGCTTAAACTTTTTAATCAAATTTTGGTTCTTTTTTGGCAAATTTAAAACAAGAAAAATGGTATGAAAAATGTGAGAAAAATCCAAAAAATAACAAGAATTTTCATTTTTTTGATCCAGTTAGACACCTCGTAACATTAAAAAATATCAATTCGTATACAGAAGAATATTTCCGGAATGAATTAGGTGGAGAGTTAGAGAGAGGTGAAATTGGTTACGAATTTACGATCATGGTTTTACGAAACGAAATACCTAACTTTAATTCTGAAAACTGCAAAAAAATGATTTTTGAAAAATACTTTCAAATATTTGTTCCAAGATGGAAAAATTCGTCGTAATCAGTCTTTCTCCTTTAAAAATTCTTCGATTTTTGTGTAAAAAATAATTAACGAACCTGTTCAAAAAGTTAGAAAAAATACAATTATGAAATACGATAAAGAAACAAATGGAAAAAGACACAGGTGGGAAGTTGATCAATAAATACACGAAAATCCGTCCAAAAAATACGAAATCAAAACCCCATCAAAAAGTCAACTCGTCGGAAAATCATACCATCATACCCAGTTATCAATATCGAATTCGCAAACACCACAGCATTGTTGCTAAACACCGTCAATTTAGACGGCTCGAAAACGTTCATAGACGAGGGGAGATCAGGGAAGGATAAATTTTTTATTGACAGCAGGTGGTCCTTATATGGTCGGATACATGACAAAAATTTTTTTCGCTCAATGTTATCGTATTTCGTTTGGCGCTTTGCAAAGCGGTCTTGTGTATTTATTTACGAGAAAATTTTTTTTCGCGAATTTGATTTACGAGCGAAAATAAAAATTTATGTTGCGATTCGAACCATAAAAAAGTTTATTACCGCGCGATATATTCTATTTAAATTGTACAGGCTAGATGCGATATTAAAGCACGGAATTTTTACGCGTTTTGGGCAAAAAATTACCCGAGCTGGGGTTCTTATGTAGGATGATTTTACGTATAGAAAGCCTGTTATTAAGACTCGATGTATAAGTTATGGCTTATTCGACGTAAGCCCGAATACAAAGTGTATTTGAATAAAATCGATCGTACGATAAATTCGTCTGGTTGCCGGGGCACAAAATGTGTTCATAAAAGTGCATCTATTTCGATTCGACGATGAATTTTAACACATGTGACCATGGCGGGAGTCTCGATCGCGGTGAAAATTTTGTTTGATAATTAAATTGTAGTCGTACGTGTTCGATTTTCAAGTGGGGAATTTTTTATTGCCAATGAAACGGAGACTCGAGACGATCGATCGTAGGGATCATTTAAAGGAGAAAACCATACGTCGTCATTGTTTAATACGAAATGAGAGAAATTTTCCATCAGAAGCCAATTTGTAGTTGATTTTGTTACGTCATCGTCAATATTTGCCAATCGGAGATATTTCACGTGTGAGAAGATACCCTTCAGTCTGCGGTACCCTTTTCGACAATAAATGGGAGCAGTCAGCGTATGTACGAAGGTGAACCTGCTTAATGTCATTTTTTCCCCTCGTATTTATTTTCCTATTCGAAGGCACCTGCGCTCGATGAATCAAGATAAATGAATTTCACCGGGGAGAAAATTTTTTCGTAATTTTCAATTTCGTCTCCGGGATAAGATTAATTCTGGCCTCGGATGAGGGTCTCTCATAGTTTTTTTTTTCACTTATCATGTTGCGGTTTCGTCGAATCGACGTGGTTTTTTATCAGCGAGGGAAAATAACCAATGGGTTGGTTTACGATGAGTCAGAATTTACCTGAAATTAATATTACATCGTAATGAATTTTGTGTCCATTTATGGAATCGAAATCGTCGTGCATTTCAACTATCGTCGAATGATTCGGAGTTCACGAGTTCATTGTGGATATGTCCACGTAGAATTTTTGTATCGATCTGCGAATGTCATTAATGTTAATCACGTATAATTGTTTTGAATAAATCGACCCCACGGATGGAATCGATGATGAAATAACGCGTAGAATTTATCTCGTTACGAAGAATTCTACTGTTTGTTTCGCGAAATTTGGATTTTTATTGAAATGAGTCACGAGTGAAATCGTTGTGAAATTTTCTGCGAATTTCTTTTTTCGATTCGAAAAATTGATATTTTTCTAGAGAAATTGAACAATTATCGAGAAAAAAGTGAGATTTAGAAGTACGATAATGGAGTAATTGTGAGATTACGTGGAAATTTATAAATAATTTTTTCAGGGGGTTTTCTGGTAATTATTTTTGTTTAATAAGTAAGCACGATTTTTCTAAGGAAATGCTGATTTAATGAGTTGTATTTAAAATTTGTCCCCGAAAGAATTTGAATTTTGTGTTACCTTTGGTTACTTTTGGTTTCTTTTTGATCACTTTTTGCTCAAAAAAAGTTACTGAAAGTTACTTTTTTCTTCAAAAATTTCGCTATGATGCCTGGCTCCCTGAAATTCAGCTATGATGAATTTTACTTCAAATTAAATCGTCTCAACTGGAATAACCTTATTACAAAATTACCCGAACATTTTGAAAAAAATTTGAAAAAATGAGAGAAATCACAACTCAAAACATCCTTATGAGAAGATTCTGGCCAAAAAGTGAAGATTCCTGAAAACTATATTTCTGTTTTTCAAAAATTTCATCAACTGTTCGAAATTTTGAAGCAAAAGGAAAAAACTAAAGAAAAACAACAGACTTCGAAATAAAGACCCTAAAAATCTTTATGTTCATATTTTTGAAAAAAATTCATAGTGCATCAATGGCGAATTTTACTTCAAATGAAGCCTTCTTAATTTAAATAATATTATAGAAATATACGAAAAATTGAAAATAAAAATTGAAAAAATTAGAGAATTCACAACATAAAACATTTTCATGAGATTATTCTGGCCCAAAAGTGACGATTTTACGAAAAATAGAGAATTTTTCGAAAAAGATTTCTGTTCTTTGAAAATGTCATCAAAAATTCGAAATTTTGAAGCAGAAGGAGAAAAATAAAGAAAAACCACAGCAAAAATGGAATTTTTTCAAGAAATCATAATTTTTGTTGGAAAAAATTTTTAACAAATATTTTTCATCATGTTCATCTTTTGGAAAAAAAAATCAGATTTGACCAGATGAGCTCCAGAAATGCACTTATGATGAATTTTACTTCAAATAAAACCTTAATTTGGATAATATTACAGAAATATGCGAAAAATTGGAGGAAAAATTATATTTAACTAGATGAGCTCCAGAAATGCAGCTATGATGAATTTTACATCGAATTAAACCTTGTTAATTGGGATAATATTACAAAATTATACGAAAAATTGGAAAAAAATGAAGAAATTATAAAATTCACAACATAAATCATCTTCGTGAAAGTCGTGAAATGATTCTGGACAAAAAATGAAGGTTTTTCGAAAAGTAGAAATTTTTCTATAAAATATTTCTGTTCATTGAAAATTTCATCAAAAAGTCAATAAGGCATAAGGAGAAAACTTTGAGAAAAGCGACAGATTTCAAAATAGGACTCTGAAAATAAGATTTTTTCAAGAAATCATACTTTTTGTTGGAAAAATTTTAAACGAATTTTCTATCCTGTTCATCCTTTAAAAAAATTCATATTGGACCAGATAAGTCCCAGAAATTCAGCTACGATGAATTTTTTTGTACTTCAAATTAAACTTTCTCAATAGTATTACAAAATCATATGAAAAATTGAAAAAAAAAATGAAAAAAATAGAGAATTCACAACACAAAACATCATGAGATGATTTTGACTAAAAATTGAAGATTTTACGAAAAATAGAGAATTTTCTAAAAAATACTTCTGTTTTCCATAATTTCACCAGAAAATCGACGAAGCGCATAAAGAGAAAAATGAAGAAAAACGACAGATTTTGAGATAGGTAACGACCTCAAAAATGGGATTTTTTCAAGAAATCGTAATTTTTTGTTGGAAAAATTTTCCAACGATTTTTTTTCAGTGCATGTGTTCATTTTTTTGAAAAAAATTTATATTCGACGAGAATGTGCTCCACAAATTCAGCCAGGATAAATTTCACTTCAAATTGAACCTTCTCAGTTGGAGCCATTTTGCAAAATTATACGAAAACTTAAAAAAAAAAAGAAAAAAAAAGAGAATTCACAACGCATAATACGCTTTGTCGAAATACCGTTTATCATATTCCCAACTACCTTCATCCTCCATATTAAGCAGTTGTCTTGTCTTCTTGAAATGTACGTAGGATTGAAATTTTTTCCTTCCTTTTTCGTTCGTCACATACTATTTATTCGTAGTATATTCAACAGGTTTGGTTTTTTTTCCACATTTCCACATACTATAGAAAACGTTTATAAACCGTGTGATTTTTAATTTGTATATTTTACCTATGTTGGCTACATAATCGTATAAACTGGACAAACGATTACCAGATTTAATGCGTTGGTATTTAAAATGTATGGGTTTTGTGATGCATATGAATAGGGTATCGAACCAGCTGATATACGTAGGCAGTTTCACCTGAGATAAAGGTTATACTTTTAACCGGCATTAGCCAGCTGACAACCTTTGTTAGGTCGTATCTCTCTTATGGTCTCGAAACTCTCGTAACGTAAAAAAAGGATACGAAAAAACGGTTAAATAGTCGCAATCTGTTTTTTTTTTCGAAAAAGGAAATGAAAACGTATCTGTTTGTATCGAATATCGACGACGTGATGGTAATTATCGGGAAATTTTACATCGTGCGGTGAATTTTTAATTTCCCCAGGTGCCCTGGTCTCGTTTCATTTATTTGTAATTACGACCAGGAGCAGTGTAATATTAACAAACGAGGAATGGGATTTTTGATTGGTGAAAAAGTCCCTCGATTGTGGATTTTGATGAGTGTTGCTAGGTTTTTTCGATTAGGTTTAGTTGTATGTAAAGTTGATCTACTTGTCGAAAACGTCGTTCGAGGGGTGGATTGTTGAATTTCGTATCTTCAATCTATTCGAGCTCTTGACCGAGTTACGAAGATTTTTTAGTGTTCGAGAATTGGGTTTTAATCGGTGTGGGGAAAAGGGTTCATTTTCGTTGTCATAAAATCAATATTATGGTTGCAAAAAGTTACCAGTAATGGGTCGTCATTATTTTCTATTCTCTTTGCTGTAATCAATATCTTGAAGAATAAGATGAAGGGATAAGCCTCAATAAATTTAAATTACGTACCCTTATCTGGATCTGAACCCGTATTTGAATGTATTTTTCGAAATGTTTTTTTTTTTTTTTTTGAAGAATCCTCCGCATATTTTAAATGAATCTTGTCGTTTTTTATGAATAATTTACCAAGTATGTGTTCAAATAGCCATACTTAATCTAATTTGAAATCGTCTTTCGAAATCTTTCCCCTTTATCTGAACGTACGAATCCTCAAAATCACGAAAATTATTTTAAAAATCAAGAAAAAAGTCTTAAAGTTGAAAAAAACGTTCAAATAGTTCGATGATGGTTGAATTTTTTTGAATAATTTTAAATGTTGACCAAAAAAGACTTTATGGTTATAAAAATTTATGAAAAACTACATTAAAAATTATTTTGTTTAATTAATGCATAAAATGGCGCAAAATCCTTGAATTTTCATAAAATTTGAGAATTTTTCAGAATTTTTTCAAGATGATTTTGTTTTCTTTCTATGTTAATTTTTTTTCATTCAGATATTTGAAAAACAGGCAACCAAGTCTGAAATTTCTGCAACAATTATTTTAAAATACTTTTTAATCGATTGGTTCACAATTTTTTCTTGCATTTCAAACCATTTTTACGATATTTAAGTACCATTTTTTTGCTTTTTACTGAATTCGAATAATATTTCATTGTTTATTTCGTCATTTTAGGTCACTTTGATTACTTTTTTCCCCTCAAAAGTCACTTTTTCCTCGCACTTCAAGGCAAAAATTCAAATTTTCACGTAGAAATTGCTATTATTTTCAAAATTCTTCAATAAAAAAATTGATTTTTGCTGGTTTGTTTGTTGTTTGGACGAAGGAATTTAATACTTAAATGAATTATTCACGTCTTTTCAGTTGATTTATCTTTGAAATGTTTGCAGAAAACTACAAAAAAATTGCCCCCCTCAGAAAACTGTAAAAAAAATTCCTCCTTGAAAAAATTGAATTTTCGGTTACTTACGGTTAGTTTTTGGTCATTTTTGGCCACTTTTTGGTCACTTTTTGTTTAAAAAAAGTTACTGAAAGTCACTTTTTTCTTCAAAAATTTCGCTATGATGCCTGAATTTTAATTAAGTATTCTTGAAGTATATTAAAATTTTAGAGTAGAAATGATCCAATTCAAGTGGAGAGGGCCATAAGCGCACCCAGAAATTATTTAAAAGCGGGCCTGAGAATTCGAGAAAAAATGGGGGGGGGGGGTCAAATTTCAATGAATAAATTGAATAACTTGTTATTTCAGTGGCGCTGGCGTAGTCAGAGTATTTTTAGTGAGCTGATAAATCATAAACAGATTTGAGCAAAAAAATTGAAAAATTGCAGAATTTTCTAGAACCAACGATCAGTACACTCTTCAAATATAAATTAGTAAAATTTACCTGTTTCTATCAGTGAAATAAATTTAACTAAAAATCGGTGATTTTTCACTGATCTTTCAGTCGTAATAATTATTGATTTTTTCTGACAAATTGAGAATTGATTGAGAAATTAGTGATTTTTAACTAAAAAAAAATCAGTGAAAAAACATTAATCAGTGAAATTCATCGATTTTCAGTGATTTTTCACTGATTATTCAAAGAATTTCACAGATTTTTCAGTAAATTTCATAAATATTACTGAGTTTTTAGTGAATTTTCACTGATTTCCAGTGATTTTCTTTCATTGACTTGCTTTCAGTGAAAAATGTTTCACTGATTTTGTACTGTGCTGAAATTTTGATTGTTTTTCAGTGTGTTTCAGTGTTTTTTGATAAATTTCACTGATTCAAAAATGAGAGAGTGAGCTGGGGGGGGCTTGAGCCTCCTGAGCTCCCTCTTCCATTTGCTTATGGAGAAAACGATATTTTTGGCTCCGACTTTTTAAAAATTTTGGCTACTCTGCTGGATGAATCCACATTATCTAAAAATTCTAATTTTTCAAAAATAAAATTAAATACTCATTATAAGGATTTAAAGTGTTCAACAGATCCTGTGTAATTGTCAAGTGATGCTAAAATTGGGAAAAAATCAGAAAGATCTGAAAAAATCCTACCTTTTTCACCTAAAATTTATCTTTTCCAAATTTTTTTTTTCGTTCATTTTCTGATTGTATTGATGACTGTTTTAAAAGAATTTGAGTAGATTTGCATCACAATGATCACATAAAAATTATTTCAATTTTCATCAGGTTTAAATTTTTGGACTGAGGAGGAGAGGAATGGAGAGGGAAGGAGGAGGATGGAAATGGAAATATCTCTCGAAAGATACTGCTAGAAAATTCTGAAAGGGTTGAAAAGCTCTTCCGAAAGTCCTGCATTTCAATTCGAAAATTTTGTTGGACACACTTCAATTGTGATGTTTTTTTTCTTTTTTTATGCTCAAAGTATTGGCAAATTTGTATATTTTTTTTTCATTTTTCCCCACACATTTAATCAAAATTTTCTATACCTACAGAAATCAAATCTTTTTCATTTTTTCTACTTGGAAAAAATTGAGAAAAGGTTCAAAAATCTTGAAAGCAATACATTCACGCAGGAAATTTGCTAACAAAACTTGAAAAATGAAAAAATGCACAAAATGCGAAAACAGGAAGAAAACGTAATTAATTATCTAGTCTTTTCCAAAATTCTTGACCTTTTCAGAAAAAAAGATGAAACACGTCCCTGAAATGATCGAAAACCCCAGGGTTGGACCTAACAAAAGCAGAGGGAACATCTAGCCTTCTCAATTATCACTGAACTGCATTTTCAATTGGATAGTTGAAAAAATTTGAGAGCAGCCAGAAAGTTAATGAGAAAGATGATATTTTCCCTCAGAAAATAGCCAGTGTGAGTTTAAAAAATCTCGAAAAATTGTAAAAAAAAATGCTATTTTAACCGAAAATGTTCAATTTTCATATCTTCAGTGTCAATTTCAATTCATCCCAATACACCATCTTCGAAGAACTTTGAAAATAAATTTATCAAAACACAATCGTGAAAATTAAGACGATCCATATCATTCGATTTATTACAAAAAAAATTCCCAATACCGAAAAATAAACCACCCAGGAACCATCGACACTTCAGATCCGCTATCTCTGGCTCCTATTCACGTACCTTATGGACTTGGCAATCCGCGAACACCCAGTTCATAATGCGAAATTTCTCCGGCCTCACGATCTTGGTCGAATTACCGCAGCAGCATTGACAGCTTTATGGGACAAAGCGGAGGCTTGACCGAGGTAAAACTCCAGCATCTACATACGATCGTACGAGCCAGTATCTCTGTATAAATACTCGTCTTTGTACATGAGCTAGTATGTGTGCATGTTCCTATAGCCCGTTTTATAACGTTCGCGTATCGTAATATTATCGTTATCATCGTCGCGATGTTGTTGCCAGTATACGAAAAAAATAATAAAATAAAATTGTTACCGGTATCAAAGCGCGATTACAAGGGCCATAAGGCTAAACAGAGCTGTGGTTAAATGGACAATCGTGACTGTTGAAATCGATCAAATTATTCCAAGTTGGTTTTTTCCACGATAGCTGCCGCCTTCTTTCCAACACTGTGGTCTTTTATAAGAATCGGTGCATTTGGTGCTCTTTTTCGTCCAACAGCACGATATTTTTGGCGCTTACTATGTAATCAAATTACGATATCGGCGATTCTTCGTTGCGACACGAAAAAGTCTCCAGAGGGTCGACTCCGCTTCTCGATTCCACGACTGTTCCGTGCTCCGAGAGTCGACGATTTTAAGTGATTAAAAGTGGCCGACATTGATAGCGTGTCGCCTCGCGTACTTCCTCCTCGGTGATTTCCAATTCGTATAATGGCGATTTTCCAACCAAGATAGGGTTTTAACCACGTGACGAACCGTATCGAAGTTTCGACTTCGGTTAGTTTCGATTTTCACGAAAGGGATTGAGATTTTTAGGGTTACTGGTCGTTGTTTTTTTCAAAGGAGATTTTCACGAAATTATTTTCAAAGGGTTCGAATTTTCAAGGCTGAATATTTCCTATCGATGAGATTTAATTAGGTGAATATTTTATACTGCGAGGTAGGTCAGGAATTTGAAATTTAATCCTGATCCGCGAATTCGTCTTACTCGAAGTGGAATTTTTATTTGCAGATTTTCGTTCGTACGAATATTCGAATATCGATTTTATTATTTTTCAAAACATTCACGTCGACTGAGAAAAAAACATTGCAAAGTTGCTGATAAAAGCTGTTTTATATTGAAAAGTTGTCATCGGGGTGGAAACTTTGCTGCAAACGGTTTTAGAAATATAGTTAAAAAACAATCTAAATTTCAAATAACATTACTTTATTCTTGTTTTTGTGAATAATCAATATGACGTTGCACGCAAGGTCGGATTTAGTGTGCAGAAGAGGAAAAAAAAGGGTACGAGACTCCCTATTCTTACTGTTCGACGTCTCGAATAACGAAAAAAAATTTACCTCCGAGTTCGGATGTTCTTCTGTGCGTCGCGTCGTTAATCAAATATGGAAAATTTAATTTACAATTGAAATACGGCTTGTGTTGTTATTCGTTTTGGAGTCAGAAGCGTCGGAATTGGAAAATCGTATCTTTTTCGTGCCCTTTGTCTTTTTTTTTTCTTAGTCGTATTTTGCTTTTATTTTTAACCCTCGATGGATTGATTAACGAGTCTTCGCGTCGTGAACCTTTGAATCGTATTATTAAATATTTGGCGAGAAAAATTGATACGAGAGAAAATTCTAGTGTGAGATTGGCTACGAATGAATTAATGACGTGGATTTATATTTTAACAATTTGGTGGGAAATTTTCGAGGACCTTTGTGCGCAGTAATTGATGGATGGGGAAATTTTCCCGCCAATTTTTTTAAAAAAGAAATTTCTTTCGAGGATATTGGCTCATTTTATCAAATTTTTGTAAAGTCAAGAGCCAAGTTATTGGAGTTCGTGTTTTGTTTAAACTTCTACCTGAAGTTTGCTGTTTAGGTTGCCTTGTGACGATGAAATTTTTGATGGATGGATTTTTCAATGGAGAATTTTACTTTTTAATTGGATTTTTTTAATAGTAATGTGTATTAGGAATTATGAATGGAGGAGGGGTCAAAACACGACAGAAATGATCGATTTTTGTTAATTTTTCAAAATAATTGAAAGAAATTGGAAAGATGCTGTAAAAATTTCATAACAGTTCTTATTTTTTTTTGAAGTTTCAATTTACTAAATGGGAATGGAAAATTATTGTTCGTCGATTTATTCCTCAATTTTCATTTTCAGCTTACCTAGATATCTACTTATGACTTTTACTGGGGGTTGGTGGTGGTTTTCTCAAATTTTTACAAAATCTGGGAATTTATTTTTATGAATTAAAAAAAAAATCAATATTTAAAAAATCCTTTCGAGAATTAATAAGTTATTCCAAAATGTAAATCTATACATAAAGGACAAATAAGCGCCCAGTATAATAAAATTTAATATTAAAAAAATTAAATTAAATTAAAAACTGGGATCCTTGTCCCCTCCTCCTCTAATTCTGAAAATAAGAAAAAGTATTGGAAAAGTCCTTGATTTTTCATCAAAAAAAATTTTTCACCACCTAATGATTTAAAAATTTGTCAAATAAATGAATAAAATCGAGCTGGAAATTGAGCGAAAAATGGCCACACTGAACTAAAATTCAATGACGCATTTCCATCGTCCAATTGTTTCATTTTTTAAAATTAATTAAATTGGATTTTTTTTCGATTTCGTTCTTGTTCTTGCCGAAGTCAAAATTTTCGTTTTTGTGAGAATTCTATTTTTTGAAATGAGGGAGAGAGGGACTTGGTGATGAAAATATCCCAGAAAGAGTCTTGCGAAAATTCTTGAAAAATCTTTCAAAAGTTTTAGATTTTGATTTAGAAATACCTTGAAGGAGGGAGGGAAAGAAGGAATTATTTCAAAACTTTTTTCTCCCAATTTTCTTGAATTTTTTAATGATGTTTACTTTCAATTTTCGAGCCGTCATATCAATTTTTTCCTTGAATAAATTTATATTCAGCTTTTTAATCGCTTGAAAAAACGTTGTTTCGGTCTAATATGTACCTGAAGTATTGATTTTTCTGGCCAGTGGAGGTCGACGACTTCGAAAAATTACAAAATTGGTTCAGAAATTGAAGTCGGTTTCTTTAAAATATGCATTGTGCTTTCAAAATGAATAATTAAGAGCGTTTGACCACCTTTCGAGTCCTTTTCTTTATTTGAAATTTAGGTCATTTATATGCTTGTTAATTCTTTATAGCTCCCTCCCCCTCCCCTGCACCCATTTACAATAATGGTAATAATGCAGCTAGAGGTATGTGAATGCTGAAAAAAAAGATACCAGGGATAGAGAGGGGAAGGGAAGAGAGGGAATACGTATACAGAAAAATCTCCCTTTCAAAACTCTGAAATAATATCGTGAATTTTTCTCGTCAGTTTTCAGTGATGAAAAGTTTTCTCATATTATTTATCACATCCTCTCCTCCACTTCTTTTCAAAACATTGCAAATTCGTTTTTTTGGTTTCTTCAATTTGAACTTTAAATGAATACTTTCATATGAACCAAGGTGGCTAGCAGATCTCAAGAGTGATGAAAGTGACAAAAAGGTTCTGTTTTGGTTCAAAAATCCTACATTTTTGAAGTTTTTGAAATTTTCGAGAGAATTTAAACAAATAATCTGTAAAGCACCAAGATTGTTTCAATTTTTACTATAGGACGATTTTTTTTGGAATGGAAAGGGGTGGAAAAATCTTGTCAAAGAGCTTACAAATATTCTGAGGAAAAATCAGTCCAGAATAAAGAAGGGAGGGAAAATGGAGGGGTCTGTCTATTCTCACACGGAATGAACAACAAAATGACCGAACTATGCGCGATCTCGTTCATTTTTTTTTCGTCATTCTTTTATCACCTTCACCGCTACATTGATCATCTCAGCTGTTAGGCTGTTACTGTACCTTTTTCTCAAAATTTTAATTTCTTCGGGTTTCGAAATTTTTTTTCTCTCATAATATCAATTTTTCAACTTTAATAAATTTCCCCCCTCTAAACTTTCTTCCTCAAAATTTTTTTCAACTCCAAGATTTTTTTCAATTTGTTCGATTTTCATTTTTGCTAAAATTTTTTCATTTACTTACTAATATTATTTATCTAATTATCAACTGTAAAATCCTATTCTTTGATCTTAAAATTTTTAAAGACTTAACATTCATTTCTTAAAATGTGTTTAACCCAAATTTTTCATTCTAAAAATTACAGAGCTGGAAAATAATTTGAGAATAACGTTTGAGCTAAAAAAAAAAAATAGAATTTTGGGGGAAAAATGTCAAAATCTGTAAAAAATTTCGAGAACAACAAAATTTGAGAAAATATTTCATTTTGAGAAAAAAGTTGTAGAGTTGAAAAATCAAGAATGAAAACTATGTATTTTGGAAAAAATGTCAGAGTTGCATAATTTTTATATATACCTGAAAAAAATTAGAGGGAAAAATTTCAGAGTTGATAAAAATTTTATTCTAGATGAAAACATTTTAGAGCTGAAAAATATCTGGAGAAAAGGGTAGGAAATTGAAAATTGAAACTATTCTGAGAATCGAAAAAAATTTTCTGTTAAAAAATCGTTAATTTCGGTTTCAAATTTTCAAGTCAAACGCTAAAAAATAAATTTGTGAAAAAAGCTTTCAATCAGCTTTCAGCTTGCTATTTTTAAAACTTTTGACTTTCGGTTTGCTACCTAAATTTGATCGATTTTCTGCTTTTCGGTTTAAACTTTTAGCATTTAGCTATAGCTCTTCATCCTTGCTATCTTGGACAGGTTGCGAAGTTACGATTCGAACGGAGGATTTACATTTTGTTGTTCATTCCGTGTGAAGATAGGCGGACCCAAATGGAGGAGGGTGACAACAAGAAATTTGTCCACTGAAATCTTTGGAAAATGAAAAGTTCGCTGTTTGATAGTTGAGGAAAATTTTTTAATTCGTCAATTCATTTACTCCCTTGCTTTGAGCAGAGGGGAGTATGTGAAATGAAAGAGATACTCATAATTTTTTCTTCCAATTTATGATATTGCTAATTTTTTTTAATTTGAAAATAAATAATTTTAAAAATTTCAGTGGGTACCATCAACTAAAAAAAGTTTTTTATCATCTCAGAGCACCAGTAAAATCAATTTAAAGCAATGTTCATTTGAATTGAAATCGTTATTTTCAAGAATTTTTCCACATTTTGAAAAATTTATCAATTTTTTTAGTCATTTGTCTATTTTTTCTCAACATTTATTGATTTTTGCCTAGAAATTTGGCAATTTTTCTTTTTATGTATTTTACTACCAATATTTTGGAGAATATTTAGAAAGAAGGAAATATACCTATCTTTTCATTTTCCTAGTCACGTTTACGATTTTTGAAAAATATCGACAAATGATGCAGATTATGCAATTTTATTCAATATCAACAATTATTTGCTCATATGAAATACGTATTGATCCCCTTGGCATTTTTGATAAAATTCTAATCGATATTTTTGTCAAAAAAATCCCTCAAATCATCAGCCAATCTATCAAAAAATCTCCTTCAAACCGAAATAAATTAGCTGCTTCGATCAAAAAACTGATCAAATCTATAATCGAAAACATCTACTTTGCCACGTATCCAAACGCCATTTTGTAACCCCCTATCAGCCAATAAAAATCCAACCCGATCGATAAGTTGGCTCGTAATTAGATAACTCTAAATCAAGTACAGGTGTATACGATACTTGAAAATGGTAAAAAATTTGCATTTATGCGAACTAATGGCCCTGGTTTTCGACCACTTATCGATAAATTGTGCATATTACGTCGAATTTTTTCCACCTCGATTGAAATTTAAGTAAGCTTTCGATTCAAATGCGTAATCATCTCATACCTACTTGAAATTTACACGCTGCGTAGGTTTTCATGCATCGAAGTCGAAAAAAAGGGAAGATTAAACTTCGAGGAGAAATGATCTCGAAAGCTTACACGACTCGTAGCACGATAATACTCATGTTATCAGCCCAGATAACAAACGGCATTACGTTTTAATAGGTCTGGCGTCAAAAACCTTCGAAGTGTTGCTCATCGAGCTACAGAATATGGCGACGTTGATAAAAATTCCGGCGAGCGGCGAAGCGGAGAATAAATTAAAATTAAAATTCGGCGCGAATTTTTATTCTACATAACGCGACGACGACGTGCCAGCGGAGTAATAACAACGTTGTTAAAACCAATGCTCACGAATGAGGAATAAAAAACCAATGCGGGAAAAATGGTCATCTAATTGAGCTAAGACGTTACGTAATTCGCGTACTTTCTCCGGGCCCGTCGACGACAAATAGAAAAGCACAGCGCTTCGAAAGATCTCCCAATGTAAGAGGGTACCGACGTCTGCGGAATTATGAACTATTCGAATGTTAATTGATTCCAGAGTCGAGATGAAATGCAATGAGAATATAGACTTGTTCGTAGAAGCGTGAAATACTCCGAGAGGTTTTTTTTCTCCTCTGGTCCGCGTAACCGGAGAACATGTACATGATTTCGATGACAGCTGTGGCAATCTTTATTCAATACACGAACTTAGGGTACTATTCGAGCTCGGCCCGAGTCTTCTAATCCGACAACGAGATGTGCAATTGCTAAGAAACTCGGCGTATTTGGTATGGTATTGTGAATACGTGTGTATGGGATGTCTCGATGCCATTTTTATGCTACGTTTCCTTCGATGGTGTATTTTTCCATCTCGACTCGGAACGATGGTTCGTTAATTCGTTACTGGCCCGATACGTAATGACGATTTTGTTTCGCGTCCTTTGTTTCATCTTGGACGGGGCTGAGGAAGGTTTCGATCAAGGAGATGATCGTGGTACAGGTGCTTTGGCCAGAGATGCTCATTACAGGTGTACAATGCTACTAAAAAGCAGCTGTTTTTTGGGGCTCGTGCGGCGGCCACGAGTTCTTCGATGAGTTTTAATTAAAGCCCCGCGTTGTCGGGAAGACCCGTGCCTCGTGTCCAGATTATATGGTGGTCGTGTCGGGAAAAAGTCTTACAAGGGAGCTACCCGAAGTCGGACACGCGGAATGAAAAATTTTTTTCACAGGCTTGTAGAGCATCACCAAATACTTCCACAACCAAAATTTCAGCCCCTAAAGTTGATATTGGGGGGAGCTATGGAGGGTTGAATTTCGAAAAATCGCCTAATACACCGAAAAATTACAAAAATCTAAATATGTAACTCGCGTTCTTTTGGCGTTTATGAGATGAATTTTATACCAGGAAGGCCATCTGAAGATGAGATAGTCACCTAGATTCGAGTTTAACATGGGGGGGGGGGGATTTTCACTCATACATTGGTCGTTATTACAATTTTTCTACATCACGCATAAAATGTATGAGTGAAAATCCCCCCCCCCCTCGATGTTAAAATCGAATCTAGGCGACTATCCCATCTTCAGATGGCCTTCCTGGTATAAAATCCATCTCCTAAACTCCAAAAGAACGCGAGTTACATATTTAGATTTTTGTAATTTTTCGGTGTATTAGGCGATTTTTCGAAATTCAAACCTCCATAGCTCCCCCCTATATCAACTTTAGGGGCTGAAATTTTGGCTGTGGAAGTATTTGGTGATGCTCTACAAGCCTGTGGAAAAATTTTTTCATTCCGCGTGTCCGACTTCGGGTAGCTCCCTTGTTAGTCTCGTACACGAGCGTCTAAGTACCATACCCAGGTGACCTGTTGTAGCTCGATTCTCTGGAAAGAGGTACTTTTAAGCTGAGCTGGCGATGTAAATTTTTCTCGTGTGTAGCGTATAAAAAAGAGCAGAAATAGCAGAGATGTGGCCAGAAACAGTGACGTACCGAAGGCATTTTCCAGGGGGGGGGGAGAAGAGGTGAAAATCCCAACTCAAATTCTCAAAATTCCCAACTACATATAGCCGATATCAGAATTCCGGAGGGGGGGGGGGTGTAAAATTCAAACTTGCGAACCAATCCAATTTTTTTCAAACTTTCCCGACTGATTTCTTAAAATTTACATGTAGGTACTGATTTTTCCCCAAGTCACGAGGTTTTTTGATTTTTTTCACTCGTTTTCATCATTTTTGCGAACTTTTGAAGTTTTTACAACCCATTACTATAAGACCCTTTTTGAGATAAGAAATCTGAATAAATTTTTCATTGATTAGGTGCTCCAAACAATTTTTTTTAAAACCTACAAGAAATGTCATTGTAGTTGAAAAAACATACGAAATAGTTTATTGGAGTTTCGAAGAAAAATTATAATTTTACATCAATAAAATTTTGTAATTTCAATGTAAGGAATAGGGAGATGGATTTGGCCCGAGCGAAGCGAGGGCGAAAATTTTAGAAAACCTCAAATCGAATGTGCAATAAAATAATGTTTTGGAAAAATAAACTTTAATGAAAAATCGACTGTTTCTACTTTGAAATGATTAAAGCAGAAATATATCATGGCCGAGCGTAGCGAGGCCGCGAAGCTTTTGAAAAATTAGATTTTCAAATATCAAAAATAAGTTTTAAGGAGAATAAGAACAATGAAATTAATTGGAATAATTTTGAAGAAAAGTGCGAAAAAATCTCTTTTAAATTACAAGTACAACTATAAAATTATTTTGGTTGACGAGTGAAAATTTTTAAATTGCAAGGTAATTAATAATTTTTTTTTTCAAAAAAGCATTTATTACAACGGTTTAATAATTCTTCGCTGAGAAAATGATCAATTTTCAGTTGGAAAAGGTTGGGAAAATGACTAATTTTCCCAACTAAAAAGTAAAAATTTTGTTGATTTCCGACTGTTAAAATAGGTAACCATTTTATTTATTCATTTTTCATTAAAGAAATAAATACTAATCGTCCCAACTGACATTTTTACTCATCACTTGGGAGAACGACCAATTTTGAGTTGGAAAAATAACCAATTTTGAGTTGTGAAAATAACCAATTTTGAGTTGTGAAAATAACCAATTTTGAGTTGTGAAAATAACCAATTTTGAGTTGTGAAAATTACCAATTTTGAGTTGGGAAATTTACCATTTTCGAGTTGGGAAAATTACCATTTTCGAGTTGGGAAAATTACCAATTTTGAGTGGGAACAAGTGAAAATTTTGTTGATTTCCAACTTTTGAAATAACTATTTTATTTATTATTTTTCATCAAAAAAATTAATCCCAACTGTCCAATTTTCCCAACTGTCCAATTTTCCCAACTGATGTGTTGAAATGTTCAATTTTCCCAACTCAGAAGTAAAAAATTTCCTCAGGGGGGAAGCTCCCCCCCTCCCCCCTATCGGTACGTCACTGGCCAGAAAATAATGAATAGGTTGGCGAAATGAGGCCTTCAAAAATTTTAGGTGGAAAAAAATGAAATTCAAGTGGGGGGGGGGGGGGTAAAAATAAGCGAATACTCCAAAACTCTTTCAAGGCTGGAAATAAATGAACATTAAAACCCTAAATCTTAATACCAATGATCGAATTCATGAATCATGATCATGATGTATAACTACGAAAAATTTCAATTAAAAAAAACTATGTATGGGGAAAAATTGTAATTTAGAAACATTTTACGATAAAATTTTATAGTTAGAAGAAATATTTTGAGAAAAATCGCAAATTTGTTATTTGAAAAAATTTTGGGTAAAAAATTGAAAAAACTGGGGAAAAATGTGAGAAAAAATTATAATTCGATAAAAATTTAAGATAAAATTTTAGAACTGGATTATATTTTGCGAAAAAATATTAGTTGAAACAAATTTTAAAAGAAAAATGTTGAGAAAAATTTTAAGTTGACAAAAAAATTTACGTTGAAAATTTTTTGAGAATGTTTCCTTCTGTTTGGATTTTGAAGGGTGCAAAATTGTTGAAGAGATTTTTGAAAATTGGAATACGAAATTCAAATGGAACATGATTGATAATGCAAAAAGAAGTTTCCGAACGGGGAGAGAGGGCAACTCCTGGCCTTTCAAAATTGCATCTTTGATCAAAATAGTTGGAGCTGAATCGGAATTTTTTGAAAATGACATCCTTTTTGTGAAAAATGTTCGTTTTGTGTTGAAAAAAATTAAGAAAAATTGTATGTACTTACTTTTGGAATTGAAAATCATCACAAAAAAATTCACTCCTGGCGGAAATTTTTAACTTCTACCCTTTTTATCTCTCATAAGCTAAATTACAGTTCTTCCGTAAAAATATTAATTTTTATATTTTGAGGTAAGGAAACGAAAAGAGATTGAAGAGCTTATTCGAAATTTTGAGTATGTAAAAAATGGTTCTTTAAATGCTTATCTAAAAAATGAAGTTTTGAAAATTTTACTTTTTCCTATTATTTTTTTTATTATTTTGATTGGTTTTAACGAGATATTTGGAGCTAGATTGAGCGGGAGAGGGACAATGGTGTATTTTGCCTCCCATTAATGGAAAAATTATTTTTTTAGGCAAAAAAATTGGATTTGAGTAGAAATTGATTGAAAATGGAAACATTCACCTAAACTAAAACCTATACCCCAAATCTCAGTTAGGTGAACTCGGTACCAGCTTCGATTTTCGTTCTAACTCCCTCAAATAGTGTCTCTTGATGTCTTAAGTAGGTAGTAGGTACACCTCTGCGAGATGGATCTTTGTGCCAAAGAACAAAAAATTTCCTTCACTCCGTTGAAATCAAAAATTATTCTTGAAAATACTGCAATAAAATGAACATAATTCCGGAAGGGAGTGGGGGGGATGGTCAAAAATTTTTCCACGAATTTTTCACATCAAGAGACACTATTTGAGGGGGTTAGAACGAAAATCGAAGCTGGGACCGAATTCACCTACCTGAGATGTTTCCTTTTTCTATCAAAATTTTGCTACTTGAAGCAAAGATGAAACTGTTGAAACGTTATAATAAAATTGACTAATGTACGAGTAGGTAATTAGGTATCTAGGTAATGAGTAAGTACTGGGTAAACGTGTGTGGGGAGGTGGGGAGGGGATGGAATGTTGTGTTTCTTGCTTTGGAGATGTATTGAACATTTTTTACTTTTTTTTTTGTGTAGGTAGTATTTCCCTGTAGGTAAATTTTACTTTGCCGCTTCCTTGAATTAAGGACTGAAAATCGAGAAAACCTATGCAAAAATGTTGTTGTTTCAGCAGATTTCTCAAATTTTTAGCGTTTTATACGGGAAAAATGATCAAAAAAATGAAACTAACGTCGGATTTGTGTTCAGCGGGTCAAAATACCCCGATAAGCATCCATTTCGTGATCGTTTTGCTTAAAGTCTAAAAATTCACCTTTTTCACTGATTTTTCATAACAAAATGGCGAATTTCGAGGATTCAAGTAAAATGATCGGGAAAAGGGTGTTTATTGGGATATTTTGACCTGCTAAACACGAATCCGACATTAGTTTCTTCATTTGTCCATTTCTTTCCATATAGAACGCTCAAAATTTGAAAAATCTGGTAAAATAATAACATTTTTGTACGTTTTTTCTCAATTTTCGGCCCTTGCGGCATCGAAATCGGCAAAAGTGAATGCGTGAGGTGAATCTACGTTTAAAAAAACGTTTTTGGGATATTTTCAAAAAGTGCGGTCGCTCTTCGCTTATAAGGGTAAGGTTGCCATATTTCGACCACTTTTTTTCAAACTTCCACCAATCGAAGACTTTTTGAGGTAGAAACGTCGAAAATGGCTTAAAAAATACCTTGATCCTTCCTCTACCACTCCCTAAAAATTTGAGCCAATACAATCATTTGTTGTATTTTTTGCGATTTTTTTTCTGAGGGAACTCAAAAATGGATTTTGAAATTTCGGGTTCCTAATTTCGACCACCAGCTGATTTCGCCCGCATAAAGCGGAATCTACCCGAAAAGAATTTTTTCATGTTCTTTTTTGACAGATAAACAAAATGAAACCAAAACGACAACCCTACAGTCAAAACTCGAGGAGAAAATCAGAAAAAACAAAATCGCATTCAAAAAACAGATTACATAAGATAGTATAGCTGGTCGAGATTAGGGCACCCCAAAAAATTTGAGCTTTGGTGAAAATTTTTGTTGCGTACCTCCAGTTGTTTTCAAAAACGATGATTTTATCGAAATCTGACACCATGCCCCATCACAATTCACAATTATTTGGTAGAATTTATTTAAAAAATTATTCATAATTTGAGATCAAAGAATATGTAAAAAAAAAATTTCACCTATGCGATTTCGTTTTTTTCAATTTTCTCCGCTAATTTTGCCTGTAGGGTTGTGATTTTGGTCTCAAATTGTTCATCTATGAAAAAGGAACGTGAAAAATTTTTTTCCGTGTAGATTGCGTCCATAGCGGCCGAAATCGGCCGGTGGTCGAAATTAGGAAACGGTCGAAGTTAGGGCACTTTACCCTTATGGTGTTTTCTAAGATTAAAAACTTCAAATAGCCGAAAAAACGTGAAAAGGAGTGCACCAAAATTGTTGAAAAAATTATCGTAAATACATCTCTACGAGATGTAACTTTGTGCCAAAGAACAGAAAATTTCCTTCACTTCCGTTGAAATTGAAAATTCTTGAAAATATGGCAATAAAATGGCCATAACTCCGAAGGAGGGGAGGGGGTTAAAAATTTTCCAGCTTTTTTTTACATCAAGGGGTACCATTTGGAGGAGTTGGATCGAAAATCGAAGCCAGGGCCAAATTCACCTCTTACCCCGCTATTATACCAAAAAAAATTAATTGATGATAAAAAACGAAGTTTTTAAATTTTAAGTTTTGATATAGTATTTATTTAGAGCCAGATGAGACGCGAGGCGGTGGGGGAAACTTGGCTGCCTTCAATGATGACAAACCTATATTTCAAGTCAAAAAATTAGCTTCATGTTTGAAATTTTCGAAAATGATGACATTGATGACCTCAATTTTTGTAATAAGGTGAAAAACTGGGCAGGGTGTCCACTTTCTGGAAAACCTAGAAAAGCCATGGAATTTTGAGAGTCCTGGAAAAAGCAGGGAAAAGTCAGTAAATTTTGAAATTTCCGCTGGAATTTTGTAAAAATCCAGAAAGGAGATAAATCATCTGTGAAGTATTTTTCTGCTCATTTTATCCAAATTTATTTGCCCTCGCTTCGCTCGAGCCAAATTCTACCGTTCCTTGATCGGTATGTGTAACTTTTTTATTTGGCTTTTGTTAATCATATATTGATTTTAGTAAATTCTTCCAAGAAATGCATTATTTTCGATTCTTCTTCGCTCAAACTATTGAGAAGATCAAAAAAAAAATGACATGAACGATTTCTCCTTCTCTGTACTATATTTTTTCATTTCAGAAAAAGCTCATACTTATTAAAATAGAAATTCAGTAATAAAAAAGTCATGCCTCCGTGACAGCATTTAACCCATCTCCCCCATTTCCTAAATATATTGTGTAAAAGGTCCAGAAAACTTGGAAAAATAGTCTGGAAAACCTTGAAAAGTCTGGGAAAATCATTTTTGAATTATTGTGGACACCCTGCTGAGAAAAGTTATGCTCCTCCGGGTTGAAAAATCTGGAAAAATTTCATTTTGGTCGAGAATTTTCGATTTTTTGATTTTGGAGAATATTATCTTTTATTGAAGGAAGGAACAAATGAGATATTGAGATGCTGCAACTCGTAAAATTGGACCGCAGTTGACAATTCTATCGTTCTTGAAAAATTTATTTTGTGTAAATGAATATTAAAATTTAAAAAATGACTTTTCTCTTTTTCCCATATGTTGCCTAGTATAGCTACACATGCTATAAGGAAACGCTGGCTATGCTTTTAAGGGATGCAATTCGGGTATCTGCTGAGAGAAAAAAAGCTCAAAACGAGATGCTAAATTATCCTCTCGAAACGAGTTCTTTTCTTATTTCGACTGCGAGCGATTGAACTGGTGCATGTGATTTGCGAGTGCACAAGAACGAGAAATTAAAGCGATCGGATAATTTAACGCGAAATGACCCATTTATTTTGCCATTTACTCGGTTCCGCGGCTAGCTCAATGTACGCACCGTGTACGGCGCTCTTTGCTCGTAAGTTCATTGAACCAGATAAGAAATTGGTGGGGAATATACCGGAGGTTTGTTTTGATTTGTATCTATGCCTAAATATGTACGTATCCAACGGTGTTTCTGTTTGGTGTATGGTGAAAAGACCTTAAAACGATGAAAGGGTGGTAATTTTCGTGGAAAATTCAACCGTCGCGTAATATCGTTTACGAGTGGAATTTATTAAGTGCTGGAAAAGGCCCGTGGAGCGTCGATGCGATGATTCTGTGTAGTTTAGTGAGAGCAATTTAATATTCGAGCCAATGAAAGTGTACCGGCTTAAGGTGATAGCCCTTGTGACCCGGTTCGCCTCAGTCTAATTTACGCGGTTCGGCGAGCCGTGTTTGGACGAGATGAATGGGATAGATGGAGATTTTAGTGCCGGATTATTGCCTGTGTTTGTTTTCGCCGAGGGGGTTTTCTTTTTTCCGGATTGCAGTCGGAGGCGCGACGGTGTTTGTTTAATTTATTGGATGTGAAGCGTGGGGGAAGGGGAAAGCGAATTTTTAAATAGTGTAATTATTTACGTAGATACTCTTTGTTAATTTTAATGTAATTGGATTGCGGATTAATGAAGATTTTTGTTTGTTTTGTTTGTTTTAGGTGAGTTCTGAAATCATTCTGGTAGATCGTTAATACAAATTATTGTAAGCTCGTAAGGAGTGTCAGAGTTCTATATTTTGGCATTTCGTATTCCTTTGAGCTGGAAAAAGAAGGAGCAAAATGCCCATGTGAGTAAAATTTAATTTCAAAATACCTCTTGCTATGCGATAACTGTTTTCAGTAATTTGAAAAATTATGTGAAAAATATGATTGCAATCTTGAATCAGAATTATTTCAATTTTGGACGATTCGAATCTCTTCGAATCACAAACCTAACGAATCCGAATTATAACTTTTTTTTTTTGAAAATGTGAAGCAATGCTTAATTGTTTCATAACGAAACACAATATACAACTAAAGCTTGTATTTGTTCGATTTTTGCTTCAAAAAATAACAAAGAAGCCCAAGAAGACAAGTTTAAATCACAGGAATAAATCATTAAAATTTTCGAATCACAATTCATCGGGGAGTCTTCTAACAAAAAAAATCAAGAAACCCCATAAAATACCGAAACAAGAATTTTGCTTTTGTATCAAGAAAACCAGAAAATAGAAAGAAGTGTAATAATTTCATTACGAAAAACATGAATTTTCAAAACTTTGCTCTTGAAATTTTTAATCGAAGAGCAAAAAAATGAATTCTTTTTGGAAATATTTGAAGCAAGAAAAAT
Source organism: Pseudococcus viburni (assembly GCA_033439095.1). Classification (NCBI taxonomy): domain Eukaryota; kingdom Metazoa; phylum Arthropoda; class Insecta; order Hemiptera; family Pseudococcidae; genus Pseudococcus; species Pseudococcus viburni. Next base: position 846,313 of record JAVBJF010000115.1, on the reverse strand, counting down.
GGTATGAAAATGGCAAGAAAAATCAAAAAAATGGCAGGAATTTTAATTTTTTTAAACCATAGTAGACACCTTTGAAAATATGATTCGAATCGTTTCTGAAGGCTTCGAGTCTTTCTTTTTCGCGAATAATTCAAAAATCGATTCGAATTATTTTCAGTGATAGAAATTTGTGATTTGAATCGTGTCGAAAACTAAATTTTGCATTTTTAATCGAAAAAATTGAGATAGAGTAAAAAATTTGACGAAAGTAGTGACAAATTTTTGAAAAATTTATAGTTCGCGGGTCGAAAAAATTTAAGAAAATTATACCTATTTCAAATTTGTTTTAGATAAATAGAAAAAAAATGTAATCTGATTCGAAAATTTTCAATTTATTCCTCCAATAATGCTCAATTCGGATTGTCTTTGGCGGATCTGACGATACCTTAAATTTTATACTGAAATTATTTCATGTGATAATTTTGCCTCGGTTTGATATTGAAGAAGTTGGAAAAGCTTTTAAAGATATATTTACAATGTTTCGAAAATAGAAGAGGCACAAAATTTGAAAATAATTATTCTTATAAAGCGTCTGGAATTAAATTGTGTTTAAAAAGTCTTTCATTGGATAATCTAACCAGTAACCGGGGCACTTTTCACAATTTTTTCAATTTTGGAATTCTGAATATAAATATGTATAATTCCCTATCGGGGGGGGGGGGGGGGGTTCCTTCCGAGAATCTGCTAGGCCTAAATTAAATTGTCTCATCACTACGAGGGCTCTTAAATGAAAAATTTGGCTTAATCACGTCGCGTCGTATCGACGTTTAAACGACTTTTTTCTTCCAAATTTTTTCCTCTGGCTCCAATTTTCTCTGCGCAGTTCTCCCCCCCCCCCCCCCCCTCAATAAAGTAGTTATAATGCTCAAAAAAATCAACAATTTTGCCATCGTTGAGAGAATCTCTCCTCCCCTTAGAAAAGGTAATCACTTTCAAACATTTTTTTAGCTTAGAATTAATTTTGCTGGATCATGAATTGAAAATTATTAACAAGCATGAATAAGACGGATAGTTCAATTTCTAGTTCAAAATGCATTATTGGCAACGTTGCAGTTTAACAAAATATTGCCCAAATAATGTATAGTTTGAAATTTTTTTATTGATTTTTAATTCGATATTGGAGTTTTAGAGCTTTGAGCTTGAAGTTCACTAGTCGCCTCAAAAATATCATCTTTCTGAATTTTTAATCGTTAATGAACTTCGACATTACATGAATGTAATTCTTATTAAGTTATTATACTGAATGAATTATTGGCAACATCGCATTCTCAAATGTTGATTAAAAACTTCAATTTTGAAAAATGCAATAATTCAATGGATATAAATTGATATTTTTTGTGGTTGATTGGGATCTTTAGGTTGGAGTTTGGATGTCAAATGAACTTGACATAAATTAACGAATGTGAAATGAGCTATTGGCAACGTTGCGTTTTCAAGAATCTAATCAAATACTAAATCTGCTAAGGATCGGAAAGTCGCGATTCTTTCAAATCATAAATTTTGAACCTAAAGTATTTTTATTTGAACCTAATATTGAAAAAAATTACCAATTTTCAGAAATTTTAGCCATTTCATTATATAAAGTAGACAAATTTTTTAAGTGAACTTTTTGTAATATCCTCTTCAAATGATGCATTGAATTCAATCGTCAAGTTCATGTGCACAAAATTGTTTATCAAAGACTTGATCCTTGATTACCCGTGTTCTGAAAATTGCTTTTGGAATGGATTATTGGCAACACCGCACTGATTCGAATTTTTTTCCAAGAAATACCTTTTGTTTCGAATAATTCTTTTAGCTCTTCTTTGCAGTTGGTTACTTAAAGACCGGGGTTTGATGGAACGAGGGGCGGAGATTGCTTGCTTCTTGCCATAAGCGCACCTCCGGGCTCAGGGGGCTCCAGCCCCCCTTAAGCTCGGACAGGAGATTTTTTTATTACAAAAATGTGAAAAAGGTGAATTTTTTTCTCTTGAAACATGATTTAAAAAAAACAAATACGCCCTCGTTTCGCTCGGGCAGTATTTTAGTCCTATTTTAAAAATTGACGATTTTTCACTGATCTTTCGGTCAAAAATCACTGATTTCTTTATCAATTCCCAGTTTATCAGAATAAATCAATAATTTTAACTGAAAAATCAGTGAAAAATAACAGATATTCCGTAATTTTTTAATTTTACTTAGCTCAAATCCGTTTATGAATTATCAACGTACTGAAAATACCCTTGCTATGCCAGCGTCACTAAAATAACAAGTTACTGAATTTTTTCATTGAAATTTCAGCCCCCTCCTATTTTTTCCGAATCCTGAGCCCCTCCCTTAAATAATTTCTGGGTACGCTTATGCTTCTTGCCTTTTCAATTTTGCAAAATTGCATTTTTAAACGGAAAAACTGAATTTTTTGTAAGGGATAATTTTTTCTGGGGGGGGGGGGGGATTGTTTGTTCAAGTTAGATAAAAGTGTGCTTTAAGTCGGAATAATCGAAAAAAAAAACATTTCAGGCAAAAATCTTGAGCTTTTCAATTTCCAAAAACTAAATCTATTTTTGAGACTAAAACAATTTCAAAATATTATTCATCGGTTGTGTTCAAAGCAAAAAGTTATTTTGAACTTCATCAAAATTGACACGAAATTGGTTCAACGTAATTTTTTTCGAAGATCTCTCGAAATCCGGATATTTTGTTCTATGAATTCAACGAAGCACCATCTGAATCTTTCTCCCCCTCCCATTCTCATCTCTTCGCCTTACCGCTACCTCGAACAAACCCGCGAGAAAAAACTTCTACATCAACCTCATTTCACCTTTCCTTACCGAAAAAAAAAACTCATCTTACGCTCTCTAATTCAACTCGGGAAACCAAGACGACATCGCGCCGCGCATTCCACGATCCTGATGAATGAATCGGTACAACATCGCGACAGAAAACACGCTACGAGAAAAAACCGTCGTCATTCAAGCATAGGTCTTGATTTATCGTAAACTTCGCCGCCACCTCGCCGAGAGAAGATTGATAGAAGTCATTAATATAAAATGAAAGCAAAATGGCATCGGGCCAGTCGCTTTACAATGCTGAAAACAAAATAAACATCGACAATTCGAATCCGAAATCGGCCACAAAGCTGACGAAAAAGTCCATCTGGCGAATTCGTATCTCGTCTGGAGTTTTTACAAAAACACTCCGACTCCAACAAGGTGGCAATTTTCGTCATCGAGGAAAAAAAAAGACGTGAGAAGTTGGTTTTGAAAAATTCACGCGTTTTGGCTCATTTTGCTCGAGCAAACGTTCAATCTGCGGTTTTACCTTCGTATTACAATTACGTGTACCAAAAAACCTATACTTCGTGAGTTCTAACCAGCCAGCTCATCGTGCCACAGCTACTTCTGCCAGTCGGCAAACCGCAAATTGTCCGCATACTTTCAGGGAGACTAAAAGGTTAATGATACGTGTCGGTGAAAAAATTTTCCTAGCTTTTGTATTATTGTTCGGTACCACTTTCGAAGCCAGCCAGACGCAATTACCAACACGTGTTGGCGAGTTTTGCAAATAAAAAGGACGACGGTCCGGTGCGAAATTTATACAATATTTGCACGAGCTTTTCTCGCGTCTCGGGCCAATAAAAAGTCTGAAAAAATGGCTCGAACGAGCGTCGCACTTGTTGAACGCGTTTAATCGTCTAGTTCGCTTCGTATTACTAAAAATCTTGATAACTATCTTAAGTTGCGGTAATTGACTGTGTTCATTGTACGTTTACACGCCAAGCCGAAGGAGAATGAGAATACCAACCCGACGTCGGTATTATGAATAATTTCGAGACTTTGAAAAGCACACAACACGTCGTATCGTGGCATCGTTTGCGTCGACTTGAGTACTTTATACTTGGGCGAAATTACAAATATTTCCAAGGTTCGAGTACCGTGTGTATTACGTATTATGACGTATCAGTTCGAGTGAAAAATAATTATTAATTCATAAGGGTTGGATTCTTATATTTTTTCCATCGCTGGCTCGTTTTTCTGCGATGTGAAGAACTAGGTCATATGGCTGCGTATTTTTCCATGTGTGGGTATGTAATTCGTCCGAGTGTATGAAATTACTCTGCATAGGTAACTAAGTTGTAGAAATGAAGTAGATGAGTATGTTATAAAAGTACTCGATGACAGTTGTCCCGTATTCATAGAATACCTGTCTCCCTGTCTGTATAATATTTTCAAGGGTAAAGTCATTACGAATCGATGATATAGAAACACGATGTCTGTAAGGATTAAATATATACCCAAGACCGTTATTTATTTTCGAACGAAGAATCGTCGTTTTATCAATATTGGTAGTTAGAGTTATACAGGGTGACTTGAAATTTCCGGAACGCAAAAATTGATTCGTAAAAAGAATTGTAAGGCCCAGCAAATAATGAAATCGTATTTACGACGTAGCTGAAGCTCCATTCCCTTCAAAAAATATGAACTCATCCCTCACTGCTCACGAATTACTAAAAAATTTTCAATTTTTTTCGATTTTTGAGTTTTTCAAAAAAAAATCTCAAAACCCAAAATTCCGAAACTTTTAAAATAATTGAGATTTTCAAAAACTAATATGTGCATATTGTGAAAGGCCATTGAACAATGATCAAAAATCAATGCATTCCGATTTTGCCTAATCAAAAATTTGAAGGGGCAAAAATTTACCAAAAAATTCAAGTTTTTATAAAATTGGCAACACTGCCTCCCCCATTTAACCCCTCTCGGATATTTTGAGTACAGCGTTGGCATTGTCCCTTGTCGACCTACAAGTAGGCAACCCTTCATTCAGATCAACGCGAGACAATATGGAACGATTCGACTCTAAATTACGAAACAAACGTTACGTTCCGGAACTTTTGGGTCACCCTGTACGTAGGTAGCCTAGGTATGAATTGTTTTAGAAGAGAAGACTTCAAAAATGATACGAGCAGTGGTAATTGTTTGTGATGAGGATATCGAATGATTTTTGTCGAGGATCAAGAGGCAATGGATTGGATTTCATGGCTGACACCGAAGTTGAAATTGGTTGTTGGTAGAGGAAAGAGTTACCAGCTGACGTACTTGAAGGTCTTCAAGAATAAATTAAAAGGTGGGATTGAGCATGGATGAGTGGTTTTTTTCACAGGTACGAGAAAGAGGAAGTTGAGGTGTCAGAAAGTATCAGTGTGTTTAGGTTTGAGGTATGTGATAGGAGGCGAGCAGGGGCGGCGCTATAGGGGTTACGGGGAGGGGGTAGTCAATTTCCAGTCGGCAATTTCGACAAAATTTCGGAGATTTCATGTAATTTGGCAAAATTTTGGAAATTTTGGCAATTTTGGCAAATTAAAAAAATATTTGAAATTTTTGCAGCATATAAAAGTAATGAAAAACAGAGCCTTTTAAAATTTCAAGTTTACTGTCCTCTTTCAGAAATCTCAATCCAACTCTAAAATTACTTACCCACTCCCCAAATTAAAAATTTTCAAAAATTTCGGCCTCGCTGCGCTCGGCCTTATTGAATTTTTTCTTCCATAATTACAAAGCAATCTAAATCTTACAAAAATTATTTTTTTCGTATTTTTCCTCAAAATTATTCCAATAAATTTTATCAAATTTTTGCTCATTAAAATGCAATTTCGATATTTGGAAATCAAATTTTTCAAAAGCTTCGGCCTCGCTGGCGCTCAGCCCTATCGTATTTCTTCTTGAATAATTTTTGAGTAAAATTACCAGCTTTTTTATTCAAGTTAATTAATTTAAAACATTGTTTTATTGAATTTTGAATTTAAGGTCTTCTACTTATAATTTCCGCCCTCGCTTCGCTTGGGCCAAATTTATTTCTCTCATGTTCACATTGAAACTATAATTTTCTAAATCAAGTAGGCTAAGAAAATTTCATAGATTTTTCAACTACGTACAATGAAATTATCGAGGGAAAAATTCAGGCATGAGGAGGACTGCGCTGCGTCATTTATTTTTTTTTCATGCAAGAAATTTTGCTCTGAGCAGGGATGAGCGAGAATCGCTTTTAACAATGGAAATAGATTCGAAAATCCAAGAAATAATTTCCTGATGTGTGCAAGATTAAAAATTGACGTAATCTTGAACACGGTGTTACTTTTCAAGTTTTTGTTGCGTTGATCTCTAAAAATTGTGTTTTTCCCTTTCCATGATGTTGCTTCACATTGTTTTTGCTGTAATCATTGCAAAAAATTCTCGAATTTTTGAATTCTTATTTGGCAATTTTGAATTTTTTATTCGGCATTTTTGAACCTCATACCCCCAAAATTTTGTGTTCGAACCGCCTCTAGAGGCGAGGTAACTAGGCTTTTTAAAATTTATTTTAGGTTTGCGAATTTGAAAAATTGAATGAGTTCCTAATAATTGCAGAGAAAGAAAAATCTCGAATTTTTTAACGCAATATTTTATTTTTTAGTAGGTAATTCTTCAAAGAAAATGAAGTTTAGAAAAAGCAACTAATCGTGCAAATAGAGCATTAAAAATCAAGTATTTAAATAAAAATTGATCGAAAATTTTCAAAAAAAAAGCAAGTCCTATCAAATCTGCACATATGTAGTTGGAAGGAAACGGGAATAACAAAAATCTGCGTGAATGGGGGGGGGGGGGGGGGGGGGTTAAAACTCGTGAAATTTCTGATTGAAAGTAGTATAATTTTCTTCAAGTTTTTGGACTCAAAATGCAATATTTTCCAAATCTGTTGAAATTTTTGCAAATATATGAGTATTTTTGCCCCTTCGAAGTGATTTCATTTTTCTAATTTTGATAGGAGACAAACTGAAAACTCCTATTCTCTCATTTTTCCTACGTTTCATTTGTTTTGTTTTTTTTTTAATTTGATCAATGCATTTTTTGGTGCAGAAAATCACGTCATTTGCCGAATAAATTCATAAACGGTAGGGGGAGGTGTGAAAAACCCAGAGATTGGATTTTTGATAAACGAATCGTGATGCAAAATTTTCAAAAAATTTTGTGAATGGTGCGCTCGATTCAGCAGGACAATTAAAATTTGAATGGTTGAGGGGGAGAAGGGTGTGAAGATTGAGATTTATTCATCAGATGAATGTGAAGTAGTAACAACGAATAAATGAAAAAAGTTCGAATTGTAGGTACATGAATTTCAAAGTTTGTTACCGACCCTTTATGTTTTTTTCAAAAGATTTTTTAAATTGAAATTATAAAAATGGATTTTCAGCCCAAAAACAGATTCACGTTAAAAAATGCAAAATTGAACGTATTTTATATTTTTGAGGGGTTCGGGTTGTCTCGTTTTCAGCATTCAGTATCCTTTTTCAATTACAGAAATATGACAATTTAGTCATTGGTGAAATTTTTCACTTGTTTTATTGGATGTTGGAAAAAATGAAGGGGAAGAGGGAAGATGCTGAAGAATGGATTTTACATATCGAGTTTGAAAAATATACAGTCATACCCACGAAATTGCAAAATTTCATCTAATTTAAAATATTTAGTGTCTTTTTTAACGGATTTACTGCAAATCGTACGCAGAGCAGGCCCTTGACGACAGAAATGTTTAAAAAGTGGTATTTTAGCTTTTCAAGATCTTTTTTGGAAATTTCTCGCTCTCGTTACATTCCAACTTGATAAATCCATCATTTTTTTCTAAATTAAGTACCTTGGTAATTTTTTTTAATTTTCAAAATAAAAGTTGAACGAATTTTTTCATTTTAGAAAATCCCCTCTTATTTGGTCACTTTTTTGATTTCGTACTGTAACCATCAGTTCATTTTGTTTGATCTCTTCTGTGTCCTGTTTCTTCTTCTCTCTCACCCACCACTGTATAAAATTCGTCAATATATCGAAAAAATTAATTTTCAAATTGTGGATTTCTTTGTTCGTTCACTAAGACAGATATTTCAAATATGGTTTAAAAAAAGGTCATGAAAATTTCAGAATGTTTTAGGGGAAGTTTTCAGTTTCGAATTATGGTAAATCTTTGTATTTCAAGAAAAATCAAAGGAAAGAGGGTTTTTTAAGTTTGGGAAATTTTTATTATGGGTTTTAGAAAGTTGAGAAACAAACGTAATTGGAAAATAGTGAACGAATTTTGGATTTGATTACTTTTTTTTTTTTCAGTGATACTGAACTGATATCTTCACTTTTTTTCTATCTCAGTCTCCCCTTTTTTGAACTCATCAAATATTTGTCGAAGATTCTGAATTTTTTCTCTCAACTTATCGGAATGAATACCATTTGAATCTAATCCGGAATTTTTTTAGATTCCCATCCATTTTCCTGAATTTAGTTTCCCGAACGACCGAATTCCCGAATAGAAACCCTTTCAAAAAAGTTATTTCTGAATCTATTTTTTCTAATTACTTTTGTAGGCCTCTATGGAAGGCCTAATGAGACATTTTGAGATATTAGAAGTCAAATTTACATCACTGATAGGTATTTCAAATGGTTAATTACGAGGTTTTTGAAGGTTGGGAGGAGAGGGGGGGGGGTCTAAACCGGAAAAATCCGATTGGAGTGCTAAAAACGTATAGAATTTTCAGAACCTCAATTTTTATTGGAATATTGTTCGCTCCTCCACTAAAAATCGTCCCCAGAGGTGGGAAATCGGTTGAAAGGGATTGATGACTCAATTTTATAATGAATACAATGCGAGCAACTTCAAAGTATTGAATCTTGATTTTCAAAGCTTGACTATGAGGAAACTGTAGCAAACTAAACCGAAAAGAGAGATTTCTTCAAAATGAAAAATTTTGAACTTTGAGCCTGAAATTACCACTTTTTTTGAAAGTTTGGAAAAATTCATATTTTGTGACAGAATACCTAATGATAATTTTACTCGACTCTCGGGAAATTAAATTTGAGAAAATTGCATTCGGGAAAATAGATTCAGCAATACATTATTCGGAAGTTTTTCTATTATTTTGGGAATTTGGTCGTTCAGGAAATCGTAATAGGGAAATTGACCCAGAATTTTTTTTTTTTATGTAATAGGTTGGTATAATAATATTGGTGAAATATTTCTAATATGAATTTAATTAGGTATATTTAGTTCTGCAAAATATCAAAATTATTTCAATTTTTAAGGATTTTTTTGGGAGGGAGGGGGGAGTTGAAAATATTTTGTCGAGAGTCCTGCAAACTTTCTGTATTATTTCAATTTAGAAATTTTGTTAGGCACATTAGTACTTACTTGAATGTGATAGGAACTGTAAAATTAATGAACTAAAAATTTTTCACCTCAAGTTTCAATCTGAGGCAGATTTTTCACACATTTGATTTTCTTTCTCAAATTGAGGCCTATAAAAGATTACCGTACATTTACCCGAATCCATTCCCCCGAAAGACATTTCCCCGAATGACAAATCCCCGAATATTTTTTACCCGAATTCATTTCCCCGAAAGACATTTCCCTGAATTGCAAATCCCCGAATTCTTTTAACCCGAATCAGTTTCCCCGAATGCTTTTTACCCGAACCGTATCCCCGAATCCCTATATCCCGAATCCCTGTATTTCGAACGCCTATATCCCGAACGCCTATATCTGAAATGCTTATTTTTACCATGGAAATGAATATATGTTCATAATTTTAATTCTACTTCTTTCCAGTTAAAACCTAAAAAATAACTGAAAGAAAATTACATTAGAGGACTTAAAAAAAATACGAAATTTTGTGAAATGTAAACTTCAATTTTCTATGTTAAAAATCAACTTTTACGTTTGAAAAAGGAAAAATTAAACGGTTTTGAAAATTTTTAAGCTGAACCATTTCTCTTCCATTGGAAGTGTAAAATTTTCTACTTTTAACGTTTGCAACCCTTTCCCTCAAAATTTAAAAAAAATCGTTGCAGTGATTTTTTTTTACCAAATTTAAAAACGAAAGGACTAAGAGCAATTTGCCGAGAATTGGAATTTCTGAGTTCGTTAGCGCATAACATAACTTTATAAATTGTACCTAATATTGAATAAAATAAGTTTAGAAAAATTTCGGGTGTTTGTCATTCGGGTGAGAGGCATTCGGGGAAACGGATTCGGGTTTAAAAAATTCGGGGATTTGTCATTCAGGGAAATGTCTTTCGGGGGTTTCGATTCGGGCAAATGTCCGGATACCCCTATAAAATCTATCAACTAAATTTCTTCCCCGAAAACTTGTTCAATTTTGAAATTGTCAAATAGAACGTTGCCAATATTACATTTTATTCTTAAATAATCAAATTTTCAATTTCAATGGACATCTTTTATCGAATATCTGATCATTTGAGATTATAATTGTTTTCTGTACCCTCATTACACAAGCCGGTCTATAATTTTATCGCCCTACAATTTCTTTCCATAATGAAAACAATTTTTAAAACACTTTCCCAACCGTAAATACTTATGCAATTTGTTTGTGTTCATTCTAAGTCCTCTTGGTGGTGGTTTTCCTCCGTAAATAATCCAAATAAAACTCCCTCAGGCCCTATAATACTTATACCCATCACATACTTTCTCGTGCTTGCGACCTCACTCCCATTTCCACGTGCTCAGCATCAATTACAATCACTTTAGGGTGCCAGGATACCGATCACAAAGACCCCTACAATCTTTGGGGTGATTTTCCACCACCAGAACTTACCAGGTTGAAATTCAATTAAAAAAATATACCCAGACCCACGTATTCGCGGAATGAACCAGAGAATTATACGAATATTGAATAAGTTATAACCAGAGGTACATAGTGAAATACCTAAGTACCTATAATTCGTACAGGCATAAAAATGTACAACCACATACTACGTAGGTTAGGTACGTAAACCTTATATCATCTATTTTGTATGACGTAACACGTGCTGGCCGAGTGAGGATGACGATAGACGATTTATTGCGTTCGATTATGAACAGAGACCGGGTTCGAGATTCGAGAGATAATTATATCGATCTGTATGTGCGATTACATTCGATTAAAACTTGAAAACTTGGTTCGGCTTTTTACCGCCTCTTTCGTCGTTGCTTTTTCAATAAAAGCAACACGAAGGGTTCGCAGAGAGGAAAATCGCATAACGACGCAGCAACAAGATAGTAATAAAGTTATCCGCACATACCCGTACGGGTTATTAGTATTTTACGCTCGAAGTGATTCATCCATAATTGAAAGTTGTTTAAATTACCGTCTAAATGCGGTTTTGTGTCGAGTTTACAATGCGTTAGATGTCGTCGTCGGGAGCTTTGGTCGTATCCTGCGCGAAACAGCCGCCAGACCTTTATGGACGTTGTAAATTTTACAGGTGATTATTTTCTATACGTTTGTCGTCGTGGTTTTTTTTCAACTTTCTTTCGAACTCCGCTCGCGTACTAGTCGGCGTTTGGAAAAATTTTCACGAGCTTTTGCTATATATATTTATTAGGCGAAAGTTTAACGAGCGACCGAAAGATTAAATGAACGTCGAAAGTGCGAATAATTATAATTTAATGATCGGTACTACAACGTGGCGATACACCCGAGAATAACGCCTTTAAACGGCGCGTATATTGAAAATAATAGCGAAGATAAAAACCCAAGCGAAATGTGCAAAGTTTAATTAAATTATGAAAATAACTCCCTCCCCAGCCCGCCCAAGCGTTACCAGTTTAAGAAGTTTATCCGACTAACCCCTGCGATGCTGGCGGATACACCGTCTTGTTTCTTTTTACGTAATCGCGATGCGAGATGAAGCAGGGCTGACTACCGGGTTAAAAAATCCTCGAGATGATCCGTTTTATTATTCCCTTTCCCCGTCCACCCTTCCTGGATTTTTATGTCGATTCCTCGACTCGTCGAAAAATTGTTTTTGGGCAAATTTAGCGACGAAATTGGCGTATTATTTCGAAACATGATTAAGGGGGGAGGGGGGTAAATGAGAAATTTGACTCGTATCTCCAAACCCCTCCCTTCCCACTTCGCTCATTGTAAAATCGATAAAAATTGATGGAATTGTTTTTAAAGTAGTAAAATTTTTCAAAATTACGAGAAAAATTGAAATACTTAATTAAGGATTTTGTAAAAAAAAAAATGATACAGAAATGGTGTGATATTAATGAAGAGTTCTGAATCAAAAAACATAACGTCGAATATCATGAAAATTGTCTAAAATAACCTGAAAATTGATGCAGTAGGTAGGTATAATCAGGTATGTTATGTCTGGTAACATGAAATTTAATCAAATTTTTAAAAATTGTAAAATTTTGAAAAAAAAAGTTGTAATACTTATTTTAAAAAGTAAAATTTTTAAAAAAATGTAAAATTCTGAAAAAATGTGAAATTTTGAAAAAAAAATTGTGAAAGTTTGAAAAAATTTATTGAGAAAAAATTGAACCGACACCGAGGTAAAATAATGCAGAAAAATCTCATTTTCATGTTACATATTCCATTTTTGCAAAAATCTGACCAATTTTTAATAGCATTTTTGACAACTCTTACGACATTTTCAAATAAATTTCGAAATTTTTCAATCATTTTCTACCATGTTTCAAACAATTTTTATGGAATTTAGAACAATTTTTGTGGTAATTTTAACATTTTTAGAGCAATCTATTCATTTTTATACCTACCTACCTACCTACTCTTTGAAGTTTTTGTTGCAATATTATGGTTTATAGTAATTTTTGAAACAGTTTTGGCAAATAGTTTTTGTGTAATTCTCAAAGAATTTTAATTTTTACATGATTTTGACTTTTTGAAATTGTTTTCTGATTTCTTCAATTTTTTACTTCCTTTGGTAATTTTTGAACTTAAAAGAAGGTTAGAAATAATGATTTGAAATTTTTAAAAAGGTTTATTTTCTATGAATTTTAACGTTGTCAGTAGATATAATTCAGAATGATCTATTTCAATTAACGGAGGAGGGGGAGGGGAGTTTTGTGACTTTTTCATTAAATTATCAAGTTTTGAGATATTTTTCAATATTTCAAATGAAAGTCATTAGTCATAAAATAGGTTCAAAATATCAATCAATTTTGATAAAATCGTATCACAGAGTAAAATCTAGATCGTAAAAAACACGAAATCATAAAAAAATAGAAACACCTACGAAATTTTGTGAAAAAAATGGTAAGTAAACGATATTGTGTATTTCCTCCAGAAGACGATTTATAGTAAATAAATAGGTAATTGATTTCATGAGATGAAAATATGTGAAAATAGCTTTTGAAAAAAATAAGAGGGTACTTGGACTTTCCTCAGGGGCTCACCCAAGGAGGGGGAGGGGGCTATGGAGGCTCGAGCTCCCCCCCCCCCTTAAGCTCGGCAAGGAGATTTTTTTATCTTAAAAATGTTAAAGAAGAGTATGATTTTTTTTTTAAATTCGTTTCACTGATTTTTCAGTCAAAAATTACTAATTTCTCAGGCAATCTTCATTTTTTCGTTGAATTTTGCTATCCACCCCATTTTTCTCAAAATCTGAGCCCCCTCATACACAATTTCTGGGTGCGCCTATGAATTTCCTAGCTGAAAAAAGTTGGAAAATTGATGATGTTTTCCTTCGAAAGGAAGAGCTTGGATACTTTACTTTTTGTAAAGTTTAAAATTGCTCAAACTGTTTTTTTTTTTTAGGGAGGAAAGGAAGGGGATGGTGAGATAGAAGTAGGAGGAGGCTGCAAAGGAATTGGTTGACAGATGTGCAAAACAAAAGAAATCATAAATTTTTAGTTTTCAATTTCTGTTGGAACTCTCCATTAACTCAAACAAAGATAGGAACAAATTATCTGAAATTGGATTCGAATCGAAATCCACGAATCATTTTTTTTTGGATTCAAATCAGGATTCTAATATATTTTGCGTTTTCATGATTCGAATTCGATTTCGAATCAATGAGTGGATTCTAAATTAGAATCTATGGGGGGGGGGGGGCGGCTCTAACACGACTAAACGCATAAAACAACACAAACCAAACCTACGATAAATCCTCCGTGACAAATACAGCATTTTTTCTTTTTTTTGCCCTAGTAGGGCCTCACGAACCTCCTCCCCAAACCGTAGAGAAACAAATCCGGACAAATTATTTGAAACAATTTAAATCCATTTCACGAATCCGTACCTAATGTTTTTTTGGATTCAAACCATTAATACAAATCCAGTTTCATATGTGGATTCGAATCAATTTTTTAGAATTCGAAAATGGATTCTGAATCCTTTCCAGCCTTGACTTATACCTAATTTTACAACCTCGGAGTCTAAAAAAATTAAAAAAAACATTTGAAAAAAATTTGTTTTCATTTCAATGGGATTTTCTCAATTTTATGATATTTTTGAAGAAGTCTTATGCATAAGTTTTCAAAAATATTTAAAAATCAATTTTCAAGTTTTTTTGAACGATTTTTTGCCCACTTTTAATAGAACCGTTCTGATATGGTGATGTCATTTCAACGATTCTTACAACAATGTGTCTAGCAGGTCAAACTGTCCTAATAAGTCAAGCTTTTTGACCAATTTACCCTGATTTACTCAAAAAGTCAAGCTTTTTACGAAAATATAGCTATTAAAATTACGTTTTTTTAAATTTAATGTGTTTGTTGAAATTTTAATTTTCTATAAATAGCTACAAGCACGCAGATATATATTAATTTTTTTTTTTGGGGGGGGGGGGGTTCTTGAAAAAGTTGTGCAAAAATTCATTCCAAAAAGTCAAGCTAAGTCGAGCTTTTTGCTCAACAAATTTTGTTAGACACCTTGTGCAACAATTTTTGAGAATAATTTTCTGATCGTAAACTATTCTGATTATTTATTCATCTGTACGAATTTTGAACCACTTTTTCAACATTTTGAACTAATTTTTTTACACGTTTGGTGTTTTTTTAGCACTGATTTTTGTGATTTTTTTCCATTCTTAGATACTCGAATAATTTTTTTTACATTTTTTCTAAACTGTATTCATTTTGTGATATTGAAAAGAAAATACTTGACGATTTTATGTCAACGTTTCAACGATATTTTCAAAAATTTTACAATTGTTTTCTACGAGTCACTAATTTTTATAAATATTTTGAACAATTTTTTTGTTCTTTTAAATTTTTATAAATTTTATTTTGATTCAAAATTTTACAATGTGATTTTCAAAGCAAGTCTATACCATGTTAACAAAAAAATAGATCATTTCATCACGAATTATTTCAATTTTTTTCATTTAATTTTGATGATACGTGTATTCTATTTTTCTATGTATGTAGTATATTTTTAACAATATTTTTTCTTGTTTTTTTTTTTATTCATCTTTCTATTTTAATAGTTTTTGAAAAACTTCTTCCGACTTTTTTTTAAAATTTTCATTCAGTAAGTCCCGTCAATTAGAAATTCTCGTCAATTTCGTATTCAATGTTGTAAGATTAGTTAAAAATTTATTTTTCAAATGTGACGTGTCATGAGAAACCGTACCTTAGAGTAAAGGAGCCAAAAATGAGATTTTGACATTCTCTGATATAAAAATGTACGTGGAATCGAATGGAGCAAACCGCAGCTCAATCGGAGCAAAACTTGCCAAGTTATGACACTTTAAAGTTGAAAAATGCTGAAAACAACTTTTAAAAAAACTCTTGAAGTTTTCCATTACATTTTTTTTCAATTATTACGACTTATGAAGATATAGAAATGAAATTATGATGAAATATTGATTGTCCTTTAGTAAAATTTCACGAGAAATTCAATGGTGCAAGTTTCAGGTTCATATCTCGTCACTCAGTGCAACCAACCTTGCGAAAAAGTTGAAAAAAATTATAAAACTATATTAATTTTATTATTCGAAAAAATGAAAAAAAAACACGCTCGTACAAAGCAGTAAAACGACGAATAGAAAACAAGTAGGTAGGGTGCTAAAATTGTTCTTCAGACATCACAGAATACATTTCCGGCAAAAATTCATTTTTGATAAAAATAAAATTTTCTACTTATTTGACGTTTTTCTCAAAAACATGTTTTTCACCCTTCGGTATGGTTTCTCATGGCACGTCACAAATATCAACCTACCGACGAATTTTTTCGAACGTAAAATCGAGAATTTCGACTAAAAACTATCCCACCTCGCACCGAAACTCCACTTCGATGGCTTCTAAACTCGTCGCCTACCCATTTGATTTATGGATGAGATGAAACGTCGTAAATATTGTCGCGTTAAAAGAAATTTTCATTACGCGAGTCGATGTCGATTGTTGACTAATATGGATAATGACGCGGTGTTTTTTTCTTTTTTAAATTGTATATACGTGTATAGTGCGACCTTGAAGAGTGTTTTTTTTTTCACCTTCCCTATATACTTTTTAACAGGTGGGTAAACAAAGCATTGTAATGGTACGTGTAATATATTTATACGTGTGAGTAGATCGAGGTATTTTGTAAAAAGTTTATTTGTTGTGCTGGTGCGTTGATAATGTTAACGTCAGGAAATAAGGATCAGGTGAACGAGCGAATTGTTCATTTCGAGCTTGAGATAAGATGTTGTATATACCTAACTGCGCGTTATTTAATTATTCCGCGAATTGATGCAAATTGCGAAACTTTATCCTCGCGTATCGTATAGAATCAAGTATTTATATAGTTTTCTCTATTCGAACAGCAGCAGGGTTGGTTGGCACGATGTTGTAAGATATACGAAATACGAGCACGAGAAGGTATTATTTTTGGACTTATTTGCTCCAAAATAAAAGCATCGTTAGAGACGACTTTTAACTGATTCTGAATCGGATAAAGTTAACTGAATGGTGGATTTTTGGTGTAATGCAGGTGTGTCTCGTACACGAGCCCTAGGTGACCTGGGGGGAGGCAGGGGATGAGGTACGAATACCTCATCTCGCTAGTTCATAGGGGACTGTGCGTCTATCGCAATGCTGGTGGCTGGTGCCTGCTTTTGAACGGGCCTTGTTCAAGAAAAAGGAAACAAAAACAATTAATTGCCTCGAGCTCGAGTATATAAAATGCGAAATTAAAAGACTATCGTGGTTTTCCTCGATACCCGCTGGAATATGCTGGGTGAAGTGAGAAACTGCCGCAGGGACGAGATGAGGTAGAGGTGCAGGTGCGATTTTCGTATACGTGGGTTTCTGAATTAATGGAAATGATGAGTTGGCGTAATTTTTTTCGCCTGTGAGGGTTGGATTTTATTTTTGCTGGATTTGTTCGGTCGTCGATTGATTGTTTCGGAATGTGAGGGACGAGTGGATGTTGAAGGAGGTTTTTGAAGGAATGGGTTGATTTTGCGTCGTGCTGGGAAAGGGGTAATTTGAATGGAGGCAATGAATGAGGTGTTTTGATTTTTTTTGGCAAGAATTCTATAGATTTAGAAAATTGTTTTTCTCGTTGGATTACGCGATTTCCTCGAAAAATATGTGATTTGGTCAAAACTGAAAGTAAGGAGTTGAAGCGTTTTGACTGTTCAATTATCAATTTTCATCACATGAACGAAAAAAATTAAAAGAAAGGGGGTCGTTAAAAAACTGACGTCAAGTTTTTGAAGCCTGAATTGAAATTTTATTTTTAGGTATGCACGAACTCGAGCGAAGTGAGAGCAAAAAAAATTTTTAAAAAAACAAGAGCCAAAAATCACTGATTAAAAAAGCTGAGTTATCCGAGCAGAAGAATTTTTGTAAAAAATGCTTTGAAATTTGGGTAAAATGAGACTTTGATTTTGGGAAATATTCTGAACTTTCAAAAAAGTGTAAACATTTTCGGACCCGAACGAAGCCAGAAAAAAACTTGAAAAAATGCCTAAGAGCTGAAAATTACTCACGTCGAATCAAAAAAATGATTGTGAGAAAATTTTTCAAAGTAGGTAAATTGAGATAATTTGGATATTTGATAGTCTCGATTTTTAAGAAATAAGGAAAGCTTCAAACTGACCCTGAGCGAAACGAGAGCAAATTTTTTAGCAGAATATGCGTTATTGCTGTGAAAGAATATGGTTTTGAGATCACAAATGCTTTCCGAATAAAAAATACATTTTTGAAGGGGTTCTGGGAGGGGTTTTATCCCCCTTCCCCCATATTTATGCCTCTGTTGAGTAGGTACATAATACCTGTTCTTTGAACTGCAAAAAATATTAAATTGTCAATTTATGAAAAATTGAACTGTAAAAAATAAACGTAAAAATTAAAGAAAATTTTTTCCTCCAGGTGATGTGTAAATATTAAATTTTGAATATTTTTTGAGATTTTGGTATGTTTCTTTCTTTCTTAATTATTTTTTTTTAAAAGAAAATTTGGTCTTGACATTCAGTTTTGCAGTATGTAGGCGATACTTTTGATTTTTTTACCCTCCCCCTGCCCTCCCCTGCTTCTCTCGATCGTAGATCATTCTTCTATTGAATTTATTATCAACAATTCACTCCTCCTATACCTTTTCATCTCTATTTGAGAAAACATTGATGTTTTTTCAAATGAAATTAATACTTTCAGTTTAAGATCATTCCTTAGATTTACTAGAAAATTTGATTGGTAATTCAATTAATGACCCCCCTCCCCTTCAACCTCTCATCAGCAATACTTACGTTAGTGGTGTTATTTTCGTTATTTTTTTATCAATTTTTTTGTTTGAGGTAAGACTGACGAGAAAGAAAGCGATGAAAAATGAAATGTAAAGTTTCACAACAGAACCAAAAAAGTTCATGTTCAAATTTTTCCTTAAAATTGTTTTTCACAAAAACCGTATTATATTTGGCATTGATTTTATTCGATACTCGTCACCCATGATTTGGAATTATTTTTATTTTCAAGAAAAATGGATTCTAATCTTTCCAAGTTATCTGCTCATTTTTGACCTTAAATAATTGTTCTGATTGGATTCTAGGAATAGATTCACTCGTTCGCATACGATTCACTTATGAAGTTATTAAAATGCATCGAACAATATTCATTGATTTGTTCTGATTCTGTAGTAAAAATTGTACTCAATTTTTCTGAAAATGATTAAGTGATTTGTAAACGACTTACTCATAAAATGATTCAGTCGTTCACGAGCGATCAATCAATCAGACTTCGGTAAATCGATACAGATTCATTCATGAAGTGATTCAGTCGTTCACGAATGATTCAAGTATGAATTGATTTAATTAGCCTCAACAGATTCGATGAAAAAAATTGAGTAAAATCCGTCATGAAAAATACGATTCAAGTATAGACTGATTAAATTGGCTTTGAACGATTGATTTGTTGAAAAATAGTCATAAAAACAAAATTGATTTCAGTTTCATTTTTTGATTTCTAGTTTCAGTTTAAAGACATTTTTTTGCACAATTATTGTTGAAAATAGAAAATTTGACATCTTTGAAAAATTGAAAATCAAGTTTTAATTTTCCAATCACTAATGAAAAATATCATGTACGAATGATCTACAATTTGTTACAGTCGTTTACGAACAACTCGTAAAATTTTTCAATCGTTTACAAACTGGGCGCTGTTATTTCTACACGCTTGGCTGAGATGTTCATTTATAAATGATTCAGTTGTTCTCGGAACCGTTCGAACGTAATGTTCCCAGCAAAACAATTATATTTTTTCCAAGTTATTCCTACTTCAGATTTTTTTCCAACTCGACGATCATTCTCGTTGTAACTTAGAGACGCCATGAGAAAATTGAATAAAATCAATATTGATTTTTTTTAATTTTTTCAATTTGAAACGAGGGTTTGTTGAGTTCAAAAAAAAGATGGAATTCAATCCTATTTTTTAAAAAATGAGAAAATTAAAAATTAAAAAAATTCTTAACTTCAATACAGTAAAAATTTGAACAAGAAAAAAGTTTTGAGTTGAAAAAATGTTGAGAAAATTAAAGTTTAAAGTTGGAAAATTTTTTAGACAATTCAGATTTGAAAAAAATCGTTAAAAATTTGTCAAAATCAGAATAGACTTTTTAAATTGGATAAATGTTGAGAAAAATCAAACTTGGAACATTCTTGACGCGATTTAATGAAAATTTGAACTTAGGAAATAATTTTGAATTTGAAGACATGTTTGGAAAATTCAAGCCTGGAAAAGTACTTTGAATTTGAAAAATTTCTGCGAAAATTCGAACCTGGAAAAATTCTGCTCTCTTATTCTGAATCAGTGAAAAGTCACTGATAAATAGTCAGAATTGCAGCACAGGAAAAATCAGGAAAATTCACTGATTTTCCTGCGAATTTTCACTGATTTTCCTGCGAATTTTCACTGATTTTCCTGCGAATTTTCACTGATATTCCTGTGAATTTTCACTGATTTTTCTGTGAATTTTCACTGATTTTTCTGTGAATTTTCACTGATTTTCCTGTGAATTTTTGTGATTTTCCAGTGATTTTTCTCACTGACTTATTTTCAGCAAAAAAATTTTCACCTTTTTTCTCCTACGCTGCAATTTTTAGAGTTTTTCAGTGATTTTCGATAATTTTCACTTACTTTTTAATTGAGAGAGCAGATTTTCTCAAATTTCTACAATATTCTCCACTCTCTCAATTATAAATCAAAGAAAATGATCGAAAATCACTGAGAAACAGTCAGAATTGCAGCACAGGAGAAAATCAGTGAAAATTTTTCGCTGAAAATGAATCAGTGAGAAAAATCACTGGAAAATCAGTGAAAATTCACTGAAAAGTCAGTAAAATTTATGAAATTTGCTGAAAAATCAGTGAAAATCTTTGTGAAAAATCAGCAAAAATTCGCTGAAAACCAATAAATTTTGCTGATTTTTTCCTGTGCTGCAATTCTGACTATTTATCAGCGACTTTTCACTGATTCAGAATGAGAGAATGTTCTTGAAAAAATTTAGAGAAAAATTCTGATTTTTTGGGATTTGAAAAAACGTAGGTATCTACATGTATACGAAAAAATATCGTAATTTTTCATTAATTTTATAATTTTAAAAAAGGTTGGAGAAATTTCGTTCATGTTCACTGCGATTACGAGCGATTTCCTTTCCAGCTGTCCATGAAAGAACAGATCAGATACTGATTCCGTCATTTTTACCTTTCTAATTTTCTCTCATTATTACCTATTCATTTTTTATAATCATTGTCAACAACATTTAAAATTTCTCAAAATAAATTTTCTTTGAAAGAATAAAAATTTTGTTCTCAAAACTTGTAAGACTTTCATTCCTCCAATTCTTTGAGAATTTCCTATTGTTTCTTTTATGAAAATTAAATTCTAACCCTTCATAGTAACACAGAATCCGGAAGAAAAATTCTCAGAATCTTTCCCATTGACATAGCATCTTTTCTAACATATGTAGTACGTTCTGGCCATATACATATCCAGATGATCTTATTTATACAATCGGAAACCACATTCGAGTATTTGTCATCCAAGCTTGATATTCTCTTTTGATACGCCACGAATTCATGTAGCATGTTGGAAAAATAGAAAAAACCCGACAGAAAAAATATAGTACACCCGAAGCTGACACTCGAGAAAAATAACCTCTTAATGCGGCAATTTTGTCGTAAACAAGGCCGAGCCAGCGTACAGTTGCCAGAGGAGAGATATGAAAATATAGCGTTGTTATTTTCGACCAACCATTCGATCTCATTTGTTTGCATTTGCAAAAGACGACTGCTTTACGAGTAAAAAATACAAGAGGAAAGGTGGTCGAGGAGGACTAGGAAAAAGAGTTCGCTGTGTACGAGATAGCGAAAAAAATAAAATAAAAACACGGAAAAACCTTTGTGCGGAGACGAAGATGAGACGACAATGCTGTTTTTATGGAGCTTTTTGCCGTTGTAAGGTTGGATGGGCGGGGGGCTCTAAAAAGGGCCGTTTTGGGTCGCGTCGTGTCGTATGGCGCTGCGAGTAAAAGTGGCGAGAAGAAATTCTATCAACATAAACAATGTTTAGTGTGTTTTTTTAAAGGCTTTAAAGTTATAAAAACGGCGTATTTTGTAAGTTTTTGCTTGAAAATTGGAAATCATTGCTATTCGCGTGTACCGAAAATTGCCAGTAAAAAGTTGGTAAACATAAGTGATTGTTTCGGACTTTTTATTCGCGCATTTCGAAAAACTATTTACCAGAGTTTAACGTGTGTACGTTCCGGTCCCTTTTGCTCTTCCCCTCGTTCGTATTCTTTTTGGTTTTTATACGCGAATAGTTAATATTTTACGCGGTCTCGGAGATTTTTATTCGTGTGTAACAATTCGTCGTCGGTTTGAAGATTTTTAGCCTTTTTCCTACTTGCTCTTTTCGTCTATTACGTTGTGTAGATTTTTACGATCCGGAGAGATGGTGGTTTTTTTCCTCCGCTCGTTCGTCATCGTCCTCGTAAGGCACTTTCTCCTCGATAAGACGGCGCGACGTTTCACCTCGAATGTTGTTAGCTTTTCTGTGCTGGTCGGGCGACGCAGCGCGGAGCGCGATAATGATACGGCGAAATTGCGAATATAATTAACCTTGTTTTCGAACTCTCCTCGGGGATCCGACTGAGACGAAATGTCGAACAGGCGAATACACAGAAGCGTTATCAAATTACACGGATCGGAATCGCGTCTTTTGGGCGATTCGCAGCGTCGTGTTTAACCCTTTTCCCTATGTAAACATCCGACAGACCGGATAATGAGGGTGGAATTATGGAAATTCGACGGTGCGACGCAATAACGTGTGTTCGATTGATTTTCGCTGACGTTCGAGTGGAGTTGGAATTGGCTTGGTTGGATGTTGGTGTGCGAGATGGTCTAGAGTAATCGGGTTTGAGTTTTGGGTTGTGTTGGTGGTTGTTTTAGGTTTTCAGGTGAAGGGGGGAGATGAGATGGGTTGGTTGATTGTTGAATGAATCTTTCGTACGAACGAGTTTATTGAGTCGAATTGTTCAATTTGATGTGAAAAGGCATTCGTGGTGCGAAGTCATTTTTAAAAATACCTATGATATTTTTCGATTCATATATCGTTCCAATTGTTGTCCAAATTGTTCTCTGAAGCCTTCGTCAAATCATAATTGTCTTGGACACGAAATTTTCTAGAGATGAAATTACTTCATTTGTTCCCGGATGATTTACTTGTGAAGTGATTTTAATCCAGTTGGAAAAATTTCTGATTTATTGTTGATGGGTGAAATGATTCATTCGTCCACGAACGATTCGATCGAGTGAATATTCAATTCTGTGTAGGAATACTCGATCGTTGCTGGATTCGCACTGGTATAAAAAAGCACGAAATAACGAAAAAAGCACGAATATCCGTTTAAAAGTTTCAAAATAGCTCGTTTTAATAGGATTTTCATACATTTTTTCGATTTTTTGAGTGATCGTCATTTTAAATTATTTTGGAAATCAAAAAAGATAGCGTGAAAAAATCGCAAAAAAGCACGAAATTCTGTTTTTTGATTTCAGTAAGTACCTAAGAACTTTTGTCATTGTTTTCTGCTTCGTTTACAAAGTGATTCAATAGTTCGTGATCGTAAACGATCCGAAGACATGAATATTTAATAATTCGTTGATGAAATGAAAGAATACCTACTTCAATCAATCGTTGATCCACAAATAGAATTATTCGGTCTTTGGTAAATGATTCATTCATAAAATGAATCAGAATGAATCTATCGTTTTTTCTCCAAAACAAAGATTTTTCAAAGATATGATTCAATCATTGCGAACGACTCTTTCTTGAAGTAAAGGATTCGTTGAATATTCAATACGAACGAAGACTTTGTCAATTTCTTAACAAAATGAGTTGGTCGTTCGCGAACGAATCATTCATGATTTGAAGTGAATCCGTCGTTCGTGAAAAAATCATACATGAATCGAAGTGAATCAGTCGTTCGTGAACGAATCATTCATAAATAGAAGTGAATCAGTCGTTTGCGAACAGATAATTCATGAATTGAAGTGAATCAGTCGCTTGCAAAAAAATCATTTATGAATTGAAGTGAATCAGTCGTTCGTGAAAAAACCATTCATGAATCGAAGTGAATCAGTCGTTTGTGAACGAATCATTCATAAATTGAAGTGAATCAGTCGCTCGCGAACGGATCATTCATGAATCGAAGTGAATCAATCGTTCGCGAAAAACCCATTCATGAATCGAAGTGAATTAGTCGTTCGCGAATGAGTCATGCAAAAATTGAGATGAATCAGTGATTCGCGAAAGAATCATCCATGAATTGAAGTAAATCAGTCGTTTATGAACGAATCATTCATGATTTCAAAGTCAATCAGTCGTTTGTAGAAAAAAACATTCATAAATCGAAGTGAATCAGTCGTTCGCGAACGAATTATTCATAAATTGAAGTGAATCAGTGGTTCGCGAACGAATCATTCATGAATTGAAGTGAATCAGTCGTTCGCGAATGAGTCATTCAAAAATTGAAGTGAATCAGTCGTTCTCGAACGAATCATTCTTGAATTAAAGTGGATAATCGAATGAATCGTTCGTGAACGATTCATTCATAAATTGAAGTCAATCAGTCGTTCGCAAATGATTTATTTGAATTTTTTTTTAGTAATTTGTCAATTGGTGCCTGGTGGAAACATTTTCTTAACCACCAATCTCTTATGCATGTGACTCAATCATTCGTCAATGAATCTTTTATATGTAAGGACTCATTCGTTCATGTATGATTCAAACTAGAATATTTTTATTTGACAAATTCTGTAATTTAATTATTTTCTAATATTATATAATTATTCAGTTGTTCGCGACCGATTCACTTATGAATTTATAATTCAACCAGGAATAACAGAAGTTGAATTAAATGATTCTATCGCTGGGAAATGATTTTTCGTTCACCAACGATTTAGTGAACGAGAAGCAAACGTTTAATAATTCCTTGATGAAAATATCGAATCTGTCTTCAATTCAACTCTGAAATGATTCTGTTGTGTGTAAACTGAGAATTGAAAAGATTTAGTCGTTTGCGACTAATTCGCGAGCCAAAAATTAACGAGTAAAATTATCGGGTCGATTGATAAATGAGCTAATTACGAATCATAAGCAGAACGAATCAATTGTTTTAGACCAACTCGTAAGTCAAAGATTCATGATAAAAATGATTCATTTCGTTCGCAATCGATCATGAGTAGAATGATTCAATCCTTGGAACGATCGTGAACGATTCGTAAGTCTAACAATTCTCGAAAAAATCATTTAATCGTTCGCGAACGATTCATGAGTAAAATCAATGTACCAAATAATTCAGTCGTTCGCGAACGATTCGTGTGTCGAATGATTCATGAAAAAAATGATTCAATCGTTTAAATAGAACCATTCAGTGTTGGCGAACGATTCAGATACTGAATAATTCACGAAAAAAGTGATTCAGTCGTTCGTTCCTAATAAATGAGCAGGATGAGGTTTAGTCATTCGTGAATGATTCCGTAATCACCAATGGTTCGATGAAGTGAAAATAAAATTGATTCAAATCTGAAACCAAAACTTTCGTTATTGACTTGATTTTTTTTCATTGTTGCGCTGTGCTGCTGTGTCAACTCAAGTAAGATCGTCAAAAATCTGCTTTTAAAATTATTTTTGAGAAATTATTTCTAAATGCTTTCCGAAATACTTTTTTTATGTAGTACTTAGTCAATTTTTTGAAAATTCGTTCATCGAACTAAGATGAAGGATAAACCCAACTTTTTTGATTATTATGCAAAAATAATTCAAATAAAAAAAACAAATTCAATTGAAATCCAACTGAAATCCAATCAGAAGAAAGACTGAAAAAAATTAAGAAAATTTTCTAACAAAAAAAATCAGTTTCAACAATTTATATTTAGTTGGTTATTTTTTAATAAGAAAACAAAATTGAAATGGAAGTGGAAAAACTGAAACTGAAACCGAAATTGAAGCTGAAAAAACCAAATGATTCAATGATCCAAAAAGTATTCATTTTCAAATGATTTTCTTCCGTCTGAGCTTAAATGTTTCTTTTTGAAATGAATTTTCGAACACGTGATTTTGATTTCACGAAAAGTATTTTTAAAAAAGGAGAAAATTGGTAATTCGTTCGTTTAAAAATGGCTATGGCTGAAAAAATGATTCTATCTTTCGCGAACGATTCACTAAAATGACTTTTCTTTCGTTCACGAACAACTTTTTAAAATACTAATTCGATTCTGTTCAATTCATGATTCATTCTGCAAATATTCTGTGGAATGCGAATCGAAACATCCAATTCTGATCGTATTATCCACTCTAAATCCAATCAATGTTACCAATCGAATCGATTTAACTCGAAATTAGCCAAAATACCAAACTTCAACCTCTCGCAATCGGGAAATCGTCGCAAAACATCTCTACTGCATTGACACACATTACAACCACCGTCATATTAACGCCATAAGTGCCTATGAGTTTTCAATATCCCCTCGCACACCTCACCCCAGCCACAACTACGACGTCGACGTTTCAAAGACACTCCAGAGCCCATACACCGAGCGCACAACGTGCTCTAATTTATTAAAAGTTAGCGCTCCGCGACACGGCGCATTATAACGGTGAATCCTCTAACATTGTGTCGAGTTTCCAAACAAATTAACTGTTTACAAATTTAATAATCTAGCCGAACGCGTATAAATCACGAAACCGAAAGAGAAAGAAGGGTACGCGTCGCGCTGCGCTATATCGTCGTGTTTCACACTTCCAGTTCGAAACTCCGAAAGCACAGCGACCGAGTGAGCGTCGCATCGTTCCAATTTAGCGTCTAGAGAAATGTACGAGGTGTACCCGCAGCTACTTCACCGGCTGCTTAGAGGTTTCCTGTATGGTACTCGTACATTGTACTAGAAAAAGAAGGCGGTCTGGTATCTGGCGAAGACAGAAACGACTCCAATATACCCAGTTTACGTGTAAAGGTGGTGGAAATTACATAATACTGGTACCTATACGATCGCGAGTTGTTTTTAATTGGCGTTAATTGAAAATTGATACGTTTTTGACCGAGTTTCCATGCCACAGGCGAACGTGCAAATGTGGTATACGCCCTGCCTTCTACACCAGTACTGCGCTGTGCTTTTTTCGTGTAGGTAATCCGGAAACTGCATGTGCGAGGGGTACTTGCACTTAGCCACTTAGGTATTCATGCGTGACTCGGTAGTACATAGGAAAGGTTTATTGATAGTGTTGTGTTACCAGTTGTATTGTAATCTTTGGCATGTGCTCGGGTAATTGGCGAGAATGGGTAATTATTGGTAAAAGTATACACGAAGAGGACGAGTGGCTTAGAATTAGTTTTTTTCTGGATTTTGAACCTTGGCTGGATTTAAATAATGGTTTTTTTTTAGCATTTTCAAGTTGCTGATTTCGAATCTTGCGTTTATTTTTGACTTTTGAGCTCCAGTTTTGAAATTTTATCAATTTTTACCCCGAAAAATGCAGTTTTTGAGGGTATGAGAGACGATGGCTCGAAATTAACACGAAATTTGTGATCAGCGACTCGAAGGCAAAAATTACCTATAGTTTTATTTTAATTTTCTCGATTTTCTGGTATTCGCCTAAAAATCTAAAAAAATTGAGCAAATTCTTAAAGAATAAAAGAAATTTGAATAACGATGTTTTTCGATTAATCTAAGGTCGCTGATTTCGAATCTGCTGTTTATTTTTGACTTTTGAGCTCCAGTTTTGAAATTTTATCAATTTTTACCCCGAGAAATGCAGTTTTTGAGGGTGTGAGAGACGATGGTTCGAAATTAATACGAAATTTGTGATCAGCGACTCGAAGGCAAAAATTATCTATAGGTAGTTTTATTTCAATTTTCTCAATTTTCTGGTATTCGCCTAAAAATCTAAAAAAATTGAGCAAATTCTTGATGAATGAAAAAAATCTAAATAACGATGTTTTTCCATTAATCTAAGGTCGCTGATTTTGACTCTGCCATTGGTTTTAGACGTTCAAGCTCCATTTTTGAGATACTGTCAGTTTTCACCTCAAAATTGCAGTTTTTGAGGCTGTGAGAGACGACGGGTCGAAATGAATAAGAAATTCGTGATGAATGACTCCGAAGTCAAAAATTACACTTTTAAGAATCTCAATTTTCTCGAATTTTCGAGTACCTATTCGCCTAAAAATCTAAAAAAATTGAGCAAATTATTAAGGAATGAAAGAAATCTAACGATGTTTTTCGATTACTCTAAAATTCCTGATTTTGAATCTGGCATTGGTTTTAGACGTGCGAGCTTCATTTTTGAGGTACTGTCAATTTTCACCCCAAAATTGCAGTTTTTGAGGCTGTGAGAGACGACGGGTCGAAATGAATAAAAAATTCGTGATCAGTGATCAATGACTCCGAAGTCAAAAATTACACTTTTAAGAATCTCAATTTTCTAGAATTTTTGATATTTGCCTAAAAGTCTAAAAAAATTGAGCAAATTCTTGAAGAATGAAAGAAATGTAAATAATGATGTATTTCGATTAGCTGATTTTTAAACTGACATTGCTTTTTGAGGTTCGAATTCCATTTTTGAGATATTGCCAATTTTTACCCCAAAATTACAGTATCTGAAGCTGTGAGAGACTATTGCTCAAAATGAACAAGAACTTTTTGATCAACTTCCTAAAAATTGGTCCAAAATTATACTTTTACCTCAATTTTCTCGATTTTTGGATTTTCGTGCAAGGGTCTGAAAAATTTGAGAAAATTTTTTAGGAAAGAAGGAAGTTCAGTACTCTCTTAGTTATAAATCAGTGAACATAATCGAAAACCACTGAGGAATAGTCAGAACTGCAGCACAGGAGAAAATCAGTGACATTTTTTTTTACTGAAAACAAATCAGTGAGAAAAATCACTGGAAAATCAGTGAACATCTTTGAAAAATTAACGAAAATTCGCTGAAAATCAGTGAATTTTGCTGATTTTTCCTGTGATGCAATTCTGACCATTTATCAGTGACTTTTCACTGATTCAGAATGAGAGAGTAGGTAGGAATGTTTTTCGACTAATTTGAAAATTCGAGATCTCTAATCTCGAAATCTGGGATCGATCTTGAGGATTTTGTTCCGTTCTTGAGATATCACCAATTTTCACCCCAAAAATTATATTTTTAAGCCAATAAGAAACGATAGCTCAAAATAACTACAAAATTCTATAGATCACCAATTCAAATCTGAAATAAGTCCAGCCGCGAATTTTTACCTCCTTTATACCTACGAAGGAGGTATCTCAATTCAAAGTAAAATTTTGAGCCGAAACAAAGATAAATCAAAAGTGCATCGTAAACAAACCCCATGTCCAAAATTTTACGTGCCAAGGTTCATTTCTCGAATTTTAGCAAGTTTTTGACATTTCAAAATTACTTCATCGCTCTGCAAAATATGAAAAATTGATTAAATCAACGCGAAAAAAGCTAAAATTTATAAAATTTTCTGCTTTCGACTTCTCGAATCGATTGGAAATGGTTTCGAGACGTTTCGGAGCTGCCAGAAAATTTTGGATTTTCCCAGCACTGGAGAAGAGTCCATAAAAATAGTCCATATTATGAACTTTGACGCCTATAATCGCGGATTTCCTATATTGGTGACCTATCTGATCGATTAAAGCACAATTTTCTAAAATTTGTATCTTCGAATTCAAATCCATATTTTTTGGCTAAAATTTTCCTGGAAAAAAATTTAAAAATCGCCGGCAGCATACTCTCTCATTTATAAATCATTGAAAATTATCGAAACTCACTGGAAAACAGTCAGAATTGCATCACAGTAATAATTCAGTGGAAAAATTTCACTGAAAGCAAACAGTGAAAAAAGTTATTAGAAAATCAGTGAAAAATCACTGAGAAATCAGTAAAATTTTTGAAATTTGCTAAAAAAAAATCAGTAAAATTTTAGAAATTTGCTGAAAAATCAGTACATTTTTCTGGAAGATCACTGAAACTTGTTGAAGATTCAACGAAAATTCGCTGAAAATCGAAAAATTTCACTGATTTTTCTCGTGCTGCAATTCTGTCTATTTATCAGTGACATTTCACTGATTCAAAATGAGAGAGTACACATCGATAACCCGAAAGTTTGTAGATACCCTATTTTCAATTTCAGTCACCACTTCACCAGTACTGGTAATTCGTGATTATGAGTGTTGAAGTTCATGTTATGGATCATTTTATGGACTTTTTTCTAGTGCTGGAAGATTCCAGAATTTTCTGGAGACTGGCTCCGAAACGTCTCGAAACGATTTGGGAGGTCTAAAATAGAGTATTTACCAAATTTCAGTTTTTTTTGTTGGTTAGATCACATATTATTTTTCAGAACGATGAGGTTATTTTTGAAATTCCAAAAATTCTCCAAAATTCGAGTAATGAACTTGAGCAACTGAAATTTTGGATACGGAGTCTTTTTATTATGTACTTTTAATTCATTTTTTATTTTGGCTCAAAATTTTACTTCGAGTTTGGATGCCTCCATTGCTAGATTTTTTGATATAATTTATATAAAGACACATTAAAATTTGAGCTAATTCTGGACAGTAGATAAAAATTCCTGATAACTATATTTTTTTCCCCTATTCGATTTTTGTAGTTCGAGCTTTCTTCTCGATACATCTTCAATTTTCACTCCAAATATGCTATTTTCAAGACATTAAGAGACACTCTTTTCAATTAGAGCTCTCTGCTGAAGTGCTGAATAGAATTTTCTAATTATATTTATGTTTAATAATCCTCGAGAACTTTTAATTGATTTTCTTCTGTTTCTTTGTTTGTTTCAGGTAAGAAAACTTCGCGATCAATTGAACCGTCAAAAGATGCGGTTTATTACCCATCTTTTCCTTTACTTCGCTACGTCATTCTCGAATTCGGTCTGGTAAATATTTTCCAAACCTACCTACGCTCGGTAATACCTACCTACCTCGAACGTATTTTTTATTCTCTTGAAACGACGAGCAACACAGCGCAATCCTTTTACGCTGACGAAAGATTCGCTCGAAATGATTTTAATATATTTTCGTCTACGTCTACTCAGCGTGATTAATAGCTCGAAATGTAATCTAACAGAATTCCAAGGTAAAATTGCAGCTTGGGGAACACATTTTGCGAAGGTTTCGTGTATTCAACTGTTTTTAGCCCAGACACCGATGCAAAAAAATCACGAAAGGTTGAAATTTAAGCAGAAAAGTTTTCGAGCCATTAGGACATGCGTCGCAATGATACGCTTGGTACAATTTTTTCTCTTCTATTTTAGGTAGAAGGATTATTTAAAATTTCGAAATGGTGTTTGGAGATTGTCGTAACCGTAACCTTGGGGTTTGTCTGGCGTGTTTTTCTCATTTAGGGGGTTCGCTGCCTTTCCTTCCTTTTCTTTGCGTGTTTTTAGGTTAAATATTTCGGATGGATTTCGCGATAGAAGTGTGAGAATGGTGATATTTCTATTTTCCTTGTGGAAGGTAGAAAAAGGAGGGTGAAAATGTTGCATTTTTTGTAGGTTTTTACCAACTTTTCTGGTTAATTTTTTATTCAAGTTTGGCGCGGTTACAGTCGTGAGTCATTCGCATTAAAAATTTCATTTATTTGCATTTTAATTTCCACCTTAAAAAATGATGAAGGAGGTGTGAATTTTATTCAACTGCTACGTATAATTTTGTTCCCAGAGATGAATTTCCCCTTCCATTTACAAAAATAATTTCATCTCGAAAAATAATAAGTAGTTAATGTTAGTCTGAAGTTAGATTTTTTTTTCAAATTCATCAATTTAATGTTAAATTTTCCTTGGTTTGTCAAAAATGATGAAAAATTATGTACTGGATATTTTTGAAAATTGTTGAATTTTTTGAATGTCCCTCTAGCTTTGGATTTTATGCAGGTTGATTTTATTTCTTAACACATTCTTCCCCTCTTTTCTTATTGAATACCTTATAAAATGAAGAAATCGTTTCTAAAATAATTATTAAAAAATGAAAACCAACAAATTGAAGAATTTTAATCTGAAAATGTTTTGAACCCTTTCTTCCTCACATCTATTTTTTTAGTACAAAATAAGCAAGGTGTTTGTTTATCGAATCTATGAAGTCAAGAAAGTCGAGAAAAAAAATTAGATTTCGAAAATTGGTCATAAAGCAGTAAAAAAGTTGAGTTTTTTACCAAAAATTTGAAAAATTGAGAGAATAGAAATGAACCTATAGGAAGTTTTGAGAACATTTTTACATTGTTTCCTAAATTTGAAAACGTTGAAAATTGGAAAAGAGTTCACCTTTGTTTTGCCCGAGCTCAATGAATTTATTACTTTCTTCAAAAAAAAAGCTTAAGAAAAGCTTAATTTATAAAACGATAAAAAATTATTTTTCTGTGTTTGAAAATCGCAGATTTTTAATTTTTAGCTTTCGCTTTGCTCGAGAATGTGGGACTGATTTCTCATGAAAATTACTTTGGGAGTTTCCAATAAAAAATTGACTTGAATTTTCGATTATTTTTTGTATCTACTAGATAAGTTTAGGTTGGTACATAATCTGAACATTTGGAAAAATCTTGAAGAATTGCTTGAACATCTCCCCCTCCCCCCTCCAAAAAAAAAGTTTGATTGTTTTCGAAACGAACGGTTTTTTTCAATTTGTTGAGAGGAGAGGGAGGGGAGGGATATCACCAAGGATAAGAAATGTAAACTTTCAAAATTTTGAGAAGAATCGAAAATCCAATTATTGAATTTTGATATGCTACTTAATCAGGAAATTTGAAATTTAAAAAAACGAGAAAGAAGAAACATTAAAGTTGTAAGTTGAAGAAAATTAGGTACTTTAAAACCATAATGAGAAGTATGAAAATCAATTTTTTTGAAGAATTTAGAAAAATCTCGTTGGATAGTGACTGTAGAAATTTTGAATGAAAAAATAGGTAATGATTTCAAATTGGCTAATTATCTAAAAAAAAAAGTTTAATCCTTACCCCTCTCCCATGTAATAAATATATCTGGGTGTCCACTTTCTGGAAAACCTGGAAAAGTCAGAAAATTTTTAGAGTCTGGAAAAGTCAGGGAATTTTGGAAAAATCTAGAAGAAAGATAGATTATCTGTATAGTGTTTTCTGTTCATTTTATCATAATTTCCCCCCCCCCTCGCTTCACTCGGGCACTAAATACTTAATTTCTGTTTTTTTTTTTCTAAAACAACTCATAAAAAAATTCTTTCAAAACTCTTGTTAAATTTTTTAAGACAGATTTTCAAAAAATTGTACGCTTCATCGTTACAATTTTCAGTTTCTATCCTTAATACGAATCTTGATTTTAGAAAATTATTTCTAGAAAAACGCATCATTTTGGATTCTTCCTCACTCAAATCGTTGAGAAGATGAAAAAAAAACTTGACATAAATGATTTTACTTCCTCTGTATAGAATATTTTTCATTTCAAAATAAGCTCGTACTTATTAAAATAGAAATTCAGACACGAAAAATTCATGGTTCCCTGACAGAATTTGAAATTGCCCCCCTCTCGTTTCATTGAGATCATGAGTAAAAGATCTGGAAAATTTGGGGGGAAAGTCAGGGAAAATCATTTCTGAAATATTGTAAACATCCTGTATATAATTTCAAACTAAAGATTTTTCGTAAAACGCGGTCATCGAGATGACAAAATTGAAAAAAAATCTAACTTTTGGACAATTTTTGAAAAACCATCAGTGGAATTTTCCAAAACTTGAATAGCGTTTCAAAAATTGTATTTACAATTCAAAAATTTGAAAACTTCGTAAGTATTGAATATTTTCTCCAAAACTGGTCAATTTTCGAAAAATATTAGCAATTTTGCGAAACTTTTTAAATTATTCGTTTACTCGAATCTAAGAATTTCGAAATTGAATTAGCTTATATTTTCTCGCAGTAGGTAACCAAAACACTGTCCTTTTTTTACTCATTTGATTTTACGAAAGGAATTGTCGAGGTAAATCTTCTCAACTTTCCGGAATAAAATATTGAAAATTTACAAAAAATTGTCCAAAAAAATAATAGATTTTTTATTTAAAAAACTTTATCCTTGTTGGAGCTCATTTTCGTCTCAGTTCTAAGGCAATAAATTTAGGTACTTGCTCTCTCATTCCGAATCAGTGAAAAGTCACTGATGAGCAGTCAGAATTGCAGCACAGGAAATCACTGATTTGATTTTTTCACTGATTTTTAGTAATTTTTACTGATTTTTCACTTATTTTCAGTGACTTTTCACTAATTTGGTGATTTTTCTCTGATTTTTAGTGATTTTTTTTTATTGATTATTCAAAGAATTTCACAGATTTTTCAGTGAATTTTCCCTGATTTCCAGTAATTTTCTTTCACCGACTTGCTTTCAGTGAAAAAAATTCACTGATTTATTCCTGCGCTGCAATTCTGATTGTTTTTCAGTGTTTTTTGATAAAGGGTATGGATGGATAAGGGGTGAATTTGGCCCCCGGCGCTTTTGGGCTCCTAAACACCTCAAGTCGTGTATATTGACTAGAAATAATTTTTCACAAAATTTTGGACCCCTACCCCCTCTCTTTCGGAGCTATGGCCATTTTATTGCATCATTTTCAAGAATTTTTAATTTCAACGGAAGTGAAGGAAATTTTCTGTTCTTTGGCACAAAGTTACATCTGGTAGAGGTGTATTCATGATAATTTTTTCAACAATTTTGGTGCACTCCTTCATGTTTTTTCGGTCATTTGAAGTTTTCAATCGTAAAAAATACCATATAAGCGAAGAGCGACCACCCTGGAAAAATTCCTAAAAAATACGTTTTTTTATGTAGAATTTTACTATGTATTTGGTTTTGGCGATTTCTTTGAACTAAGGGCCGAAAATTGCGAAAAACCGTACAGAAATGTTGTAATTTTAGCAGATTTTTCAAATTTTGAGCGCTTTATACAGAAAGAAATAACCAAATAAGGAAACCAATTTCAAATTCGTGTTCAGCAGGTCAAAATACCCCGGTAAACACCCTTTTCGTAATAGTTTTGATTAAAATTTCAAAATTTACCTTTCTCACTGATTTTTAATGCAAAAAAAGTGAATTTCGAGACTTCGAGTAAAACGATCGCGAAAAACGTATTTTTCGGGGTATTTGGACCTGCTGAACACGAATATGGATTTGGTTTTTTCATTTCGTCATTTTTCCCTAAAACGTCCTCATTTTCAAGTTTGAATCGGGTTTCTCGAGCAAGAAAATTATTATACACAATAATTAATGTCATATTTGTATTCTACGACCCAAAATTAGTCGGAAACTAAAATCTTTCCATTTAAAATTTTTTGAGTCACATTTCAGCAACAGAAACCATCCAAGAGGAGTGATGGTGAATTTATTTTCCACGTATCCTCCATGTCTTTGGCATTAAATCGTGCCAATGAGTTTCAATATTGCGCGCCCAGATCTCGAACAATAATTTTTTGAAATTTTTCCACAAGAATCAACATTGCAATTCGAGATTGAAAAAAGTTTCACGAAAACAGAAGCAGGGCATCGAAGATGCTTGATTTTTTTTCAAATATTCCTAATTGCCATTTTGCATCTCGTTGCGCTGTACAAAATTAATTCATTATTGATTTTCTAGGGGGGGGGGGGGGGCATTGGGGGGAGCATTGTTGGTCAAAAACACAAGAACACCTTTTTTCCAAAAATATAACCGCATTTAAGACCAATAACATCACTATTAATAGTATTAGGAAGTTGGAAATTTAAATGGGAGGATTTCAACTCTAGGACTACCATAAAATCAACGTACTAAAAAAGTGGCAAAAATTAAACCCTATCTGAAAAACTCTCAACTCTAATACGTCTTAGCAGATGGATTTCGGCGAAGACGTTGAAATAAGTACCTATACATAAATTAGAGGAAAAGCGTGTGAATGGGTGCTTGGGGATGAAGAAAGAGGTAGTAAATATGAGAAAATGACGAAATGAAAAAACCAAATCCATATTCGTGTTCAGCAGGTCAAAATACCCCGAAAAATACGTTTTTCGCGATCGTTTTACTCGAAGTCTCGAAATTCACTTTTTTTGCATTAAAAATCAGTGAGAAAGGTGAATTTTGAAATTTTAATCAAAACTATTACGAAAAGGGTGTTTACCGGGGTATTTTGACCTGCTGAACACGAATTTGAAATTGGTTTCCTTATTTGGTTATTTCTTTCTGTATAAAGCGCTCAAAATTTGAAAAATCTGCTAAAATTACAACATTTCTGTACGGTTTTTCGCAATTTTCGGCCCTTAGTTCAAAGAAATCGCCAAAACCAAATACATAGTAAAATTCTACATAAAAAAACGTATTTTTTTAGGAATTTTTCCAGGGTGGTCGCTCTTCGCTTATATGGTATTTTTTACGATTGAAAACTTCAAATGACCGAAAAAACATGAAGGAGTGCACCAAAATTGTTGAAAAAATTATCATGAATACACCTCTACCAGATGTAACTTTGTGCCAAAGAACAGAAAATTTCCTTCACTTCCGTTGAAATTAAAAATTCTTGAAAATGATGCAATAAAATGGCCATAGCTCCGAAAGAGAGGGGGTAGGGGTCCAAAATTTTGTGAAAAATTATTTCTAGTCAATATACACGACTTGAGGTGTTTAGGAGCCCAAAAGCGCCGGGGGCCAAATTCACCCCTTATCCGTCCATACCCTTTCACCTATTCAAAAATGACAGTGTATTTTTACACCCCTTCTTTTCTTGGAAATTCTATTCCACGCCACGAAAAAGAGAGGAGCCAGGAGGGAGTCTTCAATAATATACCGAATTGATCTTCATTTCAGGTGCCATGGCCACCAGAACTTATCCACCACCGTCAAACGAACTCCACAGAATTTCTTTTCCTCGTAAGTATCCACGATTGTGGCTCTCTCGTACCTATTTTAAATCAATTCGCACCCTCCACCTCGTTCCCCTTCTATCACCTTAATTTAAGCATTTCCAATGAAAAATTGGGGAAAATTTTTCACAATCTGAATTTTTCAAAAGGTACCAGCGAATATTGGGATCCTCTATGCATGTAATTACACCCCTCCCTTCCCCTCCCACTCCAGATGTCATCTTCGCAACGCTATTTATTACAGCTTTACATATAGGGAACGAAAATACCCGTTAAAAAAAGCACCTCGTATACTAATTACGTATAAACTCGACGCCATATAAGGCTCGTATATAATATGTTCTTCATATTTGCTGCTGTCTTATATATAAAACATAGTACACCGAGTAAAATGGTACGTGTATCGTATATACTTTGAACAATATAACGCGATACATAGGTATAGTATACAAGTGCATGTGTATACCGTTCAGACGAAGTGAAGAGATTTGCGAACTAATAAATTTACTCCATAAAACCTTATATACTTACTATATGTATACGGGAAAATATAGGAACGTCGGTAACGTTGGGAGCCCTGGAATGGGAAAACAGGACGGTAATTTTGTAAGCGTATACGTAATAGAGTATCGCAGCACGTCTTCTATAATTCTGCATTCTATTAAAGGATTTTCTCGTTCATAAAATTTACTCTTTCGCCGACAATTTTTCCAGCTCACTCGATCGCGCTACGCCGCCAATTTACCCCTGCCATATACGAGTAAATACGACGCGCTAATATTTCACCGTATGGTATAGTTTTAGCCCTTCTTGCCCTACTCGTCTGAATTTTTATTCGATAACGGCGCTGGCGATGAGGGGGACTGTATTTCGTGTTGCGGTGGTTCGACTTCGGTTTAGGACTTGGGGTAAAAAAGCTCTCGTATGTGGTTTGCTGTGCTTACGTCATTCGCGTTGGGCAAAATGTCGTATTATGGCGTGGCTTCTGTTTTCGTATGTGCCCTTCACAGAACGACGCGACGGACGAGGGTTGACTGTAGTCATTTTGTATTAATATTTTGTCTAGAGAATTGTAAAGTTGCAAGGTTAAAGAGATAAAGGGGAAATATTGTTGAAAAATCCATTAAATTATGAACGGATAGAAATGGTTTAAGTATTTCGATAAATAAGGTAGATGGGCGAAAATTGCATTATTTATGATTTTTTTTTGAATTTTTATTGATCAAAATGTTATCGACTTTGCATAGGTATTTGGATTATTTCAGGCGTTGTGGTGGTTTTAAATGTGATTATGGTTTTGGACTAGGAGACTGTTTTTGATTTTAATGAAAAAATATGAGAGAAATCAACGAGAAGGAGAAGGGAAGACAAGTTGCCTGATTCATGTTGAAAAATGTCAGAGTGTGAGGTTTTAAGGTATTTTTCAGAATTTTATGATTTTTTTTTGAAGCGTCAGATTTTGAGATATAATTAAGTGGATATTGTGGAGCTTTGCTCTCTCATTTATAAATCATTGAAAATGATCGAAAATCACTGAGAAACAGTCAGAATTGCAGCATAGGAGAAAATCAGTGAAATAATTTTCAATGAAAACAAATCAGTGAGAAAAATCAGTGAAAATTCTTTTAAAAAATCAGTAAAATTTATGAAATTAGCAGAAAAATCAGCGAAAATTCGCTAAAAATCAGTAAATTTTGCTGATTTTTTCCTGTGTTGCAATTCTGACTGTTTATCAGTGACTTTTGACTGATTCAGAATGAGAGAGTGGAGCTGAGGGATGGAGAGAGCGGAAGGGTCAGGTGAAAATAAAATACCAAAATTGAAACCTGGAATCAAATACTTTAAATTATCAAAATGTCATTATTAACTGAAGTTTGATAAAATATGTATCTATAAATTATTAAAGAAAAACCATACTTGACTGATGCGGCCAAAAAATTACTCTCTCATTTTGAACCTGTGAAAATTCACTGATGAAAATAATCAGAATTGCAGCACCGGAAAAATCAGCAAAATTCTTCGATTTTCAGCGTATTATTTTTGCTGATTTTTCAAACGAGTTCATTATGATTTTTCAGCGAATTTCAGAGATTTTACTGACTTTCCAATGAGTTTTCACCGATTTTCCAGCAATTTTTTTTTCACTGTTGGCTTTTAGTGGAATTTTTTCCACTGATTTATTAATGAGAGAGAGAGAGTACTTATGCTTGTGTTTTTTACACGCTTTAAAATTCGATTTCTCGAAAACGTTGGTTTTTGGATGAAATTCTAATTTTACTTCAACCTTTGCACATAAAAGTTGAATTTTTTGAACAAAAGAAGTGTCCCAGGCATCATGGTGGGTCACCTTTTTTGGGTGTTTGTCACTTTTTTCGACTTCAGTCACTTTTGGTTACTTTTCACGTCTAAAAGGTTACTTTGGTTACTTTTTTCCCCTCAAAAGTCAATTTTTCTTCATACTTCCAGGCAAAAATTCAAATTTTTACGTAGAAAATGCTATTTTTCAATATTCTTCAAGAAAAAAATGAAAAAATTGATTTTTGCTAGTTAGTTTGTTGTTTTGACGAAGGAATTTAATAAATGAAAATTTTTCTCGCCATTTCAGTTGATTTATCTTTGAAATGTTTGCAGAAAACTACGAAAAATTGCCCTCCACCCCCCCCCCCAGAAAACTGTAAAAAATTGCCCTTCGAAAAAAATTGAATTTTTGGTTACTTTTTGGTCATTTTTGGTCACTTTTTGGTTTGAAAATTTCGCTATGATACCCGAGTGTCCTCCTTGAAAATTTGATTCAAATGTTCATTCAAGAAACGGATCTTCGAAAATTTTTTAAAAAAGAATTTTTGAAAAGCATTTTCTTCTGAAATGTTTATGATGAAAAAATTCCTTGGTGAGCAAAATTGGAATATGAATTTTAAAAATGTAACTTACGAATTTTGAGCAACTCTGGAGCTTACATAATTATCTCAACCAATTCAGCTGAAATTTTTACTGTGGGATCTTCTGACCTCCCTCAATATTCCCTCAACAGTTCTGCTCAATCGATCGGGACATTTTCGAGAAATCGAATTTTGAAGTACCGGTCGAAAGAAAAACACATATAATATAATTGTTTGATCACGTCTGTATTTCAATTCTCGTGTTACTTTGTTAATTTATTGAAAAAATTCTATCATTTAGACAAATAAGACTTGTTCACATTATTACCAAATCTGAAAATTGAATTGATTGTGAGCAATCTCTCTGAATAAGGCGAGTGCTCATTAGCTCGAATTCTACATTCATCATTTCGAAGGAAAAGTCTGTTTAAGCGTAGAAATTTTTTTCCTCAAAACAACAGATTGAAAATAAAATTGAAGGAAGTCACGCCAGAAATGCTTAAAAATTGTACAGAAGTATCAAAAAATTAATTTTAATAACTCGTGTACCTTTTTTTTTGCTTTTCAAGAATATTTCCGTATCATTGATTTTTCAAAAGTTTCCAATTTTTGAATTGAAAGATCAGATTTTGTGATCGTCCATTTTCATATTTTTAAAAATGTCTATTAATATTTAAAAAATACTTTTCGAATGTCGCTTTTGAATCATTTTTTGAAAATTTTAAATTGTCGCAGTCCCTTCCATATGGTAAATAGGCAAAATA
The DNA here is from genome assembly GCA_033439095.1 of Pseudococcus viburni. Lineage (NCBI taxonomy): Eukaryota > Metazoa > Arthropoda > Insecta > Hemiptera > Pseudococcidae > Pseudococcus > Pseudococcus viburni. Next base: position 805,997 of record JAVBJF010000115.1, on the reverse strand, counting down.
TTTTTGTGACTTTTTTGTTGATCTGGTCGATTGCTACAGCATGAACACTGAAAATGACAGTTTTGTGGTTCGAAAAAAATGAAAAAACTACATAAGTACTTATCAAAAAAAATACGAACATCACATTTGATCATAATTTTTCATTTAAATCGTTTCTATTTGCGATTTGAATTTTGGAAAATTTGTATAAAAAAGAAAAATCATATCCTACGACTCTTACGAAAAATACATTGAAGAAGAATGCCAAAAATTCAGTATTTGGTATGGTTTCTGCTTTTGTCTTTTGCCTTTTTCCTTTTTTTTTTGATAATAGCTCGATTTTTGTTCTGATTTTTCTGTTTTTTTTTTTAAATATGTGCCTAGTTTGAATTTTATTTGTTTTTTTTTTGCTGAAAATAATTCGAGGTTTTTGATTTTTTTTTCTAAAAATATTCGGTGTTTTTGGTATTGTCTTTTGTTTAATGACGACCCCTCCTCCCCCCCCCCCCCCCCCCAAGAAAAAAAGTTGTTTGATATGGTTGGTTTTTTATGGATAAAACTGAAATGGAAATGAAGTTGTTCGATTTGTTTCTTTTCGTTTTTCTTCATTTTTTGATTATCCCTGTAAGTGACTTGAATTTTGGGCGGTTTGTTTTTTTTCCTTGAAAAAAGTTGTTTTTTTGAATATAGCCAACATTTTTCGTTTTTTTTTCTGAAAATGTTTTCTTCTTTTTACTACGTGTTTTTTTTTTTGAGAATTCCAAGATTTCCAGAGACAAAATCATGGGTTGGTTTCTTTTTGATATTTCAAGTATTTCCTGAAAATAGTTCAATTTTTCTCATATTTTTTGGAAAATAGTTTTTTTTTTAAATTTTTTCTGAAAGAGTGTTTAAAAAAACCACGTGACCAACATTATTTGGTTAGGTCTTAGGTCATGAAGTTTTTTGCTTTCCTTCTGAACTGGAAAAAGTTGAAGTTTTTTGGTTGTTTTTCGCCCTCGATTTTTTTGTCTTTTCCTCTACCGAGAAAAAACAAGGAAAAGAAAAAAACCACGTCGAGAAATACATCTGCAGATGAAACCCCATCATCCAGATTGTCGAGCTCCGGGGCCTCGCGTTTCGCGAAAAATCCCACCAGTAATGAAGAGTCATTTTACCATCTCGTACGAGCTTTCGTATCAAACAATCGCTGCGACGTCGTTTAATTCGAGCATTTCGATGTTCGGCGCATTTCCCTCCTGTAATCTCGTACAAATGGGTTTGAAATATTAAAAAAAAAAAAGGCTAGCGAGAGAAAAGACCTCGTAGAGGTACATCGAATCGCGATATTTCTTCGCCGTCTGATGCTAGGACGGTTGCGGTTTGTTTGGCTGTGTGTAGTAAAAACACAATGGGCGAAGGGAATCGCGCCGGAGGATCCCCTAAGGGTATATGTTTGTTGTACTAAATAATAAGGAAAACGCGGCGTTGCGTCGACCACAATTAAATCTTCGGCCGAGAGAGTCTGCGTGGAAGAAAGGAAGACGAAATCGAAATCAAACCCGTATATCTAATAGAATCTGTAGCATACGAGGTGGTTTAATAAGCAGCTTCAAGGCTACGAGTATCAACCAACTGTCTCGATTATAGTGTGAGAATTTTAACCATTGAGAGGAAAAAAATCGAGAAATTTTTTTACACGAGTCAGGGAAAAAAACTACAAGGTATTGAGATGAAATCTATTCGTCTTATAAGTCGTCGTCTCGATACAAGCCAAATATTTCAAGGTTCGAATGGGTAATTTTTTGTCTTCCCGATGAGATTCTGGTTGTCGTCGACTTCGCGACGACGTCGCGCGAGCAAACAAAAATGACGACGCAGATCGAACCGCGAGTTCGGGTACCGGGGCGAAAAATCTCCGTAGAACAATACAATGTATACAAAATATCCGGCTAATGAGTTCTTGAAATACTAAAATCGAACAGAAGTAGGGATACGAGAAGGGGAGTGAAAAATACAAGCTGGCGTTTGTCCAATAAATGCACGCCGCTGTACAGAAAAACGCTAATAAAAACAGGCTTTTAACGAATAACAATTTTTACGCGTTGTTTCAACCATTTCCAACCCACTTTACGATACTCGAGCGGTTGAACGATAAAAGAACTATTTTATTCGGTCGACAAATTTATTACCAATTGAAGGATTGAACCGTGACGCGTGCTTTGGCGTATTAGCGAAGACGACAAAGTACGTACACAAATTGAATTAAACTGGATTTCTTCGTCTAGGTTTTTTTTCCCGTCCATCTCGGCCAAGAAAAAAAGTCTCGTGGATTTTTTTCGCGTACAGTGTTTCGTCCGACGAAGAAAATTTTCGTCTCGAATTTTATTTTTACAAAGTGCTAAGATCAGCGGAAATTTCAACGTTGTTTTTTTCGCCATCGTGTTCGTCTATTTTTAATGATATAATTTAGAACTTTCGAACGTGATTTTGGAATTTTACCCAAGTTTTCCAACTGTGCTGTTTTGTTGGAGTTTTTTTTGCCCCTGTCTGCCTCTTGGCTTCTGTATCGTTCGAATCGAGTTCGAAAATTCTCGACGGTGTAGTTTTGCAGGAGGTTGCGATGTCGGATCGGGGTCGACTTTCGTATCATCGATATTATTCTATTAATTGAAATTTTAGTTATTGATGGTGGTTTTTTCAGTGGCAAATGGTCGTTTGGCGGACTAAATGGCGACTCGGTTAAGGTTTGGTTCTTTTAATATCGATTTGAATGTCTCCGGGTGATAATTTTTTTGGATTTTGTGTGTATTTATTAGGTTTTTTGTACCGAAATGAACTTGACTAAATTTTTTTGAAAGAAGAGATGGAATAAATTGGAGAATGTCTCCTTCTCCATTCAAAGTGTTGCGAAAACGAAAAAAATTAGGTTTTCTGGGAAAATGAAAAAAATAATAGAGACCAAAAATTGCTATTTGAAATTATGTTTTTATTTTTTCTATTTAAAAAAAAATTAGGCCAATTTTCAAAAAAAAATTCTAAATTTTTTTCGGTATTGAAAAGAGATTTTTTATTCTTAATGATAAATTCTTGAAAAAAGAACCGAAAACGAGGAAAATGTTATTTTTTTTGTTTTTGAAAACGAAAAATATTGATATTCCCAAAAAATGGTTTTAGATCATGTTTTTTTTCAAATTAAATCATTTTCTTCAAAAATGGCGAATGTTTCCTGAAAAAGGTCAAGGAATAAGGCAAATTTTGGATGATTTTTTGATAATTTTCCCAAGTTTTGTAATTTTTTTCTGTTGCTGAGAAGAAATTCGTTATTTTTGAAAATAATCACTGTATTTAGAGAAAAAAAACACGATCGAAAACAAGCAAATGAAAAACAAAAAACGTTTTTTCTATTTTTAAATACAGAAAAATTTTACTGAAACCAAAAAATTTTATTTTTGCAACACTGCCTGCTCTTCATTCTTTAACCAAATTATCGAGAATAATTTTCATCATTTCAACCAGGACTAGATGATTCTTATTTATTTGATTTGGATAAAATTTTGTCATCTTTTCCAGATATTTTGTCTTGTGTTCACAAATGTCCCTTCTAACTCCATTTCCTAAAGTTCCAGTTGCTAATTTGTCAAAAAGCAATTGTCATTTTGCCACAAAAAACGATTTTTTTGTTCTCAGCATAAAATCACGAATAAGTCATAAAAATTGATGAAAATTAAAAAAAAAAAACTTCGAAAAGCACGAGATTTTAACAAAATTGAAATTACGAAAATGAATAATAAGTATTGATATTTCCTTTCTTTTTGAATTTTTTCTCCAATGGTTTAAATTTTATTCAACGAATATTGAAAAATGAAATAATTGTTTCCAAAAATCTCAAATTTTCACAATCTTAGCTCTAGAAAGTCGAAGTCATGTATCAGAAGCAGACGTTGAGGGTCTCGCATCCCAGAATTGAAATATTGAAAAATTTGCTTGGGCGAAAATTTTTGAAGAAAAAAGCATCCACAAACTGACATTTCTTTACTCATGATTCGTGCTTTTTTCGTGCCATCTTTTAATTATGAAATTTCTACTTCATTTGGGCGTTTTTCTTCAGAAATTTTAGTCCTCGCCCTTCCCGGCTCAATGAATTTACCTATTGAAGTAGAAAAATTATATTGCCTTCATTTTTCATACACGTGTTGAGGTTGAGGCCTAATCCCAGTCAAAAGTTACTTGAAATATATAAAAGTGAATTTTTGTCTTTGCAAAAGTATGCTTGAAGTGAAGAAGTCTGGAAATTTAGTAAAATTGGCCTAGAAACCCTAGAAAAGTCAGGAAAAATCATTTTTGAAAAATAGTGTCAATCCTAAAAAAATATGATTTTCGATAGTTGTAATATTTTGTAAGGGGAAGAAATCGTCATCAATATGGCATTTTTTTTGGTAGTCAGAAAAATGACACGAAATTGTTTCAAAGCACTTGGCGTTGGCTCAAAGGTCACAGAACAAAATTGTCACGTTGTCCTCCGTATTTTTGAATTTAATTTACGAATGAAATTATCCTAAGAAATTGATTTTTAATACGATTTTCGATGAATAGAAGGTGGGAAAAAAACTCAATTTTGCAAGCTTGAAATATTCAATTCTATCCTATGCAACGATTTTCTCCTGGCGAATTTCAAATCAAAAGATTCGATCAAACGAGTTGAAAAAACGAAATTCGAACTGGTGATTTTCTAAAAACATATCATTCGTGTCAATTTTTCAAAGTGGCTGAAATTTCAAAATGCGAAATACTTGATTTTTAATTTCAAATTTTGATGACTTCATAATTTACTATCATTTTATTTTTAAATCATCGGACTAAATTTATGATTATTCCTATATTGTCCAGAAATACTCAATTGGAAAACGTAAACGAATCTGAGAAAGGAGAAACACGCCAAACATAATCTTTCCGAGAAAATTTCGCGATAAATATTGTTAATCTGGTTATTGCAACTACAGTGTTTAGTTCTAAATTTAACGATGACGAGAAATTTAAAGTGGATCGGTGACTCGGAGTTTTCAATTTGAATTACACGCGGATGTTATCAATTTCATTCGAGTAATTTCAAAGAAAATTATGTACTTAGATCCGGAGTAGCGCAATAAATTGATAAATTATCAAAAGTAGGTACAATGCGACTTTAGATAAAATTTGATTTTATGTCGACAAAATTCCTCCCTGAGTCGAATATTTATCATTCGAGAAGTCTAGATTTGTGCTTTATTATTCGTTAATGATAGGTATTGTTTCTATGTAATAAATCAGCATAACTCGTTTGATGAACAATTGATTTAAGGAAAAAGAATCAGTTCCTCTGGAATTCGATATGTTGTTGAAAATTCATAAATTCTAGGGCTGGCGATTATAGAAATTAAAATCGATTAATCGATTATTCGAATTTTAATCGATTACAAAAATAATCGATTAACAGACGCCTGATTAATCGATTAAGAATAATCGCCCGATTAATCGATTAAAAATAATCGCCCGATTAATAGATTAAAAATTATCGTTCGATTTTCTCAAATCGACCAATTAATTTACATTCGCACCCTCCCCCTCCCCCGTCCTGGGACAAAAATATGCAATCTAATTTCAGTTCTTTGTTTCATGTGAAAATCTTCAGTTTGAGCAAAAATTTTTTGGTTGAAAATGAAAATCTGTCGACTAATATTATTAAAAAAGAGAAATTTGCTAACTCATTATTTTTTTTAAAAATGAAAATTTTCCAACCAGATGTTTTGAAAACAAAAAACAAAAATTCGTAATCTCAAATTTGAAGTAAATTTTCATTTTTCTTTTCATTGGCAGGAGGGGTTTGAATTGAATTCAAATCCATTGAAAAAAGAAATGTTCAAATTTGGATTTATTCAACAATTAGCTCTGAAAAATTTGATTTTTCAAAATTTTGAAATTTATTCCATACAGGAGAAAATGAGAAAAAACAAAAAATGAATTCAGCAAGCTGTAGAAATTTTTTAAAATTCGTAATCGCTTTTCCCTTATTTCATTCTTGTAAATTTCAAAAAAAAAAACGAATTCCGTCTTTTCCTATCCCTTTTCTTTCAATCACAAAGTCATGATGTTTACTGACAAGAAAAACAAGAAAAATTGGAAAATGGCGAACATTTGACCTTAGTAGCAAGAAAACTAAAATATAACAATTTTTTAAAAAGAAAGAATTTTAAAATCAACGGATTATCTTTAAATGCTTTTTTCAAATTCAATTTTTCATAAAAATGTTCCTTGGTTCGATGGGGCACAACTTTTGTCTTTGGTCTTCTTTTTCTTTGAAATGCCATTATTCGATTATTTTAGCCAAAATCTCAAAATTTTGATTTTTTTGAAAGGAATTACTAGTATAGTTGCTTTTATGGTTGGTTCCTTTCTTTAGACTTTGTTAAAAATTGATAAATTCTGTACCTACGTAAAACCTTTTAAGAATAATTATTTTCTAGCAGCCAAATTATTTTTCCTTCTGACATTTGAAATTTTGATGATTTATATGGAATTAAATGTCATGAAAGTCATCCGAAATGTTTATATTTTGTGTGTAAAATTTTAATTCGAAAATTTCACCATCTTTTTATTCGTGTTGAATAATTTTTTCCCTAAAATTTAATGATTTTAATATTTAAATTTTTTTGCCCTAATATTGGTTTAAAAAATTCATGAAATTGGTTCGAAGAGTATTTTTTTGATGTTTGAAATTTTTATTTTCTAAAATAATTTTTGTTGTCCTGGTTTCGTTAGACCCAAATTCATAGACGAATTGGAATATAACTTCTTTAAGGAGGAGAGGAGGAGTAGAAAGAGGAGCCAATTAGAAAACAATTGAACGTGTCACAGCAAAAAGGGCATAATAGAAAAATGACGTTTTTGGGAAATCGAAGTTTGAGTATACTTTTTTAAATACTAAATTAAGGAATTGAGCTGGGGAAAAAAATTTACCTTAAAATTTCATATTTTTGCTACAATAAAACAGCTCGCCCATCACTTGATATATTTTCTATTTTTTTCTATATTGAAAACGAAAGGTTGAGTTATATGTCCTTTTTGTTGTGACAAAATTTCATTTCGACCCTTCTACGTTTGATGACGTATAAGTTTCCCGGAAGTGAAAATTGAAAAAAAATCGTCATACAAAATTTGAAGAGAATAGAAAAAGGAACATTTTCGTGAAAAAAAATTCAAATTATCTCTTCAGGAAGCGGATATATCGCACTTTGAAAAATGACAACTTTTTTTCATTTTCTTGATTACAAAAAAATGCTAAAAATACATTTTGAACGAATTTTATCATTTTTTCAAATTTATGACGAAAAATTAACTAAAAAAACACTTCATTAAAATTTTAAAATTTTACAATCATCTGCACAGTGAAAAAATTAAACATTACGCAAATTCTCGAAAATCAAACATGTATTGTAAGTACCGAAATTTCGAACTTCGCATTTTAAAAACGCCATAACTCTTCGAGAAAAATATATTGGAAGGTGGGAGGGGGCTCATTGGATAGAGAAAACTTCATAGAATACGAATCGCTTGTCGCATCAAGAAGGACATATGTCGAGTTATGCCCTTTTTGTTGTGACACATTCAATTCAAATTTATCAAGTTGAAAGAATAAAATTGCGAAGTAGGGAGGAAGATGTTTTTCCAAAGCTCAGAAGAAAAGGTCTGCAAAATTCGTTTAAAAGGTCCTGCTAAAGTTATGTCTGTTTATTTCGAACGATTTTTTTGAGGGGAGGGGTTCAGATCACTGGGTCTTTCAGCCCATGCCTTGTTAGCCCTCTCGATTTTTTTTTGTGCTTGAAAAGTGAATTCCCTATAAAAAGAGCATATGTAAGGAAGGAGGTCTTTTTCGAGTAAATTTAGTCTAAAGCAAGAAAATGATGAAAAATTGCCAAAAAAAATCCATAAAATATCTAAAATTTTAATTTTCTAAATTCCGATTTCAAATTTACCATTCAATTCGCCATCTTCAACAACCCTTCAGCAGAAAATTCATCCCATTCGAACATTTCACTCTCGCACCAAGCTGCACATTGCACATATCTTAAACCACAGGGCGTGTCTTTTCCAATGTATAAAGGTGTTTAACGCGTAATATGTTACGCCGTATTAACAACACAATCCAGTCTTTGTAGAAAACATACATGCAGAAGTGAATACAAGACCGTACTCCGCAGGTATGATACATCGACGCGATTTTTTTACAAGAAGCTGATTTATTTATCACGACTATCGCACCTCTAACTCTATAGGGACCAAACAGGCAGTGAGGCTTTTCTAGGGAATTTTTTTCCAATTCATATGTTTAAGAAAGTTCGCTGACTGAAGGGGGGTAAAGAACGGAGCACAGATATACTTTCACATATTGCGCCTGTGTATGATAATTTTCTGCGCCTGTGTATTTTCAAACTGGCATTTAATTTATTATATAAACGACGCGGACAATTTACCAATTAATGGAGTCGATAAGGCGAATAATTGATGGCAGATTTGGTTTACGTCGCTGAAGGGTGAAACTGTAACACCGTCGGATTGAGAAGCAAATTAAAAAACTCTCTATAGTAAATATTTCAATCGTTTTATAAACTAATGCATCAATGTCACTTATAAAAATATGTCTATTTGGTTCATTCTTTTTATGTGGCTTTTTCATTCTCTCAGCTTGCCATGGATTTACTACATCGATACACGTGAGGATGTAATATCATCGCTCTGATGGAAAAGGCAACGAGGGGGAGGGGGGTCTCTAGATCAAACATTTCTCTCAAATTCTTTCCTCGTTTTGTGAGTTATCTTCTCGACCCGACGTTCAAAAGGAACATAAAATCGTATCGATGATTTAGAGTAAATTAGTCGTGTATTTTATGTGTTCTACGTCGCGTTTTTTAAGTAGGACAAAAATCGATTCTATAAATGCGGCACTTCACTTATTTATACACGCTCTTTAACGTAGCTGCATTAAAAATTAAGATTAACCTTGTTCCGTTTGCTCGATGCATTAATCGTAGCTCGCTATTACGAATACTTTGTTCAAAATGTGTCTTATTTTTTCCATCATTCGCTGTGAACGGTTTAGGCATCATCTCGCAGCTAGATTGAGTCAAGGCGGTGTTAAATGTTTTAATCGACGACGACAATCGCAGTCTGGTAGACGATCTTGTAAATACAGATGAGATTTCAATTCGATTCCAAATCACCGGTTTTTATTCATGTGTATCAGATATAGACTTGAGAGTTGCCACGGTTAAGTAATAAGAGTAAAGAGGGCAGAGATGGGTGGGACCGGAGCCGATCGAGTTTTTAGATAGGCTTCTATACTCCGCTCCGGTGATACGTGCTGGTAGGTGGCTGTGTTACACGGTCTTGTTTGCAAGTTGTAATTTAGATTGTTTACAGAGGTTTACTTTTTTTATTTTTTGTACTTGGGAGTATCTACATGTTAAATTGATTTATATTTGGTTGCGAAAGACGATCGAGCGGAGTGAAATGTTGAAGAGAGAGGCTGGATGGAGTGATTTTTGAATGTGAAATTGACAGGAAAAATGATAAATTTTGATTGTAGTGGAGTTGGGATTTTGAAAATTACAAAAATTGATAGAAAATATTACAAAAACATAAAAAAATTAATGAACATCAAAAAGTGATTAAACTGGTTTGAAATTGGTTAGAAAAATGGCAAAAATTGTTTTGAAAAATGTGACCTGTAATAAGAAAAAAATGGTTTAGATTCAAAAAATGAGATTTTGATGGTTTCTGATAGTTCTTGACGTGTAGAATCTGGTGCAGATGTCGAAAACGTTCGCGAGTGATTCATTTCGTTGTTAATGGAGGGTCAATTTTTAGGGAAAGTAGAGAAATTGACCAAAAAATTTGATTTTTTAGTATTTTAGAGGGTATGTTACATAGTGTCTGTGTACCAATTTTCAGCTCAATTGGGTCACTTCTGTATGAGTTATTGCAGTTCTCACGATTTTGCAGATGGAAAAATCAACTCATTTTTTAAAAATGGGTGTTTTTTCTCAGAAAAATGCAACGTTTTGGAGGGAAAGGGCTGGGGGAAGGAATGAAAAACTGAATCACAGACCAAACGAATATTGGAAAATTCCATTCTTATACCACTTTCTAACATTTCGGAGATGGAAAAATCAATTCACTTTCGTTTTTGAGATCTGGTAGACACTTAGCTTATATAAATAATTCATTAGAATTTTAAACATTTTTAATTGAATTTTTTGAAAATTTCATGATTTTTGTGAAGCTTTATCGAAAACATTATGAAACTAGTTGGATTTTTCTATATTCATTTTAAAAATGACGAGTATCTAGCTATGTACTTCATTGTCATAAAACTCCAAAAAGCCATGAAAGGCAAGAAAAATTCATAACATTTTTTCCATAAAAGTCTTGTGAAAAAGTAGTGACTTTTTCAAGAAAAAATTTGAAGCATTTTAATATAAATATGTTGTGTAAGGGAGGGGGGGGGGGTGAAGATGAATCTAAAAACTTCCATCCCAGAAATGTCAAAATTTTGATACCAAAAACTGTATACCACATTTTGTTAGATCAATTTATCGAAATTGTTTGTCGAAAATTTTATAAAAAATGATAAATTCAAAAAAAGTGGTATTTTATAGTTTAAGAAATTTAACATCTTTTTAAATATGTACTAACTACCTACAGGTCGTTAATGCATACCATTTTCTAAGAGTGTACTGAATTGGCGAAAGGAACTTATCGTGTCAAACTTCAATTTTCACTTTTTTCAGACCATTTTTTCCTATTGCTTACCCATTTCTAAAAAACATTTTGGAAAATTTTTCAATTTCTGTGATGATAGTTTGAAATTTATAAGAAGGAATGTATTAGGAAATGAAATTACGAAAAGCCACCTGGTCCAGACTGAACGTTGACAGAAGACACTCCCATCCTTTCCAGCGATGGAGAAATAGAATTTCATGTGGAAAAGGTCAGATTTCGGTCTGAAATTTTGCAAAACTGGCGACTGAAAAAAAGAAAAATTAAAAAAATTCCGTTTCAGTAGGAAAATTTTTATTTTCTGCCTCGCTAGCATGATTTTTGGGGTTTCTCTGAAGATCAATCCATTAAATTCCTTTTTTTTAAAAAAAGGTAAGTAAATGACATTTGAATAGTTTCAAGTGACTTGTTACGAGATGAAATGAAAAATTTTCAAAATCTATGATCTTTTTTAAAAAATTGGAGAAATTTGTTCTTTTTAGTTCGAAAAGCCAAGGAAAGTTGAAAAAATTTCATCAGAATTTAAAATTTTGAATTTTTAAACTCTTCTTCGGGATGTTTAAAAGTCATGATATTCATAGTAAATGACACGAAAAGGTTTTGAAATTAACTTCAAATTAACTTTCAAAAATCAGAATACATTTATGGTCCTAAAAATTAAAAAAATGTTTTAATGATAAGCAATTTTAGGAAAAAAATTGTTGTATAAGAAATAAGTAGAATTTCAACTCAACAACAATGAGCAGATGAAATATTGAAGTATTCTTCCTCATTATTTTAATTCATTTGAATAAATATTGAGTGTGTTTTAGAGGAAGAGGGAGTGAGGGAGGGAATAGTCATTGATTTTCCAAAAAATTATGAAAAAACTTCATAAAAAATGACATGAAAAAAATCACGAATTTGTGTAAGAAATTTTTGTTGGTTGTTTGGTATTAATTCGCCGAAATTTCATAAATTTTAGATTCGCCTATGTATAGAAACGAACATACGAACGAACCATTTTAGTGGACTGTATATTTTAACAAATTAACAAAGACTAACTTAGAACCAACTATACCTAATACACCATACGTCACCTCGAACGAGTACGAGGGAAAAAAGTATAGAAAAAAAGGCAATAAAACTAAAGGCGACCGTCAACGAGCAAGCAGATGACGGACACATTCCAAAACCCAATTCGTTACACCCCCGCAACCCCCGCACAGGGCGCGAACAGGCACGAACCTAACATCCTTACAAATACGCGACATAAAACGCATTTAACGTAGTTAATACCTAAACATACTCCCCCCGAATGGGGTAACCTACGCCATTCTAAATTTAAAGGATAAATTCTAAATAAGATTATAATTCTAATTCAATCTTAATTTTAAAAAAAATGAAGAAAAATGTTATCGCCCTTGCACAAGGCATGCTGAACTCGAATATATAATTAAGCAATACCTACTTAAACATCTTAAGCAAACACTAATCTACGAACTCTAAATCGAATATTAATTCTCATTATCAGCAATAGGCAAAATAACTAAATTTTGAACTGAGGTTTTACGAATATTCCCATTTGCTAATCTAACATTAACATTACGAACAATACCTGCCTTATCTGGGAATACTTCTACAATAATGCCAATTGGCCAAGAAAAAATAGGCTCGTTTTTTGAATATATTAAAACGACATCGTCTACCATAAGATTTTTAGAACGAACTTCCACTTTGAACGCACCTGGAGCTGATTCAAATAATCACGCTTCCATGTTGTCCAAAAGGATTCAACTATCTTACGCCATAGCATATAGCGCTGTTTTAACTTAACAGTCCCATCATCGATAATAGGACTTCAAGGAAAGAAGATCCGATTAAAAAATGACCTGGAGTCAAAGGAGAAACGAATTGATCTGTTTTACGATAGGCGAGAGGACGAGAATTTAAGATCGCTTCAATCTTGGCCAGGATCGTTGAAAGTTCGAATAAAATTGAGGCGCTGCTCACCAATTGCCCTTAAAAGTAACGATTTACCGGACTTAACAGATGCCTCCCACAAACCACCTTGATGTGGAGATCGAGGTGCGATTGTCTTCCATTCAATGGAATTCTCATTGCAAAACCGATGAAATTTACTTTCTTGTAAGACATTGTTAGAACCTACGAAGTTGGTTCCATTATCAGAGTAAATTACTCGCGGCAAACCTCGGCGACTAGAGAACCGTTCTAAAGTGTTCAAAAATGCTTCAGTTGTTAAATCTTCTATTATCTCGATGTGAATAGCTCTTGTCACACAACAAACGAAAAAAGCTGCATAAACTTTAACGAATTTAACATTACGATGGTTTGTGCATTTTATCATAATAGCACCTGTCAGATCGACTCCAACACTCGAAAATGGTCTCGAAACTGTAATTCGATCCTTGGGTAAATCGCCCATAAGTTTTCGACGACTCTTGCATTGCACCGAGTGCACAATACGCATCGATGAATTACACAGTTTAATCAACGAAATAAGGTTCCCAACGACCCAAAAACGACCACGAATAAAATTCAAAAAAAACGACTTTGTTGCATGATAATACCTTTCATGCACCATTCTAACGTACCGTTCGACAAAAACAGACTTAGCATCCACAATTATCGGATACTTATTCTCATACGAAAAATTAGAGGCTTGTAATCTACCTCCGACACGAATGACATTATGAGAATCTAGAAGGACATGTAATGAAAGTAATCTGCTTCTTTTATCAAGATTCCTTTCTTCGATAAACTAATAAATTCCTTCTCAAAAATTCAACTTGGACAAAATGAATTATTTGAAAATAAGCAGTATTACGCTCTTCTATAGATAGAGGTTCTATATCCTCAACTCGACACACAACCTTTGAAGTAGGTTGGGCTTGACTGGAATCTCTATTACCAACACAGCGCTTCAGATTGCTTACAAAACGCAATATATAAAGCCATTACTGAAATAGTCTTGTAAACTGATGACTTATTCTTAATAAAACGAATAACATAGGTTCTTTTCAACAATGCTGAAATTAACCTTCTCGACCTTTATCTCGGGGATATCACCGATTGGTCTGAAACTATGAGAAATATACGAATCGAATTGAGCATTATTTAACCACAATGGCCCAAATTTCCAAAGGGAATTATCCAATAAATTCTTCGGAGAGATGCCTCTAGTTGCTAAATCAGCAGGGTTAGAAGCCGATTCTACATAAAACATTTTTCCTTTTCCGTTAATTTTATGATTTTTGATACTCGATTTGAGACAAAAATTTCAACTTTAAAGGATTCAAGTTGATCCAACTTAATGCAACTTGAGAGTCAGAAAAAAAAATGAAATCTTCGATTTTCAAATCACTACCAACCTGCGAAATTAATTGAGCTAAAAGCTCTGCAGAAGAATAATTCTAATCTGTGAATATGTACCGTTTTTATCGGAGCTACACGAGTTTTGGAACAAATAAACGAAGTAGCGATATTATTTTCTGAATCAATCGAACGAATATACACTACCGCACAGTAGGCGCTAGTCGAAGCATCACAAAAACCAATTAATTGTTGCTTAACAATATTTTCGGAATAACAATAGCATCGAGGTATCGAATATGAAGATAGTAAAGGAAGTTCTTCACGATATGCTAAAAAATTCACTTGCAAGTTCGGCTGAAATGGGTTCGTCCCATTGCCTACCTTCTTTCCATAAGACCTGTAGCAATATTTTGCCACGAACCGTCACTGGAGCAATCATACCAAGAACATCAAAATACGAGAAATGTCTGACAACATGATCCTTTTTGTGATGACATCAGGTAAAGTTTTTAATTTCGATACATACACGAAGAGTATCAGTTTCTGGACACCACACAAGTCCCAGTACATAAATAAACTCCTCTCCTCCTAAAGCTCGACTTTTAAGCGGCTCAATTAACAGAGGGTCCAAGGTACCTAGAAATTCCTTGGAATTGGACTGGTACTTACACAAACGGAAATCCAAATTTTAACAAGGTGGGAATGAACTACCTGTTGTAAATCGATTAAATCTGCGAGATTTTGGGCCCCACTCATCCAATTATCCATAAAGAAATCCTTAAGGATCGAATTTGCTGCGATAGGATATACAATCAAATACTGGAACCAACCTTAGCAACACATTTTTGTGCCAAAAACGAAAGCAGGACCAATACCATTGGTTAACGTATTCAATTCAAAAAATTTTAACTGCATCGCTAAGAACGAAACGAAATAAAATATTCTGCCAAAATCTATCTGCAGGATCAACAAGAATACAGCGATACATTTTTGCAATATCAGCACATACCCCATAACGATGCATACGAAACCTTTCCACATTCACCAACATGTTTGGCTGAATAGTAGGTCCTTGCAGAAGATGATCATTAAGCGAAGTCCCACTTTCATCTTCAAATGACGCATTGAATACAACACGATGGCTCAAACTACCTGGACCCCTTTTCGAAATCAAGTGATGAGGGATAAAATACGCTTTTTTTGTTGGGTACTGACGAAATTTCAGTCATATCTCCCCTTTTCAAATATTCATCAAAGATTCCACAATAACCTGATGCTTTACCTCAGAGCGACGACGTTCGGAATTTATTAAGATAGCATGAGCTTTCGCGTACGAACCATGCAATAAACTGATCGAATCCTTAACTGGAAGACGAATTACGAATTTCCCAGTATCCTTGTCCATATAATAGGTGTTCTCAAAATGAGAGTCGATTAATTCATGTTCGAGACATTTTTCATTAACTTGGTTATCGGTTACATTATCCAACGCATAAAACCTATTAAATTGCTCAGATAAACTGGCATTTGTCAAACCACAAAACGAAGATGATTTTTGAGCAAGAAACGACGATTTCTTTGACCCGGAAACTATATATCCAAAATATGATTCTCTTAAAACTAGACCATCGATAAAATGTCTCTTTTCACCAAACACAAATTCTGCATATTCATTTCCTAACAACAAATCAACACGATCATAAGGTAGGTCAAAACATTCTCCCAACTCATATGGAAAGTTACCCACAATCTCTGTCAACTTATTGAGATCCATACGATATGGAATTCTTCCTATAACTTCAGCATTGATAGCAATACTGAAGTTTGTGATCCTTGAACGCAATACACATCGAACTGACGAATTCAGTTCAGATGGCTTATCACTCGCATTGATACCTACAAGAGTAATAGGATCTTCACTTTTAACGATCTCGAGGTTTGCACGATCACAAAATTCACGAGTTATCAATGTTACTTCGGATCCAGGATCAATCAAAATACGACCTAACTCTGTCTTAGTTCGTCCTTGAACTCTCACGACAGCAGTGGACAGAATTACCGATTTTTTAGACGAAAGAGCACAAACGCTCAACGAAGTATTGCTCGAAACAGGGTTTACACTCGAATTAGGCAAACTTGACTTAGGCGAACTTTGAGACTGATTTTTTGTCTCACTACTCTGATCATTATTCGAATTATCACGATGTAACAAAGTGTTATGATTTCCCTCACAATGTATACAATTACGCCAAGTACAACTAGATACAGTATGATTAGGATTAAAGCATTTCAAACATAGCTTATTTTCTTTAACAATATCAAACCTTTCTTGTACCGATTTACCCGCGAATACATTACATTTATTTAAATAATGTATACCATTACAAACCCGACATGTAGGTGGCGATGGTTTTCCTGAAGGTTTACTGGCCACAAAACGACCTTTTCTCAGGAACTGACGAATTTTTTTTTTTTCCCGAGGTCGGCTGCGATTTTTGACTGGACGACGAATTACCAGCTTTACTCGACCCATCGGTTGTATGGCTGGTGGTAGAAGTTTCATAGGACAAGCTTCTTTGTAATAGAAATTTAGCCAGCAACTCAAATGACGGGTATTGCGAATTATCGTGAATTGAATTGTTGAACTCGAATTTCAACTTGTCTGGAATTTTTTCGCCGACGAGATAGCAGACAAAGGGTGACATAGCTACGATGTCAATATTACAAATTTTGAGCCCTCGAAGTATCCGTTTGACTCGTTCAACGTTCTCACGTAAATTTTGCGTTTTAATTGAAGGTAAGCTGAGTAACGAACCAAAATGCTCAGCTACAATGCGACGCCGATTGAAGTAAGTAGTATGTAACCCATTGAAAATATCTCGATATAGCGTACCTTCATTTCCAATGTCCTTAACCAAGGTTTCCGCGTCACCAATCATGGCGCGTTTAAGTAAAAATAGTCGCTCAAAAATCGTTGAAACGATCATTTTTATCGTACATACTTGAAAATTCCACGTACCATTCCGGAAAATTGGAAAATTTCCCATCAAATTTTGGTACCGGTAATCCTTGTAATTTTACAATTGGATTTATTAGTGAGGTATCCACACACGAAGTGTTATATTGGCGAGTATGCGAACCAGAAGGTATTTCAGGGGTTAACGAATCCTCTATAATTCGTAGTTTTCCCTTTAATTCACGAAATTGACGAAAATAATTTGTATAGTCCTTACTTACGACCTCTTCTTCCGCCGAAATCGCCGAAGTATCTAAGGATTGGTCGATAAAATTCCATGAGCTTGTAGTCCACGACTTGTAACTCAGCTAAATTTTCCTTCCACGAATCGAATTGCGACGAAATAATATTTACCACATCCTTTGATGGAGTTTTTTTCAATATAGGAAAGGACATCGGCCTGAATTGCCTCCAGGGAACGAACCAGTAGGCGTTTTTGGCGATCCAACGAATTTTTGGCTGCAAGCTGAACTTTGGCTACTTCCGCTGCCGCCTTATCTTGATCCTTTTTTCCTGTCATCTTGAATACGAATTATTCAACACAACAATCGAAGGAAACGAAACGATAAACGATATTATCTCACAAATACGAACTCGAATCAAACATGTCGAATTTCACGATTTTTTGTTGCAAATAGATCACAAATTTGCATGGCGAATTAAACACACAATAAAATTTCTGGCCAGACACGTCATCCGGCCCAGAGGACCAATTTGTTTGGTATTAATTCGCCGAAATTTCATAAATTTTAGATTCGCCTATGTATAGAAACGAACATACGAACGAACCATTTTAGTGGACTGTATATTTTAACAAATTAACAAAGACTAACTTAGAACCAACTATACCTAATACACCATACGTCACCTCGAACGAGTACGAGGGAAAAAAGTATAGAAAAAAAGGCAATAAAACTAAAGGCGACCGTCAACGAGCAAGCAGATGACGGACACATTCCAAAACCCAATTCGTTACACCCCCGCAACCCCCGCACAGGGCGCGAACAGGCACGAACCTAACATCCTTACAAATACGCGACATAAAACGCATTTAACGTAGTTAATACCTAAACATTGGTATAGCAGGTCTTTCTTCCTCTCTCCACATTTTTCGATTTGGTCCACAAAATGGGATATTTTAACCAAAATTATACCAATTTTTTTGGAAATCTTGAGGATTTTGGAGTTTTTTTATGATATTTTGAAATATTTTTATTGATTTACCAATTTCTGATGATCGTGAATTGTTACGAGAATTTTGATAATTTTCTTCAAGTTTGCATTTTGATCGTATCTTCGGAAAAATAATATTTTTACTGACAACTTTATGAATTTTAATAATTTGAAAAAAATCGTAGCATTCAAGTTTTTGTACTAAATTCTTTTTTGACGTCCTATTGAATCTTTTTATTTTCTACGATTTTTTCATGATTATTTTTATGAAATAGCACGCAGATCAATGTTTATTTTTTCATCAATTTTCGCAAGTATTTCAACAGTTCATAAAATAATTTTCTTCAATAGCAGGAACTTTTAAACAATTTTCATCCCATTTTTAAAATGTTCACAATCTGACAATCCAAAATTTGTTTTCTTGATTTGAATTAATAGAATTGGGAACAATTTTGAATACTTTTTTGGAATCAGCGAAATGAATTTTCGCAGAAAATCAATGATTTTCGACTGATGATCTGTGAATTACCTACATTGATTTGCCAGTGAATTTTTGTTAAATACCTTGTTTAATTAAACAACCAATCAAAAATCGTTGATTTCCAGCGAAAATTCGTAAAATTGATTCGAAATAGCTAAAATTGCTCACGATTTTATTACAGATTCGGAGTACCTAAGGAAAACAAGATTAACGAGATTTTGTGGTATTTTTGATTCCTAACCTCTATTTTTAATAGTTTGTATGGCATTTTGATGACATCAAGTGTACTTAGGAATTATGAAAAATTTTCAAATATTGCAATTCTCATCGAAAGTAAATTTAACAAATTTTGATTCATATTTTTGGAATTTTGAGCAAATTCTATGATGTTTTGATAATTTTTATGATAAATTATTGCAGTCGATTTTTATTCACTTTTAATTCTCCTTCCTTCTCCTTCCGCTAGTTCTACTCATTTCGTTTTTCATTCTTTTGCCAAGCTACTAATTTTAATTGAAGAGACCAAAATTATTGAAAATTTCCAACTGCGATCAAAATTTTTCAATTTTTTTCGACTTTGACTATAATTTTTCTAAATAATTCTAAATTTTTCTGATTCAAACTGCAAATTTTTTTAAAAACAGTTCTAACTTTTATAAATTTTATAAATTAACACAATTTTTTTCGATTAACACTTCAATTCTGTAATTTTTAAGAAACAGTTTCAAGATTAAAAAAAATTTTTTCAAACTCCTAGAGTTCAAAATCTAAAAAGAGAAAGATGAAACCTACAGAATTAGTGTCTTATGGGAGGAGAAAAAAGGTGGAGGAAGGCGATATTTTTAGTAGATATTTTTAAAAAATTTTAAGAAACCAGAAAAGTGAAGAAAATGGAAAATAAATGGAATAAAAATGAAAAATTTAGATTTTACATGTTTCTTGAACTCGTATGTACTATTTCAATAAAAATCAATAGAAAATCCTCAAAAACATCAATGATTTCGAAGCTTTCAACAGCGATGAAATGGTTGATTTTAAAAAAAACCTAATTTAAATCAATTTTACGTGCTTAAAATGAAGGAAAGTCATTTTTTTGAAACATCTCAATTCTTTTTCCATAATAGCTTTTCCCAAACAATTCTCCACCATTCCACCAAATCTGCACCCTTCAACCTCACCACCCAACTCAGAACCTCCCGGACACCTTGTATACGTCCACTGACCATGCATCATCGACATTCGCTCCGATTTCCGGATAATTTCGGCGAATCGTTATCAATCTCTGGCTTATCATCATTGCGATACGAAAAATACCCGTCTCGTTACCGGATGCTGTTTAAAAATAGCATTAGCGATGCCCTTGTCGGACTCGCACTGCATTCTGTTTTCAATACACTCGAGCATGCCATTTTGAGCACCACTACAGGCTCCCGGAACACACTACATAGGGCACAGCGAAGTTTCGCAATCGCAATAGCAATAATTGTACTTCGCATAGTACTACATACGATTAGTCGTCCAAATAGTGCGCGCGACTACGTGAGCAAATAAACGACATTATGCTACGAAACGAAATCAAAACGTAATCTCAATGTCTCCTATATAATGATGAAGCATATTCTAACCTCCAAGTATCCGCTATAAAAGCATCCAGTCGTACCGCACCGCGCAAATTTATTGTTTTATTTTGATATTTTAACGATTACATCCGAACACGAGCTCATGTAACGTGATCGCCTCTCGCAGATATCCGACGCTGGGATGCTGCCTGCGTAAAACTATACACGCGAAATTGGCCACATCGACGAAAGAAAAACGCCGCTTAGTCTTAGAAAAATCACCAACAGATGTTATCTGTCTTCTCCTTTTTTTCCTCCTCATCTCTCCGTACCGACGTTTTCTTTATTTTCGTACGTTGATCGAAGTCGAACGTGTGTATGAAGCAGACGTGCGGTATTTTTTCGACATATCGTATCCTCCAGGCAAGATATTCGTGAGGAGGTGTTGCCAAATGGATTCGCTCATCGGCTCAGCCATGAAAAAACACTCGGAGCTTTGCGAATCGATCCATCTCGATCGTCACTCCAATCGATGACCTCGTCGCAGGTCCTTAGCCAGAGTTATTTTGGAAGGGGGAATGACATCTTAGGTGGGGCAATAAAAGGTAAGACAATCCCTCCCCTATTTCACAAAAAATTTACATTCGTCTTTCAAGCTACAACAATTTCGTCTTACCTAATTCAAATTACTCACTCAGACTCCAGAAATAATTTAGAGACATTTTTAATGGAATTTTTTAGAAAATTTTTTGATGGAATTTTTCAAAAAAAATGTGGATGGAATTTTTCAAAAAAAATTTTGACGGAATTTTTCAAAAAAAATTTTGATGGAATTTTTCAAAAAATTTTAGATGGAAATACTGCTACAAAAATTTTCAAAAAATAATTTTAAAAAATCAATGACAGAAAATTTTTTGATTCACTTTTCAAACCACTGATTAACAACATAAATTTTATGAAAATTACCATTGGTCCACACAGAAAAAATGCCAACGTTTTTAAATTTTACATTGAATATTTCAAGTATCTACCTGAGATGAATCATTGATTGGGGCGAATAAAAAAATTTCAACAAGCATCGCACTCATTATTCAAAAATTAAAATTCCGAACACGTCATTCTTTGAAAAAAAATTCTCGTAATATCATGAATTTTTCAAAAAAAAATCTTTCCTCGTTCTACTAGGGCTAAATTTTTATGTTTAAATTATAAAATTTGGAAATATACTTTTTACAGAGCTGTAGTGGAAAAGGAATACCATGATGTTTCTTATCATGATGTTGAAAGAAGTGGAGGGAGGGATGGAAAACAAGAAAAATGATTGGTCACGTTTCCAAGGTGTCTACCAGGTTGTAAATTATGGTCAATGTGACGAATTTGTCCAAAAAAAATCATCAAAAGTCACAAATTACTATTTCTAAGTGAAATGGAAAATTTTGACAAAATTTCAGTTTCGATTGTCTTTTTTCGCCAAAATTTTCTCGTTTGCTAAGATTGGGCTCTATAATAAATTACAATACAACAAAAAAATTATTGACAGTTTTTTTTCTTCACAAAAACCTCCTTTCATTGTTTTTCTACTTAGGGGAACAAATCGGGAAAATTGAAGGAGCTCCCATGAAATTTCTTAAATGAATACATTTTTGTTTTTTTTTTTTGGAGGGGGGGGGGGGTGGAGAACAAGGAAGTCATTCGTGAATTGTGAAGAATAAAATATTTAATTTTTAATCCAAAAAATCTGAATTTTCATCTTTGTGATTTAGATAGTGGACACTGGACACCACGAAAATAAATTTATAATTTTTCATTCACATATTTTTTTTCGAGAAAAAATGATTTTTTTGGAAGTCAAACAATCGATGATTTTTAAAAAATTAGGGGATTTATTTCTGTTAACGATATTGAAAAAATAGGCTAATTTTTTGGTTACCTTTTGGCTCAAAAAAGGTTATTAAAGTTACTGTTTTTTGCAGAATCTTTCTGATGCCTGTAAGATTTATGAATAGTCAGTGCGACCAAAATTATTGTGTTGAAAGGAATCAGAAACCGGAACCAGTGACCTGGTGAAGGGTGCGAGGGGAGGGGTAAAATTCGAATTTTTCATCTGAGTAGCCATATTTTGAGCACCATATGGGAAAATTGTCAAACGCCACGCAACGGTGGCCTAGAAATTACGAAAATCAAAATCCAGTTGGTAGCACTGCCGTGAAATTTTTTCAAAACTTTCATCAAAAATTAGATTACATGATCAAAAAAACTTCGGATTTTCAATTTTGGATGCCTTCAAATGAGTAATTTGAAATTTATAAAAATCAAAAAGCTTTAAATTCGAGATCTGCAATTTTTCTGCCAGCTTGTAAAGGGCAAAAAGTATACCAAATTTGTAGAGTATACAAACTAGAATCGTAACTCTTAAAGGGTGGCCATTGTTTCCAGGCGGTGGTGCTATCTAAAAGTTTAAAAAACTGTGTTCTTTTAAATGACAAAACTTTGAGGGCTCCCAACTCCAAGTTTCGTTCTTCTCTGAGCAAGAAGGGGAGACAGCTCGAATTTTTTTTGGAAAGTCTCACACTCAAATTCAGGATTTGTTTTTTTTTCTTCTACCTCTAATTTATATTTTTTGTATTAAAAAAACCGAATATAATTTTCTAATCAATTTTCCAATTTTTGACTTTTTTTTCCGCAAAAATGAAGAATTTGAAAAACGTAATTCAAGTTTGGCGATTTTTTCAGCCTTATTCATTTTTTTATATTTTTTAAATAAGTATAAGTTTTTTTTAAAAAAAACAACTATCAAAAAATTGCCCAACTTGGATCAAAATCTGTAAAAATTCACCTCAAAAATTATTAAAACATCACAAAATTGTAAAAAAAAAAACATTTGTTCAGAATAATTTATGAGAATAAATAAATCTTTATCAGGATTCCAAAAACTCTGACGTTTAAAATAAGATTTTCACAAACTTGGTATTTTAATGAAAAATTCAGGCATCATAGCGGGCCACTTTTTTCGACTTCAGTCACTTTTGGTTACTTTTCACGTCTAAAAGGTCACTTTGGTTACTTTTTTCCTCACGAAAGTCACTTTTTCTTCGCACTTCCAGGCAAAAATTCAAATTTTCAAGTAGAAATTGCTATTTTTCAAAATTCTTCAAGAAAAAAATGAAAAAATTGATTTTTACTAGTTTGTTTGTTGTTTTGACGAAGTAATTTAAAAAATGAAATTATAGTCACGTCTTTTCAGTTTATCTATCTTTGAAACGTTTACAGAAAACTACAAAAAAATTACCCTCCCAGAAGCTGTAAAAAAAATCCCTTCTAAAAAATTGAATTTTTGGTCATTTTTTGGGTTCTTTTTGGTCAAAAGTGGTACTGAAAGTTACTTTTTCTTCAAAAATTTCGCTATGATGCCTGAAAAATTTATTAAAATTAAAGAATCTAAAGCAGAATTTTCAAAATTTCCGACATTTTGAAAGGAAATCGATTCTGATCGATTTGAGCGTATGGAATCAGATCACCAAATGGAAAGATGCTATAGAATCAGCATTTCTTTTTTTATTTCTTTTTCACAAGACCAGCATCAAAAAGGGAGGGTTTGACAAATTTTTCCAGGAAGAGGGCTAATGACTGTTCCAGGGAGGCAATACCCCCTCCCCCCTTAGCTACTGGCTTGCTTCATGGTTTCAGACTTTCGAAAAATTCAATCATTTCCGAGCACTAATTCGAAAATAAAATTTTCCATCGTTGAATAAATCATCACGCAAAGGTCGCCCTCCCGAAGAAGGTCTCGAAAGACACCCCGATTGGAAAAAAATCCGTTCGAAAATTGCCAAAGCTACCCACGTCGATGGCTTTTTATACGTGTAAAAGTCATCAAAACAAAGCCGCCAACACGAAGTATTAATTTTACGCCACAACACCGCCTTCGGGGTCTTTGTTTAAAAGCACGATGATTTACGCTTTTATACGACCGCCGACGTAACCGACCCGCCTTCCCCCTTCTCGAAAGGGTGAAATTTCACGCAATTACCCGTTAAACTTTAAATTAGACCGATTCTACGGTGTATTCGTTTGACCATTTATTCGACAGGGGAAAAACATACATATACAATGATAAAAACTTGATATGACTAATGAACTGTGAATTCCATCCGCACGTATGATATTACGAATTCGAATGAGTTTCGCAGAAAGGGTTGTTGGTGTTTTTTTCGGACGTTGAAAATGAAACGAAAACCCCAGAAAAAAACAAAGCGATGAAATTATTTCGTTATAATTAAATTAAAAATAAATTATGTATCAGCTTTAACAAGGGGAGGAAAACGATTTGGAAAAATTATCAAATTAAAAGCGAATTTAGAGAAAAAGTTGTTCTCGAAATGGAGTGTTAACCCCCCCCCCCCCGCCTTTCTCTCTCCGTTCACCAGACTCTCTAATCGTCACTCTTTCTATATTTTAAAGGCTCAACTCGACTCGAACGTTACTTTTCCAATCCGAACGATTTCTAAGTCGATATTCTTTCGAAAAAAAAAAAATAGAAACGTTGTAGAAAATTTGGTCACGCGATAACGACGTAATTACGTAAACGCGTATGAGCCATTCGCCGAGGAAAAATGATGATGACATTATTACGGGCCCGATGTGGGAAGTTTTACGAGGAATATTTTCGTTTATTAATTTATCCTCTGAAAAATCCATATTTAAAGAGATAAACACGAAAAACATTTCAGCGAGGTTATAAATCGACAAGTGTAATAATGTAACGGTAGGGTTTTTTTTACGAGAAACGATAATGACGTTATTTCGGTTCGTTCGTGATGTTTATTGGATCGACAAAGTCCGTACTCGTATTTGACAGAATGAAAGGTGGATAAATTCGACAAAAGAGACGATCTCCAGTTGAAATTTTTCGGGTCTGGCTATTCTCACACGGAATGAACAACAAAATGACCGAACTATGAGCAATCTCGTTCATTTTTTTTTCGTCATCATTGATCAACTCAGCTGTTAACTGTACCTTTTTCTCAACAAATTTTTTTTAAGTTATCGAAATTTTTTCTCAAAAGAACAATTTTTTCAACTCCAATAAATTTTTTCTCCCACTAAACTTTCTTCCTAATTTTTTTTAGCTCTTTTTTTTCAATTTCTTCGATTTTCATTTTTGCTTAAATTTTTTTATTTACTCGCCAATATTATTTATCCAAATTATCAACTGTAAAATCCTATTCTTTGATCTTGAAATTTTTAAAAACTTGATATTCTCTCGAATTTTTCTCACATTAAATTTCTTAACATGCTTTTCAACCCAATTTTTTGAAAAATTTTTTATTCTAAAAATTTCAGAGCTGGAAAATAATTTGAGAAAAACAGTTGAGCTAAAACAAATTCAAAAGCTGTAAAAATTGAACTTCTGAGAAAAAATTTTAAGAGCAAAAAAATTTGAGAAAAAATTTCCGGAGTTGAAAAATGAAAACTGTATTTTTGGAAAAGAGGCCAGAGTTGAAAAATTTTTATACCTGAAAAAAAATTAGAGGAAAAAATTTTAGAGTTGGTAAAAATTTTTAAAATTTAAAAGTTGAAAAATATTTTGAGGATAAATTTTTAGAGTTGAAAAATAAAAAATATCTGGAGAAAGGAAATTAGAAATTAAAACTATTCTGAGAATCGAAAAAAAATTTTTTGATTGAAAAATTGTTGATTTTAGTTTTAAATTTTCAAGTCAAAAGCTAAAAAATAAATCTGCAAAAAAAAGCTTTCGACTTGCTATTTGCTTGCTATTTTTAAAATTTTGAACTTACGGTCTGTTACCAAAATTTGATCGGCTTTCAGCTTTTCGCTTTAAACTTTTAGCATTTAGCTAGCTCTTCACCCCTGCTATCTTGGACAGGTTGCGAAGTTGCGATTCGAACGAACGATTTACATTTTGTTGTTCATTCCGTGTGAAGGTAGACAGACCCAAATTTTTCGTACAGTTTTTTTTTTCATTTGGAAAAACAGTTGTAGATTTTGACGAGTAAAGTATTCCAAACTCGACTGGCTCTCGGTAATTATTTGCTGTTTCGAAAATCATCTATATGGATTGCTCGAAGTGATTTGTTCGAAGAAGCTGTACTTTGCATAAAACATCTGCCAGACGTCCAAATATCGTTGGTGAATGAATTTTTAGCCTAAACCAGAATAAATACGAAGTTTGATTTATGCTTTATTTTCAACGTATCGAATCGATTGGAAACGAATCCAAGATGGTATTGAGTCTCTAGAAAATTTTGGAATTTTTCAACTTTGAAAAAAGGCAAAAAATGATTTTTATGAACTTTAATACCTACAACCGTGGAAAACTTGAACGGATTCGGAAATCCAAGGGAAATTATTTTTTTAAGTAAGAAGTTATTAACTCCAGAAAAGTATGAAAAATAGTATGTAGAAAGAATTTAAAAGGTATAATAGTTTTGAAAAAAAGTACTTTTCACTAAAACTTTATGAAAATTGGTCTTCATGGAACATCGATTTCTCGAACCCAAATTTTCAATAATTTTCAACCATTCTGGAGCCTTCAGCTCAATTTTCATTCAAATATGCGGAAAAATACCAAGTAAGAAACGAATAATAGATATTCGTTGAGAGAGGATGACCAAAAATCATAGAGAGGAAACACAAAGGCCAAAGTTTCTCTTCTAATTCATAAAATCGTATAATTTTTGGAATTGGAAAGTTCAGGAATAGTTGTAAAAAATTGGCAAAAATTGAGGAGATTTGTTGTGAAATTTTGGAACATTTACAGTTGGTATTTTTTTTTCTTTTTAGTTTCGTTATGTTGCGGGTAAAGTTTTAGGAAATTATTTTATACGTCGGTTCTCCAGTTGTTGCGATTTTGATAGAAAATCTTATTTTGTCGAACAAAAGAAAGGTTGTAAATTTTACGAGGAAATTTGAGAGTGAATTTTGTAGAAAACCATAAAAAGGTTGTTTGATAAGAAAGTAATATGCATTTTTGGAAGATGAAAGAAGTCACAATTTTGGTGGAATGACAAAATTTTGTGAAAAGATTAATTGAACAAAAATTCTTAATGAGGTGGTTTGCGTTTTTGCTCCGAAAAAATCATAATTTTCGACCTAAAAAGTTGATTTTTTCAAATCAAAAAGTCATAACGTTTGTAAAATTCATGAAGAGACAATTTTTGTTTATTTTTTTTTCAATTTTTTTAAAGCTCTAACCTGTTCTTATCTCACGATCAAACCTGGAGGAGCATACTCCAGACTAATTAATCACTCGGGTCAAAAATTACACCATCTCTCAAAGTTTATTTACACTTTTTACCAGAAAACGACGATAACAAATCATGTAAGAGCATAGTACTGTTCAGTTCTTCCTCATTCAAATGCCGCAAACCACACTTCGATCTAGTTTATCTACCCGTAGCAGGAATGAATTACGCAAGACGAGCCAGTACCTAATCCTAAGAATTGCAAATTAGAAGATGTTGTTTCTTTTGGCTGCTGACGATGCGATGGCGCTTTGTATTATGTAATTCGTTCGTGCTTCGTACATACGACGGGTAAATGAACCTATTTTTAATGTAGTCTGCATCGTCGCAGAATGGAGGAGAGGATTGTGATGTTTTACATAATTTAACCCTGTGCCCCTCTTTTCTTGATAATTTATTTTCAGTTTTTTCAGACCATTATATTTTCATTTCTTTCGAGCCAAGTCGTGTTACTCTCTAAATCTGAAACTGTCAAATTTGGTGAAATTTTGGTTTTTTAAATCGGTGGAATAAATTTCACTGAAATTCACTAAAAACTAGGGGAATAAATTTCACTGAAAATCGGAGGAATAAATTAAACTGAAAATCATTAAAAATCAATGGAATAAATTTCACTGAAATTCACTGAAAATCGGTGGAATAAATTTCACTGAAAATCGGTGGAATAAGTTTCACTGAAAATCGGTGGAATAAGTTTCACTGAAAATCGGTGGAATAAGTTTCACTGAAAATCAGTGGAATAAGTTTCACTGAAAATCAGTGGAATACGTTTCACTGAAGATCGGTGGAATGAATTTCACTGAAATTCATTGAAAATCAAGGGAATAAATTTCACTGAAGATCGGTGGAATGAATTTCACTGAAATTCATTGAAAATCAAGGAAATAAATTTCACTGAAAATCAGTGGAATACGTTTCACTGAAGATCGGTGGAATGAATTTCACTGAAATTCATTGAAAATCAAAGGAATAAATTTCGTGGAATAAATTTTGTGGAATAAGTTTCACTGAAAATCAGTGGAATAAATTTCACTGAAATTCGCTGAAAATCAGGTGAATAAATTTCACTGAAAATCCGTGGAATACGTTTCACTAAAAATCGGTGGAATAAATTTCACTGAAAATGAGTGGAATAAGTTTCACTGAAAATCAGTGGAATACGTTTCACCGAAGATCGGTGGAATAAATTTCACTGAAAATCTGCGGGTCAAGTTTCACTGAAAATAAATGGAATAAATTTCACTAAAAATCTGCGGATTAAGTTTCACTGAAAGTAAATGGAATAAATTTCACTGAAATTCACTGAAAATCAGGGGAATAAATTTCACTTGAAATCGGCGAATTTTCACTAAAAATCATAGAATTTTTACATAAAATTGTGAATTTTTACGAGAATCTACGAATTTTTACTAATTTTTTCGGTAAATTCTGAAAAATTCATGAAAAACTAAAATTCAAAAAGACAGAATTTTACCAATATTGACTACTCTCTGATTTCTAAATAAGTGAAATTTATCAAAAATCATTGAAAAACAGTCAGAATTGCAGCACAGTAATAATCAGTGAAAATCTACTAAAAACTCAGTGATATTTATGAAATTCACTGAAAAATCTGTAAAATTCTATGAATAATCAGTGAAAAATCGGTGAATTTCACTGATTTTTCCTGTTCTGCAATTCTGACTGTTTATCAGTGAATTTTCACTGATTCAGAATGAGGGAGTAATGATTCAGATTTACTCTCTTATTTATAAATCAGTGAAAATGATCGAAAATTACTGGAAAACAGTTGAAATTGCAGCACAGTAATAAATCATTGAAAAGATTTTCACTGAAAGCAAATAGTGTATAAAATTATTGGGAAATCAGTGAAAATTCACTGAAAAAAGTCATTAAAATCCCTAAAATTTGCTGAAAAATCAGTGAAAATCCGCTGAAAATCAAAGAATTCTACTAATTTTTCCTGTGCTGCAATTCTAACCATCATCAGTGACTTTTCACTGATTCAAAATAAGGAAGTAGAGAATATTTGTTTGTAGGATTCGTTGATGCGAAGATTTACGAAAATAAGGAATAAGCACCCCTTTCCTCATCTCCCTTCTCATGTTTTTTTTTATTGACGATACATTTACGACAAATTAAAGCACAGAACGTCATATTTTTACGATTTCAGTCTGCTTTATCGGCTCGAAAACCATACGAAGTCTCCATTCTACACAGGATCGCTAAACCGATACTAAAAACCTTTTCAACAAACAGATTTAGTCTCAATTAAACACCTAAGTAGCAATTAATTCGGAGTTTGTCACGGTTCCGTAGCATTTCGATCTGATAAAAGCACCAACACCCTCATTACATTGAAAAACCTATAAACGAATGAAAAAAGAAGCGGAAACTCGTATATAAAATAAAAAATGACGTCGAAACCAACCGCACAAAAGTTGTACGTAATAAAGAAATCAACGAAGATCGGAGCGATTACACGCGTAAAAAAAATGAGTAAAAAAAACCACCACGAGACTCAGCGTGGTTCCCCGCGCAATCGACTTACAGCGGGATTATAAAACTAGAATTAAAGTTAAATTGCGATTACAAGAATCGTTTAAAGTTTAATTATATAATTATATACGACAAAAGACGGGCTATATTACCAGTGTAAATATGAATACCGGCGCACTCGCCATATAATGACGATTAAATACCCGCGTAAATTCGCCCAGTTGTCGATGCGCATGCAGACTTAGTAGAGCTGGTTAGACCCGTACGAAAATCCCTCCTCTTCACCGATTATCTTTTTGGTGTCCATTGATTCGCTCGTACGTGTAAATTCGTTTGCATAAAAATCTATTTATGTTAATTGGTCAACTTATTACGTGTACTTAGGTGTGTGGATGTGAAAGAATGTGTTTTAATGTGGTGTGGGAATTAATTTGGTCGGAGGTGATGAGGTAATGGATGGAGGGTGGGGAGGGGGAATTTGAAATTTTGCGATGATGAGTACTCGGTGCTCTTGAGAATACGGAGTCTAATTTTAATTTTGAAAAATCTCGTTGTCTCGATGAATTTTAAATCCCCGAGGCTTCTTTGGTTTGAAATGTGGGCAATATTTTCCCATCATTGGCATCGAAACTCGTCCAACAATTGTATCCAGTGTACGGCGGAATAGTTATCCTTTTAATGGAAAAATGTCTGAAATATGTTTTTCATTATTTTCTAAATCCTTTGTGCATTCGAGGTAGGGATATGTATAGTATTTGACCTGTAAAGTTCGAAAATTACGATAAAAATGTCATTGAAAGGTCAGTTGGTTGAGCCAATTCGGAAAACTACCAATTTTGGGGTAATTTTGAGAGAGAATGCGAAACCAAGAACTTGGGCCCGAATTTTAAATCATAAATGGTTTTAAGGAACCGTTTCGTGCTTTCTGATTGGTTGAAAATTCGATAAGGGACCTTTAAGGCTACCTTAAGTTTTAAGGTATGATTTAAAATTCGGGCCTTAGCCTTTCTTTAATCGTTCTTCTGTCTCTTATAAGAGGTTTGATGGTTGCCTCCTGGGCTTGAAACATTTTTTGTGGTGTCTTGCTCATCCACATCTATGTGTCAAATTTCACGGTTCTATCATAATTTGGGGTTGATGAAAAAAAAATGCAATTAATCACTGGATTGTTCTTTGACTCAAAAAAATGAAGGGCTCGATCGATTTTTTCATTGGAAAAATGTTTTATTGGTAGTTTTTTTAAATGTTCAAGTTTGAATTGAATTTTTTTGGGCATTGGGGAGGTCTAAACTCATGTTGAAGGTGATTATAAGAATAATAACGTTTTCAAAAGTTGATTTTTTCGTTGGAAAAATCTCTACTCTTCATATCTATAGCAGTCAAGGACCGGGTAAGGGATGAATTTGGCCCCAGGTGCTCTTGGGCTCCTAAACACCTCAAGTCGTGTATATTGACTAGAAATGATTTTTCACAAAATTTTGGACCCCTGTCCCCCTCTCTTTTGGAACTAAGGCCATTTTATTTTAGAATTTTCAAGAATTTTTAATTTTAACATGAGTGAAGGAAATTTTCAGTTCTTTGGCACAAAGTTACATCTCGTAGAGGTGTATTTATGATAATTTTTTCAACAATTTTGGTGCACTCCTTCACGTTTTGCCGGCCATTTGAAATTTTCAATCGTAAAAAATACCATTTAAGCGAAGAGCGACCACCCTGGAAAAATTTCTAAAACATGCGTTTTTTTATGTAAAATTTTTCATTGTATTTGGTTTTGGTGATTTCTTTGAACTTAGGGCCAAAAATTTTCAAAAAACTACTAAAATGTTATTTTATCAGATTTTTCAAATTTTGAGCGTTTTATACAGAAATAAATGACCAAATAAGGAAACCAATTCCATATTCGTGTTCAGCAGGTCAAAATACTCCGATAAACACAATTTTGGCAATGGTTTTGTTTAAAGTTTCAAAATTCACCTTTTTCACTGATTTTTCGTGACAAAAAAAGTGAATTTCGAGACTTCAAGTAAAACGATCGCGAGAAAAGTGTTCATCGGGGTATTTTGACCTGAGGTGTTTAGGAGCCCAAAAGCGCCCGGGGCCAAATTCACCCCTTATCCGGCCATACCCTTTCATGAAATTGTGCCTTTTTGAATCAGTGAAGTGACATTTTACTCAACTTTTCTGTTGAAAATTATCGATTTTTAATAGTCAGGAAAAAATACAATTCATCACTGGATTGATTCAAGAAAATCAGGGACTCGATCGATTTTTTCATTTAAAAAAAAAATTATTTGTAAGTATAGGTTTTTAAATTTTAAACTTTGAATTTTCGTTGGCACTGAGGAGGTCTAAACATATGTTGAATAGTCCAGGCATTTTAGGAGTTGACCCCCCAAAAATTAAAGCCTGATTTTTTTTTCGCGTTTTACATTCGTAATGGTCCACTACACAACATACTAAAATGGACACCCCCACAACCCTCCGCTACCCTCAGGGGAGGGGTAAACGTCCGCTGAAAACCGGTTTTTCGTGAATATCTCCTCAAATAAGCCTCAAAATTGAAAAGTAGTTATGAACAATCTTGTTCTACGCGTAATTTCCTATCGGAAGGGATTTTTTTTTTTCAAAAACACTCACTTCCTTGACCAAAAATTAAGGGTAAAAATCACCTATTTTTCAACAATTTACAGCATTTTTGGAAAAAATCGAAACTTTTGGAAATATCTCCTCAAAAAAGCCTCAAAATGGAAAAATGGTTATGAACAATCATGTTCTACGTGTAATTTCCTATCAGACAGGTTCGTTTTTTTTTCGAAAACATCCGCTTCTTTGCCCAAAAATTAAGGGTGGAAAACGCCTATTTTTCCAATATTCACAGTATTTTTGGAAATGATGGAAATACGAAGCTGAAAATATCGTTTTTTGAATCCTTACGACACAAAGAAATGTTCGTATCACTAATAATCAGCATAACATCGCGTTTATAGTACTTTTTCTTTCCACAATTTCGATTTTTTAAATGCAGTATTCAATTTCAATAACCTCCTTTATAATTAACGGTAGGGGTTGAAATTTTTGCGATGACTTTTTTTTTGAAATACGGTACCCTACCAGCATGTATAAAAAAATACTCATTTTGGGTACTTTTAGCTTCGTATTTCCATAATTTCCAAAAATACTGTGAATATTGGAAAAATAGGTGTTTTTCACCCTTAATTTTTGGGCAAAGAAGCGGATGTTTTCGAAAAAAAAACGAACCTGTCTGATAGGAAATTACACGTAGAACATGATTGTTCATAACCATTTTTCCATTTTGAGACTTTTTTGAGGAGATATTTCCAAAAGTTTCGATTTTTTCCAAAAATGCTGTAAATTGTTGAAAAATAGGTGATTTTTACCCTTAATTTTTGGTCAAGGAAGTGAGTGTTTTTGAAAAAGAAAAAACCCCTTCCGATAGGAAATTACACGTAGAACAAGATTGTTCATAACTACTTTTCAATTTTGAGGCTTATTTGAGGAGATATTCACGAAAAACCGGTTTTCAGCGGACGTTTACCCCTCCCCTGAGGGTAGCGGAGGGTTGTGGGGGTGTCCATTTTAGTATGTTGTGTAGTGGACCATTACGAACGTAAAACGCGAAAAAAAAATCAGGCTTCAATTTTTGGGGGGTTTGGTACATTTTTTCTCTTATTTGCCTGGACTAGAAGGTGATTATAAGGATTAAATGTTTCCTTGGAAAAAATCTCCACTCTTTATATTTAAATCAGTCAAATTTCATGAAATTCTGCCTTTTTGAATCAGTGAAATGAATTTTACTCGATTTTTCCGTTAAAAATTATTCATTTTTTCTGACAAATTGTGAATTCTTTATAAATCAATGAAAAACCACCAATTTTAAATAAAATTAATTTCACTGATTCAAAAAATCCAAATTTCATTAAATTTGACTGATTCAGATTTAGAGAGTAATTTGCAGTTTTTCAAACTTTCAACTCTTGATTTTTTACTCGAAGGTCCAAACTTGAATTTGGCAATCAAAACTATGATGTAATGAGACTTGAACGAAAGGCTATCACTCAGAATTTTCTTGATAGAAATCCTCGAGGGACAATTTATGAGATTCCTTATTTAGGATTCTCGAAGAAATAATATTCAGTAACAAATCATGTTTCAAAATTTTTTAGAAAATAGACACTCATTTGTTTTCCTCAATTTAAATGATCATTTTTCCGAAAAATTTCCTCTTAAAAATGGATTGAGAAGTATTGAAAAATTCTAGAAATAATTTCTCAACAACAAAAATCGTATTTAACATAATTTTCAGAATTTTTCGACTAGAAAGGGTGAAAAAAATTTAAAATTTTAAAAAGTCGTGAATATCAATTTCTGAATTTTGGTAAAACGTTTTCGGCCTTGAAATGATAATTGAATAAAAAAGGATGCAGTCTCACTACCTAGCAGTTATTTTTCAATGCGAAATAGAAGTATTTTTCAATGCGAAATAGAAGAAAAATATGAAAAAATTTCGCTATATTTTATGGCTTCTGTCTGTCCTTCCGAAAAATTTTAATTTTATGAGCGAAAAATCCCCTTCCTCATTCTACTTATTTAATCTGGCACTATATCTCGGATTTATCAACAAAAAAATCGTATTTAATATCATTTTCAGGATTTTTTGACTAGAAAGGATGAAAAAAATGTAAAATTTAAAAAAATCGAAAATATCAGTTTCTGAATTTTGATAAAACGTTTTCGATCTTGATATAAGAAAGATGGGAGGGGGGGGGCAAGAAAACATTTTTTGTCTGTACCTCTGTACGTTTAGGAAAGTCCCGTCTCTAGCTCTATTACAATATCAAAGAAGAGTCTTGAAAAAATCATCAAAAGGTCGCGATATTTTGATCAAAGATTGAATTAATTCGAAACATATTTCAAAGTTTGAATTTTTCGGAAAGAGAAGAACAGTTCTATTACTTTTTGTGATCTCTCGGTCATTTCTTACATTGTTTTGGGTCATTCTAGTCTTTTTTTTTCTTTTTTTTTTTTGTAAGGTAAAAAGTACAACTCCTAATTCAAGCTAATTCATCTCCTCCTCTCCAAAAAAATATCATTGATTTTATATTGCAAAAGAGTTGAAAGTTTTGTAAGTTGTACGAGGGGTGAGGTGGGGGTTCCGTGTCAGTCATTCGAAATTTTCGTTTTTGTGGCACTCCAAAAAATTTTGAAAACAGGCCCTGATAGGTTATTCTAAAATTTTATTGTTTAAAGTTTGATACATTTTTTCAGACAAGTCTTACGTAATTTTATTCTTAGCAAGAATGAACAGAAGCTGGGTTATGGGAGAGGGGGATTGGTAATTTCCGACAGAAATGAAATGTTTTTTTTTCTAATTTCTCGAAGTACAATATTTCCAATTTTTCTCTGCTTAAAACAAAAATTTTCTAAAAAGTATTCATCATTTTCGAAATTTTATGTTTTGAACCTATGTATTTAGAGATAAACTGCTCTCTCTCCCTTTCATTCAGTCTGACTGTGGTACTCGGTGCAAAATTAGAAGTTTTACAGCATTTCAAAATCTCTGAAAATTAACCTGACAACTCCTCGAATATGCAAAATTAACCAAATTTTGTAACACAAATTCCGCCTATCTCACGTAATTCGGTTGATACTTCGTTTTTTTTTCACTTATGCAACTTCTGGTTTTCCAACGTCTCCATTTCATCACTCGAACGATTTACGAACCGATGAAAAGAAAAAAATTACCCATTTCATCGCACTTACCGGTTGAAAAAAAGTTAACTATCGAGAAAAAAGATACTCACACGATCGCGATATAAAAAGAGATACCTCGTAAAAAGAAACCCGTCGCTACATTGAACGATGAAAAAACCCCCTCTTCTGATGCATGGGTTTTTTCTTTGAAATTTTTTTCCGAACGAGAATAGAAGTTGCATCGAATTGTCATGGCAGACATGAACCATAAAAATTAATACAAAATCTCCGGCGGAAGGAAACATCCGGAAGATGTTTCCCGCCTCTTGAAGTATTACATAAAATGTAGCAAAAGATACCAGCGGAGAAAAATGACATAAGAACAATTTCGTTCCATTATGTGTTTTTTTTCAAAGTGTTCGCGTGTATTTCTCGAAACCGTATTCATATTGCGGTATAAAATTTTTCCATGGCGAAAAGTCCATCGGAGGACTTCAAAATTGATTCGAAAATTTCCTAAAATTATTTTCAACCGATTTCCATGTGTGGAATATTCCATTGTGGAAATTTTCTCAATTCAGTG
The DNA here is from genome assembly GCA_033439095.1 of Pseudococcus viburni. NCBI lineage: Eukaryota > Metazoa > Arthropoda > Insecta > Hemiptera > Pseudococcidae > Pseudococcus > Pseudococcus viburni. The sequence continues at coordinate 769,621 of JAVBJF010000115.1, read as the reverse complement.
ATTCCTAATTGATGTTTTTTTCCTTTCCGTTGAATTTTACTAACTCGATGGAGGGATGGGAGAAAGGAGGGGGTAATTTATGGAATCGTTGAAGAGTGAAAAAAGAAAACACTAAAATGAACAAATTAATCGGCCATATTTCGGTTTGACATGATTGTCATCAGCAAACCTCGTCGCGGATAAAATTGGACGATTAAAAGGGACTCGAGTATACAAGCACTCACCTTTCAAGTGCTTTGCAAATATTTCCCTGTATTATTTCGCTTCGACTCGGCGAGTACATTTTCCGCATGTATAAAACCATAATATCTTACCCAATAAATCGTCGATAAGCTATTCGAGCGAATTTCCGATATTTTTGCCAGTTCGATGCATCCCTCGTATCATTTAAATTCGTATTTTTTTCCTTTCGTCGAATAGATAAATGGAAAATTTTATAAAATGCTCGAATTGTTCATTTAGTGTGGGAAAAATCCTTCTGCAGAGGACGTGTTCGCTGTAGTTGATTAAGGAAAAGGGCAATGAAGAAGAATTAAGGTGAATTGGGTGGAATGATGGGTGGAGAGGGGGGAGAGAAGGATTCAATAGGTATAAAAATTTAGAAGGGATTTTGGTCGTGTTTGCGACATATTGCTTCGACCTGGCGTTTGGGAAAGTACTTTGTTTTGGGAAAATTTATACGTAGGTAGAATTGAACGCCTTGTGCGATGTTTTTTTAGTCGAATGACGTCATAACGGCGGCTGCTCCATGTCTCGGTAGATTACAACAAGTATTTGGTTGTGCAAGTTCGGTCGTCAGTCGTGGTTTGATAGGTACCTATCTGATTCGTTTATTTGTTTATGATTTGCCATCAAATTATGGGGATTTTTGGGGAGTTGTGAATTCGCGGTGACGTTTCGAGATTCAACGATGAAGCCGAAAAAGTACGATTTTCGTAATTTAAGGCCAGTCAAAACTGTCAAAAGGAGCCAATTGAGCAGACCAGAACGGCGAAGATTTTGGGAGATTGAGGGTTTCAAGAACATAAGTGAGCTATTTTTTACTTCCAATTTGTTTGATTTTTTGTACTCTAGTTCGAAAAATAACACAAGTCAACAAAAAAAAAATGTTCTGTGTTTCAGTTCTCATGGCCAAATTCTGATTCTAGACATCAAAATACACCAATATGCTCATTCATGGCTTCCAAAGTTTGTTTGGGGGGGATGGGGGGCCAAAAATGTGATTTTTCAAAAACAATAATACACGGATTTGAGGAAAATTTAAAAAAAACATTTTTTTGGTTCAATCTTATAGAAAATTTTACGCTGAATCGAATGCCGCAAACCGCAGACCTCTATCTCTTTTAGAAAAAAAGTTACAGCTAAAACTTTCCTAAATTATGTGAAAAAAACGCATTTTTTCGCCTTGCTCACCGAAAAGTGAGATTTCTGAGAAATCTAAGCGTTTTACGACCATAATGACCATGACAAAAGTTGTAGAAAATTAAATTTCCTATCGGATAGGTGCATTCAGATTTATCTGGGAGGCGTAGTTTTCGAGATATTCTCGAGTAAAGTTGAACATTAGTTGAGGCAATTGAGAAAAAAAGAGAAATGAAGCAATTTTTGGCTGTCAAAAGTGTGACAGCGAAAAATTATGGAAGGTGACTAACCTTTAGGAGTTACTACGACCTCCCACAACTTTTCGCTGTAACACTTTTGGCAGCCAAAAATTGCTTCATTTATCTTTTTTTCTCAATTGTCTAAACTAGTGTTCAACTTTACTCAAGAATATCTCGAAAACTACGCCTCCCGGAAAAATCTGAATGCACCTATCCGATAGGAAATTTAATTCTCTACAACTTTTGTCATGGTCATTATGGTCGTAGAATGCTTAGATTTCTCAGAAATCTCACTTTTCGGCGAGCAAGGCGAAAAAAAACACGATTTTTTCACATAATTTAGGAAAGTTTTAACCAGAGGTCTGCGGTTTGCGGAATTCGATTCAGCGTAAAATTTTATATAAGATTGGGCCAAAAAAATGTTTTTTTCAATTTTTCCTCAAATCCGTGTGTATTGTTCTTGAAAAATCACATTTTTGGCTCCCCCCCCCCCAAAGCAAACTTTAGACAAAAAAATTATTTTTCCCTTCATTAGATACATAAAAGCAATCCAAATTTCGCAATCGGAACCCAAACACAAAAATCGTGTTGGCTTGTGTAATCGTATGTGTAATTCGATCCGGGTTCATTTTCCCTTTCTCGATATGGCGTCGAAAAAAAAACGAATTCGAGCCACACACCGAGAAACGCAACCGACGACCGACGAATGATATCAAAAACCTCGATAATTATAGATCGCGTGATTAAAAATTGGTAACACTGCCCAAGTAGTATTTTTCGCTGGCGAATCGACCTTGACCATAGGTTATGTGTTTCCCTTCGACTCTCCTCCAGCGACTTATTCAATTGGCTCTCCTCAATTTGTTTATTACGACAGATACCTACCTACATCTGGCATACCTATTGTGTCGAGCGAAGCCGAAATTTCGCATGCACGATATAAACAACCCTCGCCTTGGAAAATTTTTAATCCTCTGCACGAGCCGAATCCTACGAATGGGTCGCCGAAGCTATTTAAATGTTCGTAAGCGTGCTAATTTCGCCGTCTTTCGCTCCGCCACCGAATTAAAGTGTCAACAAGGGACAGATTCTATTCGATTGGAAATACTTACGAGTGCGATTCGCAGAAAGTTTCCAGAAAATATGGCTACGTGGCTATTTGCGAAATGAAAATTGCTATGAAAATGGCGATTCGAGTCGACGACCACCTAGACCTGCGAAATTACGTACGATCGATAAAAAGTCGAATAGAAAATTTTTTCTCGAGGAGATAATGAATAGAAATGGGTAATTACGTGACGGCCGCGATATGATATCGAGATAGGAAAGACGAGTGTACTTTTTGGGTGTTTGAAAATTAGATGGGTTTTTTCTTCGGTTGTCGAATTGGTGAAATTTTATGATGGGGGTTTTGGTGGGAATTTTTCGATGAAAGTTGTGTACAAAATGCCTACTGTGGAGGAGATTTATTTTGTGAAATTTGAGTTGAAGACAGGGTTGAATTATGAGAAGGTAGAAAGGATGAGAAGGCAGAAAAGGTAGGTTCTCCCTTCATTTCTTCCAATTTTTTTTTATTCGAGAAAATGAGGCTCAAGTTGAAATTTTGAAGAATTTGTTAAGGTTTTTGTTTTAAAATCTATACAGTTTGATTTGGAAAAATTATTTCTATTTTCAAATCAGAAAAATTTAGGAAAATTCTATTCAAATTTTTGTCTCTCCAATAATGTCCAGGTCCACCTCAATTCGTTTCTGGATAGAGAGGGAAAAAGTGAAGGTGTCAAAATTTATGGTTACTCTCTTATTTCTGAATCAGTGAAATTTATTAAAAATCACTGAAAAACAGTCAGAATTGCAGCACAGTAATAAATCAGTGAAAATTATTTCACTGAAAGAAAGTCAGTGAACGAAAATCACTGGAAATCAGTAAAAATTCACTGAAAAATCTGTGAAATTTTTTGAATGATCAGTGAAAAATCGTTGAAAACAGTGAATTTCACAGATTTTCCATGTGCTGCAATTCTGTCTGTTCATCAGTGATTTTTCTCTGATTCGGAATGAGAGAGTGGATAATTGAATATAACAAACCTAAAATTTTCCTGAACAAGGTAGATTCTCTCCCCCTTCTTCTCTCCCCCTACTCCTCTCCCCCTACTCCCCCCTCATCTCCCCCTCCTCCCCTCCTCCCCTCCCTCCCACTCCTCCATCTCAAAAAAAAACAGAAACCAACAAAGAATCAATAATCAAGGACCAAAAAAAGGGTGATATACTTTTCTTTACATTTTTTAAAATTTGGATGGTAAATAAGAAAAAAATGAATTTTGAATGAAAAAGAATGATAAAAGTTTTGAGTCGAATTGGGGTTTTTCCAATATTTTTTCAAAATTTTCAGTACCTGTTTGTCTATTGCAGAACTTTCCTATCATTTTCATCCCTTGCAGAATTTATTAGACATATTGAAATTAGCTTTAAACGACACAGAATTTTGTGCAGCCCTCCCTCTTTCCACCATTCCAATTTCAAAAATATTGGAAAATAATTCATCATCTCAAACGAAGCTCAATGTAAGGTGAAAGTAATCAAAAATCGTGATTTCTTGGCAGTTTTGGCCTAAAAAGTTGTGAAAAATTTTTTAAATGTAAAATTTGATTTTCAGCACCTACAAATATTTTAATTTTCAATTCAAAATTATGGAATTTTTTTCGAACAACGAACTATTGAGAAATAATTTTTTTCGTGAAAATCACAATTTTTTAAAATCTCAGCCTTAAACTCCCTTTTTTCAGGAATTTTTACCTTCGCTCCTCTCGAGTTCGACGAATTTATTCATCTACATATTTGAAAAGTGTGATGTGTGACAGAAAATTTCATTTCAATCAATTCCTCTTCTCCATCCTAGAAAATTTGAGCATTTTTAAGCAGAAAATTCATTTTTTGGGCACTTCCCATTGAAAAATATAAACGAAAGTGCACTTTGGTCTCTGTGAAAGTATGTTGCCTAAAGATGTCCTGGAAAACTTATAAAAAATTAGTCTTAAAAACCTAAGAAAATCATTTTTGAAAAAAGTCACGAATAGGATTTTCGTAATTATTCTATTTGTTTGTTGGGAGGCGAATGTGTAATTTTCCTGTCCTGGTATCGATAAATGAAATGTTCGTTTGTGATGACGGGGTGGGGGGGGGGTATAAATATGGATTCCGTTTCGGAAATCAAAATTAAAAAACGTTTTCCTAAACATCTAAAAATGACGAACTCCAAAATTAGAAAATAAATTTTGTGAAAAAGATTGTATTAAAAAAAAGTGAATCTTGCTTAGAAAATTCCTTTCTTTGAGTACATTGATTTTATACGAAACTTGATTTTTATGAAGTAAAAATTTGAAGATGTTAGGTATGTCCAACCGATTTTTTATTTGAAAAATTCAGGGCTTTTTCTTTGATTTTCATCGCTAAATACTTTCAAAAAAACACTTCAGTAGACATTCCCCTCGTTTCCCCTCTTCAGTGCTCAAAATTATCCCACTTGGGTTCTGAAAAACTTTTAAGTAAACGAAAATAGAGATTTTCTTCTCGAAATTTTAAAGACTTTGAAAATCAAAACATCTCAAATTGATAAAAATGTGTGAAAACTTTTTAAAGCAAAAAACAATTTGAGATTTTTTTTGGAAGAAATGAAGAAAATTTCTTACTCCTTCACTTTCATTACTCTCTTCTTCTGAATCAGTGAAAAGTCACTGATGAATAGTCAGAATTGCAGCACAGGGAAAATCAGCAAAATTCTTTGATTTTCAGCGGATTTTCGCTGATTTTTCAAAGAATTTTACTGAGCAATTTTTTTCACTATTTGCTTTCAGTGAAATTTTTTTCACTAATTTATTACTGTGTTGCAATTCTGACTCTTTACCAGTGATTTTCGATAATTTTCACTGATTTATAATTGAGAGAGTACTCTTTCATTTCTGAATCAGTGAAATTTATCAAAAATCACTGGTAAACGGTCAGAATTGCAGCAGAGTAATAAATCAGTGAAAATTGTTTCACTGAAAGCAAGTCAGTGAAAGAAAATCAGTGGAAATCAGTGAAAATTCACTAAAAACTCGGTGATATTTATGAAATTTACTGAAAAATCTGTGAAATTCTGTCAGTGAAAAATCGCTAAAAATCAGTGAATTTCACTAATTTTTCCTATTCTGCAATTCTGACTATTTATCAATGATTTTTCAACGATTCGGAATGAGAGTAGACAAAAAATTCAAAACCACATCGAACCCCAATAAAAAAAAAATACCCAAACTTATAAATGCCAAGCACCTTTTCAATAACCCGAGCTTTCATTTTCCACAACAAAAAAATATCCCAGAAAAACCTCGCACCACATTCCTATCTTGAGAATCCTCCAAACACGATCAAATCTCGCCCTAAATCTACCGAACCAAATTTTTAAACCCCTTTACACGTAAAATACCCGTAAACCGTTCTTTTATCCTCAAAATACCTCGTCTTTAAATCGCCACCGCCGTCGTCGTAAAACAAAGGCCAAAAACCCCACCGCTTTAATTCCGCTTTTCGTAGGCCTGTTTCTCTCCTCGCTCTAGCTTCCTTATTACTACATCACTTTCTCATTCAAGTTGGCAAAACTCTTTGCTAATTTGATGCCGGCATCTCGTTAACACATTATAGGTAAAAAGTTGATTAAGTTCGCCGTCTCATTCATCCGATGGGAGTCGTAAAGCTAAAGAAAAAGTTAAGTTTTTCAATCAAGCCAACTTTTTCAAAGTGAAAACGCAAACTTGGCTGGTAATTTCCTTTCTTATCAAATTGTTAATCTTTCGCGTACAGTTGACGTGAGGCTGGGTTAAAAAAAGAGCCGTGCTTTTCCATTACTCCTTGGCGGCAGGTACGATATAATTCGTCCAACTGGAGCTATGAAAGGGGGAAAAGGCCTTAAATACGGTGATGTGTTTGTACAAAAAAGAGTATTTTCTTTACATATGTTCCTCGGTTCATTTATCGTTTCGCATCTGTTGTTGCATTTTTTTTGCTCTTTTTTGAAGTAAAAAAAAATACGAAAAGCATCATTTTACACGAGAATATTTTACGTTCGATTGAAAAAGCCATGGTTGTGTATCTGTGTGTAATCTTTTTCACTAAAAATACCGCAGAGAGGAGCGTGGAATTAAATCTGATGCAACGAACCGATGCGACGCTACAATATCAGTTAACACATCGGTGTGGTATTTTCTCTATCTTTGTCCCTGTTTTATTCATTCGTCGGTTGATACGTTGGCGGTTAATTAAAAAACCCCCACGAATGGGACAATTCACCATACCACGATGGTTTTATAACTGTTCAACTTCAATTAGACGCGTTAACGGATGTCAATCATTCGACCAATATGCATTTCCACGTACGACTTTTAATAAAGGCCTACAAGACTCTCTGGGGATGCGACGTCGATATTTATATTCATCGTCATCCTCGACGATTTTTTTTCCAACAGCTTGGAAAACTCGAAGTCACTTGGAGCACGAAATTCGATAATTCAATCGTAATGGCTACCAAGATTTTCTTCGGAATATTAAAAACTCGAGCGTATTTTCCAATCGATCTCATTGGCAGTTTTAAGTAACGAGCTCGCTTCCAATTTCAAATCCCCTGTTCGTCTGGCCCTATCGTGGAACAAAAGAACACCGAACACCGCAGACACGAGCAGAGAGCTTTTTAAAATTCTTCGTATCAATTTATCCATCGTCGTCCAAAAGGTGTAGGTATTTTCTCCCCAAACGTCGATAAATTTATTCGACGAGGTTTCAAACGTTAATATTGTTTTTTTGTTTTGTTTCTTTCATTTTGCACAGTTTATTTTGTTATATCGTAGCGCTGCTTTTTTCTCAACCCTGGTTCGAGAAAAAGGGTAAATTCTATTTACGGATTTGTCGCAGCAGCATCGTATTCCATATTTCGCTTCGTCGATAAAGATTTACAGATTCTTTGGCTTTGTTTTTTTTCACTCTCTCGGGCTGAGGACGATGTTCCGTCTTTGTCTTGCTTTCTACGTGCGCTAGAAACGATCATTATGTAAATTCGAGACAATAAATCGCGGCTCATTTGATCGCTCGAATTATGTATGAGTATTTTTGAGCCGGTTTTATCGATAATGCTGGTGATTTGTCTGTAGGGTTGGATAATGCGGAATCACAGATGTTTAGGTAATTAGACTACGTGTAGAAGAGTTGGGTACAAACGAAACGTGTTTAGAGTCGGATTTTTTTTATGTTCCTTAACGAATCTAACATGATTTTGGGTATGGTGTGGTCATTTTTTACATTCACGGGCCAAGTCTGCGGGTCATGATCGAAAAACAAGTGATAATTGTCTGCGTGGACAGATGTTCAATGGTAGGAAGTCGAAGATGTCGAATTGTTCTAATTTTTGCCTCAATATGGAGCCAAACAGGTAGATATTTGGAAACAAAATTAAAAATTTTAAGATTTGCTAAAAACAGTGTGTGATTTTTGTCAAATGAAATGTATTATTGGCAACGTCGCATTTCGGATTATTTCACGTAAAAAATCATCATTCGGGAAATCTAATGTAGGTAAGACTCATTTCGGACTGAAAATAACATCGAGGATATATTTTGCCTAAATTCAAAATTCTAGGCGCTGCTGTATTGTTGAACTTGAAAATGGCATGGCTCTATCGAGGTTCCAAAATAGACGAACTGCAAACCATGATTTTTCCTTCTTAAAAATCAAAAGTTCTGCAACATTCAAAGATCAGTTTCATTTGCAAGTACATAGATGTTACAACGCCTACTGCCTACTTTACTGTCCAAAATCCCTTTACAGAAGCAAAATGGATTATTGGCAACACAGCATCGACAAATCTGGAAAATTCTGTATCACTAAAATAATGTAAACAGTAATTCTTGCAGTTCGTCATCATCCTTTTGAATTGTTATTCAGTAATCTTTTCTAGTCTAAAAATTGAACTTTTGAATCCTGCCACGATTCAAAAATTTACCTCTGTGGTTCAAACAAAATGCATTACTGTGATTTTAATGACATTTTTTGTGTTTGTTAGCTGATTTAAACTTCTTGTGAGGATGAATCATTTTAAAGTCTGTTTTTGAAAGTTGAATGAAGAGGAAAAGGATAGTACAAAACTTTTCTGTGGACCTTTAAACAACCATTACCTGTCTTGGGCTCGTGCCCAAGAAAAATGAAAAATGCTTTGCTTTTTCAGCCTTTAATTAACACATAAATATCACATTTTCATTATTTTATATAAACTTAAACTGAACAATAAAACTGACATTTGAGCGGAAGCTCAAGGAAAAAAAATAAAGTTTCTTTTTGGCATTGAACTCGTTCCTTCACGACATTCCCCACAAAGAAGTTGGAAATCTAAGCTAAAATAATCTATGGCTAAGAAAGAAATCTCTAAAATTGAGTAATCTATGAACTAAAAATGAAAATGTAAACAAATTGAAAAAAATTTACGATAATTGATAATTTCCTTTGAAGGAATAAATTTAAGAGTAGTATTGCAAACTAAATGAAATAAAATAAAGAAAGAGTACTGAGTACTCGATTTAATGCGAATTTTCTACTCATCAATCTCTTCTACAGTGATCTCTGGATTATCCCAATCATCATCCGGTGAATTTTCTGGCTCTTCTGGTGTACTATTTGTTTCAGGTAAACTATCAACTTCGGTATGTAGCTCTAAAGGATATAGTTCTTTCATTGGGCGGATAATCACGCCATGTTGAGTACGTAACGATACCGATCGAATAATTCCATCGCTGCTGGTATGTAATTGTGTGATTCGTCCAATTTTCCATTTACTCCGTTTGAGAAGGCGTTCTGATACAAGGACAACATCACCGATTCGAGGTGAAAGTGTACAAGTTTTACTAGGAAAATTATACTTCGTGGACTGATTTCGTAGATATTGTAGATAAGCTGTTTTCCAGGAACTCCAAAATCGACTATTTATTTCGGCGGATTGTTTAGCAATATTCTGAATATGATCAGCTCTCACTGACGTCATTTCTTCGAGGTCTAAAGTATAATAGGATTTGAGGAAGTGATTCGGCGTAAGTACTTCGTCATCGAATTCTTTAGAGATGTATGTCAATGGTCTTGAGTTTAAAGTTGCTGAGATTTCGGCCAATGCCGTACGAAGCACTGATTCAGACATTGCTACACCATGAAATGTTTTAAAGAGAGCTGATTTTACTAAACCAACAAATCTTTCGTAAGCGCCGCCCATCCAAGGGGAATGTTGAGGAATGAACTTCCATTCCCACTGATGGGTATATGTTGCCTGAAGATGTTCCTTTATAATCTTAAATTGAGCCGCATTGTCCGAAAGTATGAGTACTGGAGTGTTTCTACGTGAGATTACTCTACGGAGCGCCAAAAGCAATTCTTCGGAGGTGAGATTCTGTAATAATTCGATGTCAACAGCTCTGATTACCAAATCAACGACTATAAGCGAGTGATACTTGATATTGTGACACCAAAGAGGGCCGAATGTATCAATACCAATGTTATGGAAGGGAGTTTGTTCATCCAGTCGAAATGATGGTAAATCTGATTTGGTCGGCTGCGGAAATGGTCGAGCTGTGAAACGTTTACATTTGGTACATTTGTTGATAACTTGATACACTGACCGGCGACCACAAGGTAACCAATATTTCCGACGAATTGCATGTAACGTATGACTCGTACCGGCGTGAAAACTGATTTCATGATAATATTGTATCAGCAATACCACGAAGTTCGAAATTTTTGCCAAAGGCAATAATAAAGGATTCTTTTCGTTAGGTGATAAAGGTGCAAATTGGAATCTTCCAGCACAACGAAGTAGTCCATTAGGGTCAATGTATATGTTTAACTTGGTGATTAGTTCATGCTTACGTTTTTCTTCGATGGAAACCAATACATCGTAGTAATGATTGGATTGCTCAGCTTGTAGCCATAATATCTCTGCAGCGTGTAGTGTTGGCTTGGGAAATAAATTTCGATGCCGTGAAAGTGTAAACGCTGATAAGAATTTCATCACATACATGGTAACACGTACCAGACTCAAATAGGAGCTGAATTTTCCGGGATTGATTTCAAAGGGGTATTTTGGCGTTGTGATGATAGCGACTGTTGACTTAGGTAACGTAGTTTGTTCTGGATAGATGTTTATCTCCGTCAGCTGTTCTAATGGGATTTCCGGTGGCCATTTATCTTCACCTTCTTTCAACCAGTGAGGCCCAGAAAACCATATAGACTCAAGTACGTGTGTTAAGTTACCTCCTCTGGATGGTAGGTCAGCTGGGTTATCTGCCGATGTAACGTAGCGGAACTGTAGGTTATTTACACTTCGAATTAGATCAATTCTACGTTGAATGAAAACAGGTAGTATTTTTAGATTTTGTATCCAATTAAGGACGCACTTCGAGTCGCACCACAGGATTTCCTTTTGAAATTTCACTGGTATTTGATTCCGGACGAATATTAACGAACGAACTGCCAAAACTACAGCAAAGAGTTCTAATTTCGGTATTTTATATTCAGGTTTTGATGGTACGACTTTTGACTTGGACATAATTAGAAATGTCTGTACTTGATCACTGACTGTTTTCCGGATGTAAATGGCACACGAATACGCTTTCATTGACGCGTCCGAGAAAATATGTAGCTGATAACTGGCTTCAGGATCGTCAATATCGAACTGATATCGCGGGATGGTAACCTTAGTCGTTTGCAGTAATTCATGCTGAATTGTCTGCCATTCGTTTTGATGTTCAACTGATAATTCGTCGTCCCAATCGTAATTGGCAAGGTGTAGCTTATGGATGAAAATTTTCGCCGAAATGGTGATAGGTGTCCACCAACCACAAGGATCGTAGAAGGACGAAGTAACACTAAGAATACAACGTAATGAAACTGTTTCCGTTGAGTTAATTTTTTGAATTTTCAACGTATCGTCATATTGGTTCCAATGAATTCCAAGAATTGAAATTGAAGCAGAGGCGTTTACCTGGGAGAATTCGCAACGTAATTTTTCGTCATTAGTTGCCCATGCACGAAGATTCATTGAACAGATGTTAAATAGTTCTATTGCAACGTGATAATATTCTAATGCAGCCTTACGATTCGAGAACCCAGTATTGACGTTGTCTGCGTAGATATCTCGTAAAATTTTCTCAATGATACTGGCGTTCAATTTATTTTTATACTTTTGCAAGTGGTAGAGTATAGTTGCATATAGTAAAAAAGGGCTGGCATCTATGCCGAAGGCCACACGTAGGAAACGAAGTATTCGGAGATTTTCTCCTGTTGGTGGTTTTGTCCAGTCGAATAACCATAAGAACCGAACAAAATCTCTATCCGTAGGATGAATTCCAAGTTGGTGGAATGCCTTTTCTAGGTCACTGGATACAGCGGTGAAGTGTAATCGAAATCTTAGGATAATTCCACCACTTTCGGCCAATAGATTTCTACCTTTATAGATGACTTCGTTGATACTGTACTTCGCTTTTGCTGGTTTTGCTTTACCATTATAAACAATACGCAAAGAAGTACTTTTATCTGGTGTTAAGACGGCATGATGAGGTATATAATATTGAAGCGAAGTATTATTATGAGATTCCGGTGATACCTCTTCAATGATTCCAGAGTTGATTTGTGATTGTATGACAGAGTTGTATTCTTCGAATGTTTTTTGATTTAATTTTCGTTGCTGTGATTTTAATACACCGATAGCTAAGCCGAAGTTATTCTGTAGGGGAGGTGGGAATTCTCTCCATGGCCACCTTATTTGATAACGATTATCAATGAACTCGATGTTTTGATAAAATTGATTTAATGCATTTTCTTCTTCTTGCAACACAGATAATGGTTCATCTTTGATACCAATTGATTCTAACGAGGTTAAGGCCTTAATAGCTTGAGATGGTGACATTTGAAATAAAATAGATTTACCAAATGTTGATTGGTCCTGGGGCGACGAACGACCGACAATCATCCATCCAAATGGGGTGTTAAACAGGTACAGACCATCGTGTACAGTGATTTTTGATTCTGGCTTTATAATATCGAAGTAATAATCACTTCCAAGTAAGATATCGATTTCCAGAGATTCTCCTTGATCAATGAAATGCATATCACTGTACGTGGGATTTATCTCTTTAAAGGCATCGTAGTTGAATAATTGTACCTGTTGAGGTATTTTCGGAATAGTATCAGCTGCGATGTCGAGTTGAAAATCGTTATCATTTATGATAATAAATGACGTCGAAGCAGTGCGTATTTTGATGGGTTGATCTACGGCGAACACATTCACTGGTGCTGAGTGAAAGGCGGATAATTGTAGTCCTAGCCGACGTGCTGAACTTTCGCTGATATACGTATCACTGCTGCCGTTATCAAATAGAATTCTAGCCTTGTATTTACGATTATTAATAGGATTTACTACCGTTACATTGGCTGTGGTATGAGCTCCTTGATGAGTGCGAATGAATCCTACTACACGTTCTTTTACAGGAGGCGAGGGATTGTCAGTTGTAGGACTAGGATCCACAGGCGATGGTTTTGATCCCGATTGGTCGCTACTTGGCGCCGATGGTTGCTTACCATATTGTTGGTGACATAGGGATGCATGATGAGAATTAACTTTTTTGCAAAAACGGCATGTTACTGTCTTTTTACAAGTAGATTTTTTGTGATTTTTTCCGAGACACAATGAGCAACGATCTTGTAAGAGAGGGCTTCTTTCTGCAACTGTCGTATATACAGTACAATCGTTAGAGTAGTGTTTCTGTTGGCAAAAAACACACGTTGGCAATGGTCGATCTGAGGTACCACGTTCAGTCCGTTCTGGCCGTCGTTCTTTATCTTTCCTATTGTTTTGAATATTGTTTGTGTGTAATGCTGACGTAGTTGCTCGACCTTGAGATGGGGCACAGTGTTCTAAACTCTGTCGTACGGATAACGTCAAAGCAATACCTTCTTGAAATTCTTTGACAGTTAATTTTGATTTGCCACAAACCTGGTACATTAGCCATTGTGGATATTTAAAGTACACTTTGTTACGTAGTGGAGGGAATGAGTCCAGGTCATGCTGATGAGATTCGAGAGCAGATAAAATGCCTTCAATCTCAAAATAAGTCGTGCGTAAGCTAGCGTTTGAATTATTTGCACAAGGTAACTGATCCAGTTTTTGATATAATGCGGTAATTACCTCGTCCTTTTTATTGTATTTTGTCTCCAAGGCAGATAAGGCAAGATTATAATTAGCATCTGTCAAGTCGAGTGTTTTTATGGCTTTCAGTGGATCTCCTGTTATATGGTCTTTTAAATGCTGGAGCCTTTCGGTGTTAGAGATTGGTAAATTATCATATTTCAGATGGAACGCCGTAATAAAGCTGTGATAATCAACAATATCACCGGTGAAGGCTGGAATTTTTATCTCAGGAATTGCTCGTGTTGACGTTATTGGTTTCGATGACGTTTTGTTATCGGTGTCGTTTACAAATTTTCCGGCAGCTGAGAAGATGCTTTTTGATTTTGCCATGAGTCGTTTGGCGGTTGCTAATGGCTTTATGGCGGTAGAAAAGTCGTATGATACCTTCTTTTGGTTGCTAGAAGGTCGAAATTTCTCGAGTTCTGATGCGTCGACTTCTACCTCATCGTAGTGTTGTCGGAGAAGCGAAATGTTGTCGCTATCAGCGGCTGATGTACTTCCCAACAGTGATGCGAGGGCTGTTGTCGATGATGTGAGGTTTTCCACCCACAGATCGAATTCTGCTTGTAAAATATCATTCAATGTAGACATCTTACCGATATGCAATGCGAAATGAAAAAAAATGACGAACACGTGTTTGACACTAATATGCGAAATTCGACACTTATTGGCACAGTGAAAAGCGCGAACTTTTTACGATTAGCTCTGCTACCATGTCTTGGGCTCGTGCCCAAGAAAAATGAAAAATGCTTTGCTTTTTCAGCCTTTAATTAACACATAAATATCACATTTTCATTATTTTATATAAACTTAAACTGAACAATAAAACTGACATTTGAGCGGAAGCTCAAGGAAAAAAAATAAAGTTTCTTTTTGGCATTGAACTCGTTCCTTCACGACATTACCTTCGCTCCTTGATTGCATTCAGAAATGATTTCAAAAAATTAATTAGATGCTGAAAAATTGCAAAAAATTACAATTTGTTGAATTATAATTTTATTTCTTTTAAAATGAGAATGACTGGTTAGTAAAAATATTTTGTGACCAATTTTGTCACTTTTTACCTTGTTTTAGATCACCACAATCACTGTTTTAGAAACAAATTGAATGGTGGGTGGGTGTGAAAATAATGTGTGGGGATGAATAAGTTGTAGGAGATTAGGCCCAAAAAATAACTAATTTTAGAGCACAGAATAAATGAAAACCCTGTATGCAAAGAATTCACAAAACGTTAGCAACAAACTAGTGTTTTTCCTCACCAAATTGCTGACAAGAAACATAGTTTTAATGATCCCTTAATGAGTTTTTTGTTTGTTGCCAGCGATAAGTGCTGTTGCACTTGGCTTGATGGTGTAGGCAACTTACAAAACATGTGTGAAGTACATTTATACACATACAACATTGCCTAAATAATGTAATTTTGTTTAGATGAAATAGGCAATTACATCGATTAGGGATGACATATGCATTTTGCATAGTGCATCTCACAAAACCCCCAATTTGCATGTCGTTTGATTAGTTGCACCAAACTGTGTTTGGCGCTGGAAAGCTATGTTTATCGCAAGTGCTTTTTCTCACAAATTGTCGTCAATTCGCTAGCATTTTATCAATTCTTTGCATACCGGCAATGTAACCAACAACATGTCATTCAATTTTTTTCAATTTTTAAGCCTTTGTGAAAAGGATGAGAGCCTTTTAGAACAGTTTTGTGAAGTTTTGTTGATGCTCGGATACTCTGGAGTGTTTCTGGTTTGTTGACCTCTTATCAAAATCTGGGCTTTTATCCTCAGTATAGTTTTGGCTGTTGAGAGTGCAACACATTGTTCAAATTTGTGTGTAGTTGGTGATTGAATTTTTGTTTTTCTTTAATAAATAATTTTTTATTTGCGGTTTTATTTACTAGGTTTTGAAGTGTCATTTCTTAATTTATGCGGTTTCTTGTTGTTCGCGTTTTATAATCATTCAAGGTTTACAATAAAGTTTTTCATTAGTTTTTCTCTTCTCGTGTTTTCTCATCTATAATTTTTTATCACGATTTTTCAAAATAGTTTTTATTCACTGTTTTTGGTGTGAGAAATAAATTGTTTTTGGATTTGAATTTAAGACACTTATAAAATTTTGATTTGATGTGGTGAGACTTTGGCTTAATCCTTGTTGGTAGAAATTGAGGTGAGTTTTTATACACACTTAATTACAATTCATAAAATAAAAATGAAGAAAAAGTAGTTACGCAATAGTGAAAATCTTATTTACATTTACTGTGGCACAAATTTGAGGTATTCTTGATTATCTCACTGATAATTTTGTTTACATTGTGAAGTTTGGGCATTGGAGTGAAACAGTTAGTGCTTCTAGTTTTTTACATTATTTATTGCTTTAGTTTGTATTCATGCTTTTGGTTTTAGTTTCATCTTTTTTGTTTTTTTCATAGTTTTTTCGAAAGTTTTTGTTCGCTGTTTTGTTGTTTTTTAGTTGTGCTGAATAGTTTGTGCTTACAGGTGAGTTTTCACTTTCAAATGTACAATTTTTTGTTTGGGGATATAGCTCTCATATTCAATTTCCCATGCTCTACTTCATGGATTATAAAATTTTGAGTCCTTGGGAGTTTTACTTACAATTTCAAGGTGTCTACTGCGTACAAAAAGTTTAAAAATGCAAAATTGTTGAGCAGAATTGAATGAATGATGTAGAAAAGCATCTGAAACTTTCTCATTAATTTCTTATTTGGTTTTCTTTGTTTCTTGGTTCTTCTTTTTTTGTAATTTCCCTAGTTGAAATTCTCATAAGTCACAAAATACCTTTTCTAATAACTAGAATATTCAAAATAATTTATGGGACTCCATACTTACCATGTTCTTTTGTTCCTTATCACATTAGCCCGTCTTCAAAGTAGCCGCTCCAAAATCTGCACGGCATTTTGTATTTGTAGATGGTGGCTCATTCAAGCCACTCAGTGAATTATTGATGTGTAGTGTTTCAATAATTGTCTTTCAACACAAAAATTCTACCCATGTTTTGCTCATGCCATGGGCCTGAATTAAAAAAAAAAAATCCGTCAATTTCATTCATATATAGTTCCAACAAGTTCCATTTTGGACCCCTGATTCAATTTTTGAAAAAAAAAAGTTTACAATTCATCTACTAATTCAAAGTTTAAAACAGTAAATTGGAACATTAAGTTCCTTTATCATTATCAACCATTCCTGTCATGATTTTTTTGGTTACTTGTCCCCAATCTCATTCCAAACACATTTTTTCTGTTCCCATTCCAGACACATTTCTCCTGTTCCCATTCCCATTCCGTCTTTTGTCGTCGAAGTGCCATATCCTATACAGGACATTGGCAGTCACATACCCATTTTCCTAGGTTAGACCAACACATAGTGTTATATAATACCTTTGTGACTATCCTTGGAAATTTTTTGCTTATTTTTTGAGCATTCGCATAGTAGTTTCCCTTTGCATTGGCAGTCACATACCCATTTTCCTAGGTTGGGCCAACACATAGTGTTATATAATACCTTTGTGACTATCCTTAGAAATTTTTTGCTTATTCTTTGAGCATTCGCATAGTAGTTTCCCTTTGCTTTCTACGCTATCTACAGGCAACACCTTCCTCACTAGCTAGAGTTATTGTTCCAAACTCCATTCCTTTCAGACCTCCGGCTTAGGATCAATCTTTTTAATATTTTTTGAAAATTTATGGAGTCTCTTCATAAACTTCTACTCTCCCCTGTCATTTTATTATTCAAAATTTAGTATAGTAAACTAGAAAATTTGCATGGAGTTTGCATAGAATTTATCGATTTGCAGCCCTAATTTCTTTTCGAAGAGATTATACAAATTTTCATTTTTGTGATTTAATAGACAAATAGAAAGTAACTTGTTTTCATTATACTGAATTCAACCTATAATCACATAATTTTGTCAGTTACTTAAAGGTCTAAATACATGTTCTAAATAATAATTTATTTAAGTACCTACCTAGTAATTTGTCTTTCCTTGGGATTTGAAGTATTCAGCTTTGAAAATCGACGAGCTCTCATATTTTTGGTTGATCACTTCTACTTTTGTCCTTCCATCCTTCCATTCTCCACCTTTCAGATAGGATCATATAAACTCAGTTCTGTTCAAATCCCATCATTTTTCCTTGGGACCCATTATTTTTTTTTTAAATTGAGATGAAGATGAAAAATTGTGCCTATTAAAAGTTTTCTTAATTTGCGTGTTTTTTTGTAGAACATTATAAAAAAAATTGAGGAAATGTTTTTTAAAAATATCTACTTATCTCAAAAATCTTGAAAAAATCTGAAAATCGGATATTTTGAAAAAAATGCAGTGGTATTTAACCACACATTTTTGAAGTCGAAATCAGACAAATCATTTTTGTCACTATTCTCAATATTAAGAGTAAAAATGACTCCCCCCCCTTCACAATCAAATCAAATCACGCCTACCCCTTAAATTCTTCACCCTGTTGCAATTCCAATCCACCCCTCCATCCCAAACCACGAAATCCCATCAAAATCCACCAATCTACCTTGGAAACCAGCTCAACGCGAAAATTCGCATTAAAACATACTTCCACCAGTACCCAGTTACACAATGTAATAAGAATAACCTACACTAGCACGGAGTGCGCTCCACAAAAGAGATAATTTTCGCGAATCCGACGCGCGAATTGTTCCACGAGCAAGGGCAGGAGTACCAGAGGGAATCGCTTCTTCGTGGTCGTCGTTAAGAAGGTATAGTTTGTCGATATTAACCCGCAACCGAGAGCAGCAGGTCGTTCACTTATGTTGCTTGTGTACAGAGCTATATACCTCTATACTCTCGAAACATCATATACTTTATTTTGAGCGCACAGAGCACCGGCGCTGGAACTAATTGTATCGGTTGCTCCTCGATTGACCTTTCTGCGGCTCGGCGCTGCGCTATTTTCCCCTCCCTTGGCGTATCTCTTTGTAATACATTGTCGACCTCCGACAACGCTTTGGCGGCGTAGTGCGCGGTAATTCGGTAGCGAGAAGATTTTCACCGCTTTTTTTTTCCTCTCGTCGGAGTCTCGTAAGACACGTGAACAAAAAAAAAGTTTAGAGATTTATTTACGATGTGTTGGCGTATTCGTTTAAGACTCGCCGGCCTAAGGAAGCTTAGGGTTAATTATGTTACCTACGACGATGTACGAGTACGAAACAATCTTGGTAATTTTTAGCCTTTTATCGCGTATAGCTCGACAAGCAATGGTAATTAGGTAGTCCGATATTATAATTTTTCGGCCATCACGCGATGTATCATTTTACGTGCGTTCGCCACCACCGCTGTCAATATAGGTGTTGTTTGTGTACCTTTCGTGAGCTTCGAGTCTACACGAAGGTCGTGGACGAATTCGCGCCACCCTTGCTGGGCTTTTTTTCGGTCATAACACAGCCACAGCTGTTAAAATGGCGACGAGGAGTCCGAGAGGTGATATACGAATAATGAACAGAGCTCTTGATGAATGCGTGTACTCGAGAAGTTTGTCGTTAACTCTTTACCTTGTAATGTTTAAAAGGGTTGTTATAAGAGAGTGACAGCGACGCTGAAAGGAGCTCGTTCATAATTAACAGAGTTTGTAAAATGTGTTGCAAAGAGTTGGCGCTGTCGTTTTGTCACTGACAACCAATGTCACCATTCACCGGTCGGTTCCGGCCCGGCAACGTATCACAGCGCTGTGAATCTGGCAGGATTGCATGCTGTACGAGGGTCGGTAATTGGAAAATTTCGAAAAGCAGTACGTGGTACGAAGTCTGATTACGTTCGAGTGTTGGCAAATTAGCGTCTTGTTTGAAAACTAAACCGACCGTTTGTGCCCGGTGAAGGGTTGTGAAATTGTCCGGACCGGTGTCCCGAAGTGTCTTTTGAAGTTGTTACCTGGTCTGGTCTAATTTGTGATGATTTTTAAGATTCGATGTTTAATTGGGTTTTCATTTATGGGATTTTATTGGCTTGGGTTGGGAATTTTCTTCGAAAAAAGTGTTTTTCAGAAGTAAAGATGATGCGAATTAGGGTAATTGTGAGAAATCGGGCTCCAAAGCCCCTTTCCCTCCCTCATTCCTAAAATATTAGTGGGCCCTTGTGAACGATAAATTTCCTCATTTTTTCCTGAAATGTTGATTATTTTTTTATAAAAAATACCTACTAAAATTGAAAAAAAACAAAATTAAAAATCATTCAAAAGTCATGAAAAAAAAATTGAGTAAACTTTTAAATCATGGTGTCTACTATCACAAAAAAGGTACGAAATTCGAAAATAACCATAAAAGGTACGAAAAATCGTTAAAATGGTACGAAAATTTCGAAATTAACATACAATTTTAAGAAAGGAAATTAATAACCAAAAATGAAGTTTTCTCAGTCGAAATTGCTACTTTTTTAAAAAAATGTCCTCATGAAAAGCTATTTACTCCGGACGACCGAAATTTTGGAAAAAATTTCGAAATTTTATGTTTTGAAATTCGTTGCCACCCTTGCTTCGTTCGGGCTCCATAAATTCCTTTTTTTCAAAATAAAATTATAGGTATGTACCTTTTAAATATTTCATAACATTCAATTTTCTTCCAAATCTCATGGGTTCAATCTCCAAAAAGCCAAGGATTGTTGGCACTATGAAAAGCATTCGCCTAGGAAATAAGAGAAATTCTGATAAGACGAGTAGAAAATGGTAAAATGGGTGTTTTTTTTTAAGTTGCTGGGCTTTACTGAGGGATTGAGGGAGTGGTTTCTCTGATTTTCTCGCACAAGGTCTTTCAAATTCTCTGCATTTTCGTGAAAATCTTTTTTTTGGGGGGAGGGGGGTCGCGATTCAAATTTACGTAGTAAAAAAATTCTCTCTCGAAGTATGAAAAAAGTACAAAAATAATATGAATTTCGCCTTCTGGATTTCAGTAGATGCCCTGTAAATGTTTTTTTTTTTTTTCAAATAGATATTCAATAGATACGTTTTTAATAAATGAATAAGTTCTGAAAACTTTGAAAAATGAAAATTTCGAACCATTATTATTATTATTTTCTGACGAGATTCCCTTTATTCTAGCAAAATTTGAAGTGTTCACAAATATTTCCAAGTAGGTACATATAGCCAGGTAATTTTAAATACGTGCCGAGGAATTGTGAACATCTTTTTTACACTTTTTATGGAAAAAGTAAATTAGAAAGCTGTTACATGATTTTGACGAAGAAAAAATTTGTTATGCATTTGTTACCGAAAAAAATTCGGTAGTTTTGATTTTTGATGGTAAAATTGCACTTCAAAATTTGATGTCATCAAAAGTATTCACAATTGCCCTGCTTGACCTTATTTTAAAAATATGTCGTTTTTCGTTACCTCCTGTATCCAACCCTTTCCATTTATTAATTCCCCTCAAAATCCGACTATATTTAAAAAATAAATAAGTATATATTATACTTAATTAAAAACATAAGATTTGAGGTTTTAAAATTTTTTCAAGGTTTTAATCAATGGCGATGGCGCAACCGAAGGGGAAGGCGAAGCTGGTCAATGTTTCCCCCATGAGATCGAAAATGTTTCACTAAATATTCAATAAATAGCCACCTTTTGCTTTTCATACATGATTTTCCCAAAATATTTCGCCCTTTCTTCTCTCAGTTGATAATAACTTCTCATTTTACTTGAAATATTCCTATGTTTTTTTGAAAAATCCATCAAAAATCTGCCATGTTTTTGAAGTTCTCCACTTGAACCTTAATTTTTTTGAATTTGACGCGACCACTGTAGTCACCTAATTGTATTGCCTTCCTCATGAGAAAATCCTAGCTACGAGACTTGATTTCAATTCCTTTTGGATAGTTTGCAAAATTTTTGAGATTCATCAACGTTTTTAATTTTTTTTCGAAATTCTAATTTTGAGATGTTTTCCAACGTTTGAAGTTTGGTGAGATTTGAATAGACTTTTTATTAAAATATCAGGTTTTTCAGGATTTTTCAGATTTATTGAGATCCTTTCAGGTAGTTTGCAAAATTTTTGAAATTTATTAAGATTTTGATCAATTTTTTTCAAAATTCCAATTTTGAAGTTTTTCTCAATATTGCTGAGGTTTGCTGAGATTTGAATTAACGTTGTATTGAAATATCAGGTTTTGAAATGATTTTTCAGGATTTTCAAGATCTATTGAGATCCTTTTAGATAGTTTGCAAAATTTTTGAGATCTATTAAGATTTTGATATTTTTTTTCAAAATTCCAATTTTGAAGTATTTCCCAATACTGCTGAGGTTTGCCGAGATTTGAATAAACTTTGTATTAAAATATCAGATTTTGAGATAATTTTTCAGATTTTATAACATTTTAATTGGCTTTTTTTAGATTTTTAGGATTCAGATCAAATTATTACATTTTGAGATATTTTCTTGAAGTTTTGAGGTATAATATTTGAAGTTTTAATTGACTTTTGATGATAAAATCAGATTTGTATAATTTTCAATTTTTATAAAATTTTATTGAGATTTTCATACTTTTTTTCGAAATACAGGGTGGAATTTATAGGTAGTGTTGCCTGAATTTCAAAGTTCCAATGAAGGTACCCAAAAAAAAGGCTTTCGGTTTTGAGGTTTTTGATTTCTTGATTTCTTGGAATAGTGATATTTTCACATGGGTATGTTACGTAGGGGGGGGGGGGGGAGATCTATAAAATGGGGGACCAACCAAACAAATTTTGGACCTCAAATATTACATTTCATTAAACCTTAGACATAAACATGAAAAAAGAATAGAAAATTTTTGACGAATTGGAATTGATAGTGAGACATTTAGTTAGATTTGAAAAAAAAATTACAAGTTGATTGTACTTAGGAAATGACATTTTTTTTATTTTGTTTTTTTTGGGACACAATGTCCGTTGTCCAAATTTTGCCTTTTTTCGAGACGTCATGCCCAAATTACCCTTTTTTTGAGATACTATCTCCAAATTTTGAATGTTTCTGAATACATGTCCTGAGAAAAGTTGTTTCAAATCCGAAATTTAATAAAATTTGAAATACGTCTTCAAATTGACGAATTTTCCTCTCAAAAATTCAAGAACGAACTTGAAAATTTTCAAATGTGGTAGATACGTGTTTTACTACTCGAAAGATTGTTTGCAGGCAAAAATATTTAAAAATCTTGGAAAGTTGAAGAAATTCACTCTTTTTTTCTGAAAAATTTCTCATCAGATATCTCACAATCTCTGTTTACTTGATTTTCTGGGGGGGGGGGGGTAAACAGAATATATTTTCGACAGCCTAATGGTAAAGAAATCCAACTTTTCAACTAAAAATGCTGAAAACATGACTTTCGCCCAATATCAAATTTCAGAACTCGAATTTCATCCAGTTTCTCTGACAGTTTGTTTTCATTGGGGTAAAAATTTTCTCCATTTTTTTTGTTTTTTTTTTTTCAAAAAAAACCTCGTTCCATTTTATATATTTCTCCAGCATATATTTTTCGTTTTCAATAATTTTCCAAAAACCTAAAAAGCAAAAATCAACTGAAGTGGCTGAAAATTTGGTCAAGTGGAGGAAAGGAGGGGATTAATCTATAATTTCCAAAATTCACGTGTTTACTTTTTTAAAAAAAATGTTTAGGCGTAAAATTTTCGAAAGAATTTCTCTCGCAAGAAACTAATTAAGATCAAAAATTAACACCAGACTCGAAATACCATTCCATCGTTTCAATACCTTCGAGAGTCGTAGTACACCCTACCAATGAAATACCTATCGAGATATTATCGCACCCTGCGCCATCGGCAACAGTAGTATTGGAATTCAGTCGACTCCCAGAGGAAGTTTTTTTTCTCCAAATCGGAACTGAAATTATAATCTAGATAAGCGACGAAGCTCTACACGACGTTGACAAGTACATAAGCTCTACGTACGTGGAAAAATCAGTGAGAAAAATTTCAAATATGCGGCTCGGCGTTTACTTTATCAATTATTATAGTATGCGAAGAACAAGCAAAAGAGTACCACAGAACTCGATATGGATGCTCGTAAATTCGTTATCTCCTCTCTTCCTGTCTACGTATTTTTCAAAGCGAAAACATCCCGAGTATAGGTTTTTTTTTCCTCTTCTCTTTCATATCGTGCAATATTATCTCGACGTAGTAGAGAAGATCCCGCTCACCGTAACCAGTTTATTGGTTACCATTCTTCCGGCTTTTATGTGGAAGCTACTTTTACTCGAATGGAACTGGTTTCTTGTATTTTTTTTTCCAAAGAACGCCACGAATTAATAATGTTGCCAGGTAATTACGAATTTTCGTATCGAATTTTTATCCATCTGTAATGAGAGGTTTATGCGAGATTATGACGTGTAGTGGGCGCGCGAGACCGAGGTGCCAACATTATTAAGCCCAAATTGAATTACCCCCCAAGCTGATCTCATCCGTGATTAATTTTCTGTTCGATTTATAAAGCCGAGAATTGAGACTGGGAGGTTTGAAAATCACGCTAAAGATGCACGTGCCACAATAATAATTTTTATTCGAAAATATGCCGGGAATCGAGCTCGAGCCAGCGGCCCCGCGTCTTAAACTTTTTCAATTTTATCTAATGCGCGTAAAACGTATTCTATTCTATTCGGCGTATTTGATAATGAAACGCATGTCCTGAAAATAAATCGTCCGTCGGGTTAGACTATACTTTACTGTGATGTTAATACTGAAACATGTATGTGGATTTTTCACGACCTTGGGAAACGCTTTGTCTTTCGCGATGCGCTCGCTCATGTTAACTTTGTAACATCTGATTCCCTATGTTTCGGTACTGTCGACGTTTCGTATGTAGTTGATACCAGCGACAGACTTTTTATCTGTGAAAAATTTATTTTTCATGAGACTTTAGCGTCGGTGGGGTTCGGTGTTTTTGATCTGCATGAGTTTTTTTCTTTTGCCGGGTTTTTTTATGGGTCTGGTGTGAGATAGTGGAAGGATAAATAGGTAAAAATGGTGGTGAATTTGGTTTCGAAGGTGGTCGAGTTGGTGTTTATCGATTTTTAAATTTTGAGATGTTGGATAATTTCGATTTTATTATCGGGAGCTTGGAGATGGGCTGATTTCGAATTCGTGTTCGTTGGAGCTGAGGTCGAATATGATTGGAACTGGTTAGGGTGAATTTTTGACATTTTTGAAATTTTGACCCATTCTTTCTTTCATCTCATCCCGTTTCTCTTTTATCAAATGGAGAGTTAGGTTGAGTTGAGCGATGAAATAGCTGCAGATTCATATTTAGCTGTATGAAAAATCTTAAAATCGATGTACATCATTGAGTTTTATCGACTTTTTGGTACCTTCCCTCTCCTCTCCTCCCTAATTTTAAATAAAATTTTATTAAAATTGGGAAAAGGCTCGTACTTTTTTACTTTCTCATTTCTGAATCAGTGAAATTTATCAAAAAACATTGAAAAACCGCCAGAATTGCAGCACAGTAATAAATCAGTGAAAATTTCTTCACTGAAAGCAACTCAGTGAAAGAAAATCACTGGAAATCAGTGAAAATTCACTGCAAAACTCGGTGATATTTAGGAAATTTACTGAAAACCTGTAAAATTCTTTGAATAATCAGTGAAGAAAATCACTGAAAATCAGTGAATTTCACTGATTTTTCCTGTGCTGCAATTCTGACTGTTTATCAGTGACTTTTCACTGATTTGGAATGAGAAAGTAGAGTTCTGTCAAGAATGGTATAAAAAGTCTTATAAATTCATTTTTATACAATTTTTGTAACATGGGAGAAATCCTAACTGGAAGTAAAATTTTGAGCCGAAGCAAACATAAATTGAAAGTACATCATAGAAGAACCCCATATTCAAACTTTCAAGCGCTAAAGTTCATTTCTTGAATTTTGGCAAATTTTTCAAATTTCAAAAAAAATCTCATCGTTTTTCAAAATGTGAAAAATTGATCTAATCCACGAGAAAAGCTGGAATTTTGTGTATTATACCCTTTTTTTGACCTCCCGAATCGATTAGAAGCAGTTTTGATAGGTTTTGTAACTGCTAGTAAATTTTGGAATTTTCCAGCATTGGAGAAAAGTCCATAAAATATGTAAGTTCGTATGAACTTTATATTGGTGACTTTGAATCGGCGATTACGAATTTCGTAAAATTGTGCTTTTATCGTTCAAATAGGTCACAAATATGAGTAATCCACGATTATAGGTGCTAAAATTCATATGGATCATTTTTATGGACTTTCCTCCAGTGCTACAAAATTCCAAAATTTTCTAACGGTTTTGAAACGTATCGAAACTGCTTCCAATCAATTCGAGAGGTCGAAAATAGAAATTTTACCAAATTTCAGCTGTTTTCGTTGATTAGATATAATTTTTATAATTTTCAAGGTAATGTGGGAATTTTGAAATTTGAAAAATTCGCCAAAATTCGAGAAATGAACTTGAGCTTCTGAAATTTCGGATATGGGTTCTTTTGCGATGTACATTCAATTCATTTTTGCTTCTGCTCAAAATTTTTCTTACATTAAGAGGAGATTTTCACTAAAAATTTCGACTCACAACTTTCAGAGTTTTTAATTAATTATTTTGAATCTTTGAAAGAAATGGTGGAATCCATTGGTCTAAAATCATCCCCAAAATGGATTCCAGAAATAAAAATACTGATATGAAATAAAAATCGTATTCTCTGTTGATTTTTTTTTTGAAAATTTCATAATTTTGAATCAAACTCGCCTTACTTCTTTTCAATTTTTTAAATTAAATGGCATCAAAAATAGATTCGGGGAGAGGGCGGTTCAAACAAGATGGATTTCGATAACGCCAAGTATTTTTTATTTAGGATTTTGTCTTCTCAACTCTAAAGCTTGACTTTTGGCTTGGGATCGAAATAACTCCAAAAAAGGATTAAGGGATCAAAAAATATCAATTTAGACACCTCGTTTGATAAAAATTTGAAATTTTTTAAAAGTTGGTCTTCTTTCAATCCTTAAAGGTCATTTTTTGGGATTCAGGTCGAAATAACTTCAAAAATGGAATTTTGATACTCATTCTTCAAAATTGGAAAATTTAAATTTCGGTTCTCACATTCTAATAATTTTTATTGTCCATTGAGATATACCTCACACCTCACTGACTTTTATCTTTATCGTTATAGGCGGATTTAGGATGGGTGCCGAGAGGGCTTTGCCCTCCCAAAAGTGGAATTAGTCCCCCCTCCCAAAAAAAAATCTTGTTTATATCCATTGAACATTGTTTTCATTAGTGTTTGAAAATAATCTTATTTCACTGTACAATTTTTTTTTCGAAAAAAGTGATAGTTATTGCATGATAAGAAATTAAAAGTTGATGAAAAATGGAAATATTTTTTGTTTTGTTTTTACTCAAAAAAACCTGAATCACAATTCATTTTTTTCATAAATTTTTTTTTCAGTTGAAATTTTAAATAATTAACTTTCCATATGATTTTCCACTGACTCAAGTCAAAATCAGCATATAAAAGTTCGTAGGTGTGTTTAGGTTCAGTCGTTCTTGTTTCATTCTATTTGCGCCATCCGAAGTAAACTAGGGCTTAGCCCCCTCCCCCTCCCCCCTCCCTCACCCCCACATCCATTTCCCTAAATTCGGCCATGTTTATCGTTCGTCACAAAATTTTTCAGTGGTTTATTTTACCTTGAAACCTAGAACTGCAACCTATTGATATTGACTTTTAACTAAAATGATTTTGAGGAAGTTAATTACTCTCTCAATTTTAAATCAGTGAAAATTATCGAAAATCACTGAGAAACAGTCAGAACTGCATCGCAGTAAGAAATCAGTGAGAAAAATCAGTGAAAATTCACTGAAAAGTCAGTAAAATTTATGAAATTTGCTGAAAAATAAGTAAAAATCGTTGAAAAATTAGCTAAAATTCGCTGAAAATCAGTGAATTTCACTGATTTTTTCTGTGCTGTAATTCTGACTATTTATCAGTAACTTTTTAATACTCTCTCAATTACAAATCAGTGAAAATTACCGAAAATCACTGAGAAACAGTCAGAATTGCAGCACAGGAGAAAATCAGGGGGAATTTTTTTCACTGAAAACAAATCAGTGAAAGAAAATCACTGGAAATCAGTGAAAATTCACTGAAAACTCAGTGATATTTATGAAATTCACTGAAAAATCTGTGAAATTCTTTGAATAATTAGTGAAAAATCACTGAAAATCAGTGAATTTCACTGATTTTTCCTGTGCTGCAATTCTGACTGTTTATCAGTGATTTTTCACTGATTCGGAATGAGAGAGTACCCTTAGGGGTCAAAAATTGGTTTTTGAGTTGACACTGATTTTGGGCCTTTTAAAAGGAGTAGGATCAGGGGAGAACCTCAATTCAAAAACCAATTTTTGACCTCTAAAAATGGTTTTTATCTCTAGGCTTATATATTTCATTTTCATTAGGTAATATCGATAAGTAAATTTTCACTTTTTTTTCAATTTTTCGATGAAATGGGTGAGACGAGAGGGTGGGTTAAGTACCGAAATTGATTAAAAAATCGTGTCGAATATCGATTGGCACATTTTTTTCAACCACGTGGATTCCAAATTCGACCTAAATTTCACCCCCACGAAGCAGCCAAATAGGATAATTCGAAACATTCGGTGATTAGTACGAACGAAAAACCACGTAGGTACTTTGTATAAATAATTCTCGGAAAAAACCAACGACGCGTTTTCTCACCCGAACTTAATAATTTCCAAATTACTCTCGTGTAACACAACCGCTGCGAAAAAAAAAATTCCATCGACAAATAGCGACGTCCGTTGGAGAGCTCGAAAATTGCAACGACGATAACATCAACATCGAATTATGGAAAATTTAGTGTGAAATTGCACCAAGTCTACGACTCGAGTTCCGAACGGGGAATTTCGTTACGTGTTATTACGAAATTAGACTTTATTAGTCTACAGGGTGAAGCTACTCCATTCAGTTTCGATTACCGGACGCGGGACGTTTAAAATCGGATTTTGTGCGAGCAAAAGAAGAGGCTCTTGTTAGGGAACCCCAAATACGAAATACCATTCGGGTATCTATTATTGAAAGTACAAAAAGGGAGGATAAAAAAGAGGAGACAACCGGAGTAAAATTAAATTACATATAAACGACTCGAAGAATTATTCAGTTTCTCGTCGTATTGCGCTAGCGCTGGCATCGTATTTGTACGAAAATGATGCAATTTACCGTTCGTCATCGTCACACCCCCATTTTCCCACCCGATTCGGGGGATGACTGGAAAATGGAAATAGACCAGCGAACGAAGACTGGTCGCCTGGCACCTATTAAAGCCAGCGAAACGATCTCGTTATCCGTGCAAATGAGGCTTTTTATTGCGCGTTTATTTGGAAATTTTTGTGTGTCGAGTACGTGTGCTTGGATATGATTACAGCCGTAAAATTGACTTCGCTGTACCGGCGAGTACATCGCCATCATGCCGGTGGTAAATTGTACGAGTACATTATACGAAATTAATACGGGCTCGAATCGAGCCCGAAGTACGTGATGTTTACGCGATTCGTTACCTCGCCGGTCAGAATTTTCCTTTCGTGTTAGAATTTTTTTTCACGATTGCCAATCTTATCGCGATGACGTCAGAGGTGCATTTCGGATCGACCGTCGACGCTGTGGCTATTGCACAATAGATAATGACGACGATGCATTCGACTAGTTGACAAATAGCACGTAGTTCGGACGATTCGACGGTGTTTTTCGCGGGTCCTCCCTTCGGATTAGTCCTCGAGGTTGTGCGGAATGACATCTGGTGCGGTGTTTCGTCATCTGTGGGAGCTGATCAGATGGAATGGTACGTGGTGGAAAATTTTTACTCCGAGTTGCGTTTTATGTGGTTTTTGGGAGATGTGTTTGTGTGAAAAGATGTGTTTTGATGTTGATGCGTCGATATTGCGAATGACGAATGGTGTTTCGAAAATTCGAATTAGTGATAAATTTAGCGTGGGATGGTGTAAGTTTGGGTCGTGATTTCGTATCGTTGTTAATTGAAGGTTTGAAGGTCCGGATTTCCACATTTTAAGTCTCTGAATTCATTGCTAATCTTTTTTTTAGCAAATAGATGCGTAGAATAGGGAAATTATTAACGTGAAATGTACTTTATCCATTGAAAATTCGTTCTTTGAACTGGTTTTAAAATTTCTTACAATGTTTGACCCCCCCCCCCTTTTCCTCCACCATTTTTGGAAATTTTAAAGCTCACGTCTTCTATTTTCCTTCAATTCCATTATAAAATTAATCATTGAAAACGATTCAGTGATCGCTGAAATTTGAATCAAGACGTTCGAAACATCACGAAAAATTGTTTGAAATGTAGTTCCTGAATTTCGTTGAAATGTCATTCGCGGAATTTCGATAAAATTAAATTTAAATCATTTGAAATGTTGCAAAACTAATTAAAAATACTCCGAAAATCCATAAAATAACGAAAAAATGTATTCAAAATGGTAGGAAAACATTTTAAATATTGTAAAATTCAGTTAAATTATTATGAAAATTGGGGCCAAACCGAAAGAGAAATGGGGTGGGGGGGCAATTCGCCCTTCTTTTTATACATAAATGACAAAAAAATTGTCTTTTTCTCGGAAAAATCAGAAAAATTCCTACTTTAGTCGAAGATTTTCGATTTTTTGTCTTCGCAGCAAGATGATGACACTTGTGTTCAAAACTTGAAGTTTTTTTTCACCATTTTGCAAAATATTTTTTCAATTTAAAAAAATCGAGTAATTTTCAACGGCTTTTCCAATTTCTGAAGCAATTTTGATGATGTTTTTTATGATTAAGAAGTGCATATAAATTTAAGTTTCGTTATGTTTACGAAAATTCTACTTTTTTCTCACATTTTCATCAATTTTTGCTCTTTTTATTCATTTTTTTCGATAATTTTACCGATTTTCTGATTACCTCGTCGGTTTTGCATTGATTTTTCCTCAATTTTCATACTAATTTGAATTTTTTTTTATTGTGTGTGTGTGATTACATTTTTGACATTATTTTCAACAATTTTTACTGTCTTTTTTTACGTTGTTTTCACAAATAATAAGTTACTAATATTTCAATTTTTTTTTAATTTTAATGGGAGCTTAATCACTTTTATCGCGTTTCAATGCAGAATTTTATGAAATTTCCACTTTCAAAAAACTGTAAGTGACTTTTTTCGCGTTTTGATCATTGTTTACTTAACGCTTTTTAAAATTTTGCTCGATTTTACTCCGTTCATTTGATTACCTGAGTATTTTATTGAAAACCGGTGAGTTGGTAGCTTGATTTGATGGGATGTTTCAATTGGGGGGGGGGGGAGAAAAATGAAAATGTTCAAATGAGTTGATTCAAAGTTCTTGACTCGTAATTCTGATTCTAGGTTCAGAAAGTATTTCATTGTGGAGGGGATAGGAAAAAAATCAATTTTTTGACGTTATGAAGCTGAGTGTCAACCTGTTTCAATTCACTAAAAATCCCCCCTCCCCCTCCCTCCCCCTCAAAAAAACACAAATAAAGGGTGGCTCTGATTCAAAATTCCGCGAAAATTTTCAAGTTTTATTATCAAAATTAACGTGATTTGAGTCAAAAATCAATTTTTGGGATAATTTTGGCTTGAATAGATAAAATGTTTTGATTTTTAGGCAATATGATATAAAAACAGACATCTGCTGATTAAACGGAAAATTAAAAGACGTCATGAAAAAGTCATTCGAGTTGAATATTCCTTTTATTTTGCCAAAATTCAAAATTTCGTAGATCTGGATGATTTTCCAAAAAGTGGACGTTTTAGAAAAAAATTGAAAGATTTTCCCAAAAAAATTGAACAATTTTCTAAAAATGGATTATTTCCCAAAACTGAAGCAGATTTTCTATGCCAAAAAATTGAAAGATTTCCAAAACTTAGTTAATTTTATAAGAATGTGATATTTTTCCATAAATGGACGAATTGTTCCATAATTTGAACGATTTTCCAGAAATTTAACTTTTAATATAATAATACATAAATTGCTCGTTATCTTGACTGCTGTTCATCATGATATCATTTCAAACTTCAATATGTGTTGATCTAATTTTGAAATACGAATGGTACTCTCTAAATTTGAATCAGTCAAATTCGGGCCAAATTCTGCTTGTTTCATTTATTTAAATTGATTTCACTAAAAATTGGCAAATTTTCACTGATTTTCAGTAAAAAAATCACTTGATTTCTCAAACACTTTCCGATTTGACTGAAAAATCGCTGATTTTCAGTGAAATTTATTTTTACTGAAGGGAATCTGCCAAATTTGGCTCGAATTCGACTCGTTTAAATTTAGAGAGTGCATTTTCCATTCTCATTCCAGCCTAGAAACTCACTTTTTAGCAGAGCTTAAAACCACCAAAACCACAACAACCACAACCAGATAATTTTGAAAATTTCAAACGGTTATCACAACCAATAGAACCGTTTCAAAAATTTTGAGTAAAATAACCGAAAAGAACCATAAAGAACCGATTGAGAAAAAATAATAAAAAAACCATTACCAAAACAATAATCAAAACAAACTCACTTTTAAAATAACCGAAACCACAACCACCACAAATATTTTTTTGAGAAAATCATTTCAATGTATTTGATTGGAACCAGCACAACTATTAAGTATTAACAAATGATTCACAACTCGGATTTGAATTGGTTTTTTTGGTACTACCAAACAAATAGTTATAGTCGAGTTGGGTTTTTTCTAGTTTTTGAAAACAAAAAAATTTTAAAAACCATAACCACCATTACAACCATTTGAAATTTGAATCGGTTAATCAAAAACCATAACCACCATACCCACGAAAGAAAAAATGTTCAAAACCATAACCTAAAAAAATGGTTAATAAAAACCTATTGAAAAACCAAAACCAAAACCGTTTGATTTTCAAATATTACATACCATAACAACAACAACCAATTGAATCTCAAAAGGTTTTAAGCTCTGCTTTTTAGTATAGTCGAATTACTGCAAAAAAAGGCTTCCGCTCGCACCAAATGTAAAAAGCAATTTGACGACTGATTCTTAGTCTAGAATGTATTTAAAAAAAAATAAGCTTGGCTGCCGTTTTTTTCAGCCCCTCCCCTTCCCAGGGTCCACCCCCTTTCTCGGAAATGCGTGTATCTCCCCTATTATCGGTTATGCAAAAAAATGTTTCAAGTAAAAGTTTTTTATTGAAGACTTCTTTACATTTTTGGTTATTACAGAAATTTCATTTGGAGCAACCCTTGCGCCACAAATTTCAAAAATGTACTTTCAGAAATACTCAAAATCGAGTTTTTCTCATTTATTATAAGAAATATCGAAGATAGCGCGAAATGTGTAATAACAACAAGTATTCAGAATAAAATTTTACATCTAGAAAGTTCATCGCAATACCCCACCCCTCACTCCTAAGGATCCACCCCCTTCCCCTTTTCCAAAAAAATCCATTTCGTCCAGTGGCAGAGTGCGTTTTTTGGCCATAAACGGAAAATTATGCGAGAGGCATGAAGTTTCGTACGGCGAACAAGGATACCATGAGGAATTTTTCGAGCCTGGGAGGCCATTGCCAAACCCCATAGGATGTGATGCGAACATAATTGAAGCCGAATTATTAATCAAACATTTTCATTTCGCACCAATTTTAATTCAAAAATTGGTCATTTCTGACCTAAGGTGGGACCTGCTCGTGGGGAACTGGGGATACATAACAAATTTGGAGGAGAAATTATAAATTCCACATTGACGACCATGACATTAGATTCAAAGTTAAATTAACCTATGTTTTAATCAGCTTAGGCCATAGCCAACATACCCAACATCATGGAAAAGTTTATATAACACAACACTGAACACAAGACAATTACAATCATGATCAAAAGTTATATTCCGAAAATCAATATGAAATTAATAAATATATGAAAATCAAATTATATGGAAATTTAGTGAAAATCAAGTTACATATTCGAAAATTAAAACAATTACAGTATTCAGTACGTATTGGAAAACGAAAAGAACTACATCGCGGCGAAATTAAGACTGAATTTAGTGTGAGCCAGCAACTGGTTCAACCCTACGGCCGAACCAATTCCCTTCTCTCCCCCTGACCCGCCAATCAGCGAGAACACATGTGTAACTGGGTGGTCAGCCACGTAAGATGACGATCCTTCTGCCTAACTTATGCAACGGCGGCCAAGGAATGTGCGTTTAAACAAAGCGGCCGGTCAGCGGATGTGTGACAAATTCCATCCCTCGGCCGCCGCCGCTGTAGCAGGCAAAAAGGGTCGCGATCGTATGCAACTGACCACCGTTTACATACGTTTCGGCGATCTCGAGGTATTTTAAATTTCACCCAGCACTGGGAGTCGCGAAGATTTTCGGACCACAAGGCGTCGAGAAAATCTCGCGCCTTCAAACTCGCACCACAAGGAGTGACAGGGAAGGTTCAACCCCCTTCTCCATTTTACGTAATTGAGTTATCGGATCTTTTTTGGTGTCATTTCTATGTCATTGAATCCAGCTAAAATCAAAAATGTCATTACTGTCAAGATTTGAGGAAAAGAAGCATCTCAAATTTGAAATTTTTCTACTCAAATTTTCGCATTTTTCCTCAAAAATGCTTAAAAACTACATTTTTTAAAACTTCGTTCAACCAAATCTCAAAATATATGTCAATAATTTTTTTTTGTTGAAATATTACCCCCTCTCTTACATAGGTTCATCCTTTTTCACCCCCTAGTTTTAATTGCAAAATCGAAATGGAATCAGCTTCTTCGAAAACATTGATTTGAATATGCGTATCGATTTTCTATCAAAATATTACCTTTCTCTTTCGTCGATGTAGTCACCCCTCCGCCCTTCCACGTTGACTTGAATGAAAATTTATTTACTTATTTGGATTGATTTGGATTCACGAACACCAGAAAATTATTTGGTGTTTTACTTCTCGATTACGTGACAAAAAAAGGCAATAAACTATAATTTCAATTTCAAAGTACCTAGTCAAAATTGTGCAAAATACTAGTCAAAAATGACCTTCTATCTCCCTCCAGAGAGGGTTTGCGGGTAGTCTCTGGATATGTGTTTATTGCATTCGACCTGTAGTATTGAGAAATCGTTTTAAAAACTTCGACCGATGAATATTATCTCGTAAACAGTACAGTTATTTCTGCAGAAAAATGTGAAAGAAATGGTATAATTTCAGCAACTTGGACCCAGGAAGTTGAAAAAATGTAATTTTTAAGTTTTTTTGAGGAAAAATGCGAAAATTTGAGTAGAAAAGTTTCAAATTTGAGATGCTTCTTTTTCTCAAATCTTGACAGTAATGATATTTTTGATTTTAGCTGGATTCAATGATGTAGAAATGACACCAAAAAAGATCTGATAACTCAATTGCGTAAAATGGAGAAGGGGGCTGAACCTTCCCTGTCTCTCTTATGGGATTTGGCAATGGCCTCCCAGGCTCGAAAAATTTCTCATGGTATCCTTGTTCGCCGTACGAAACTTCATGCCTCTCGCATAATTTTCCGTTTATGGCCAAAAAACGCACTTCGCCACTGGACGAAATAGATTTTTTGGAAAAGGGGGAGGGGGTGGATCCTTAGGAGTGAGGGGTGGGGTATTGCTATGAACTTTCTAGATGTAAAATTTTATTCTGAATACTTGTTGTTATTACACATTTCGCGCTATCTTCGATATTTCTTATAATAAATGAGAAAAACTCGGTTTTGAGTATTACTGAAAGTACATTTTTGAAATTTGTGACGCAAGGGTTGCTCCAAATGAAATTTCTGCAATAACCAAAAATGTAAAAAAGTCTTCAATAAAGAACTCTTACTTGAAACATTTTTTTGCATAACCAATAATAGGAGAGATACACGCATTTCCGAGAAAGGGGGGTGGACCCTGGGAAGAGGAGGGGCTAGAAAAAATGGCACCCAAGCTTATTTTTTTCTAAATACCTTCTAGATTAAGAATCAGTCGTCAAATTGCTTTTTACATTCTGAGCGAACGGATGCAGTAATTCGACTATACTATTTGAGCATTTCAGTCTGAGAACGAAATTTAACTCCTTAAATCTGAATCAGTCAAATCTTCCAAAATGCTGCCTTTTCGAATCAGTAAAATAAATTTTTCCAAAAACCCTTCAACTATTTTGCATTTCTTTTTCTGTCAAAAATGCCTAGTTTTTTCAGTCAAATAGTGAATTCACCGAAAAATACGTGTTTTTGAACTGAAAAATCATAGATTTTTTATAAAAATTTATCTCACTGATTCAAAAAAGCAGAATTTTACAAAATTTCGCTCATTCAAATTTAGAAATAGGAGGTTAACACGAATATTCTTGCTGAAAATTGCCAAAATTTATTATGAAATTTTTGAAAACAGAGAATACCAAATTTTCTAATGACCCCTTCAAAATTTCCAATAGGCAACTTTACGTTCAAAATTTTTGTAAAGCTCTGAAAATTCAATGATTTCGCTCAAAATGTGAAATCGTGCAATAAAATTACCAGCTTTTCATTTTAGTCGATTTTTTTTTCCGAATACCCTGTACAATATTTGATTACCACCGCTTGTCTCTGGGCCAAGTATCAGATTGTAATCAGTTTTAAATACGTTTATTTCATTGGTATTCGACACCATAATGGGTTCGGTTGGACAGCCGATGTGACTGTGGCTGTCGTTGGAAAATTAGAAGAGAAACCTAAACGTAATAAATGTCTCGTGCTCGAGCTAGTGACACGATTGAATTTTCGAAGGTACGACTCGACTTGTGAAGTACGCCGCGCCAGCCTTCGTGATATTGTCGCGACCGCTTATAATTAAGTGTTAATCGTCGTCTCGGAATAAAGTTCTGCCTAATCGTCGGTAAGACGAGCTGAGCGTTGGAAATGGGCGAGGGAATCAGGGAAACTGTAATTAATTTGTATCGCGTTGATTCGTGCCTTTCTTGGGAAATTCCTGTTGGTCGTTGTCGTTCTTTATGCATATTTATTTATATCGAATATTTCTTCTGTTACAGGATATTACCAACCCGCTGGTCCGCTGATTTCGCACCATCACCATCATCACCATCACCACCATCACGTTCAAACGAACACGTCGACGACGTCAACGGCAGCGCTACCAGCTTCGACGGCGACGTCGACCTCCAGCTCGGCGTCGGCCATCTCGTTCGCCAAAGTCTCTCAGTCGCCTCTGGTGCAACCTCCGACGCC
The DNA here is from genome assembly GCA_033439095.1 of Pseudococcus viburni. Lineage (NCBI taxonomy): Eukaryota > Metazoa > Arthropoda > Insecta > Hemiptera > Pseudococcidae > Pseudococcus > Pseudococcus viburni. The sequence continues at coordinate 732,540 of JAVBJF010000115.1, read as the reverse complement.
GCCGGCCTCCAACGTTACGCAGCCCGTATCCGAAGCCTCGGACAACGAGATCACCTCGGCGACCACTCCGGCCACCGAAATCACCCCTTCGACCGAGCTAGCTCCGGAGGAACCCAATTATCCGCCTGCCTACCGGTTCGGCTCGTCGGCCAATCCGCCTTTCCGGTCGCCGTCCCATAATTACCAATCGTACTATCCGTCGCCTCCGTCAACCGCTAGTCTATCGCATCCGCAGCAACAGGCTCACTTCCAGGAGATCCTCTACAGCAGTCAGCCGCCAGCAGGGCCTCCGGGGCCTTACCATTTAAGCTATCTGCAGCCGAAGGGCGCCCCGTACCATGGGCCGCCGCCATTTCAACGTCGATACATTCCAGCTCTGCCGCCGCAACAGTATTTCCATCATGAGTATTCGTCCTCGGCACCGGTCAGCAATGCTGTCCAGCAGCAGGTCGTCGTACCGGCGCATCCACTCAGCTCGTCAGCCGAATCCTATCATTCCGCGCCTTCGACTCCTTCGGTAGTTGAGTCCTACCCGCCGCCACCGCCTCCGTTGTATTATTCCGGATACGGTAGCGCTCCTCCGACGCCTTATTATCCTTATGCTGCTTCGTCCAGAAGTCTTACGCTTGTTGGTAAGTTGAATTTTTCATCTTTACTATTATACGAGTATTGATCATAGGCGTGACTGCAGGGGGTGCCAAGGCACGCCCTACTTTTCCTAGATTTTTCAATTTTTTTTGGTAAATTTCGCTAATGTGTCCTGGTGGCAATATTCTTTTTTTCAAGAAAATTTTCAAAACTGAAAACTATTTTGAGAAAAAATACAGAAAAGTACATTTAAAAATGGAAAAATCTGAAAAACTTCTAGGTTGAAAAAATCCTGGTGTTGAAAATACTTGAGAAAAAAATTGAGAGTTGAAAATAATTTTTAAAAAATTGGAGTTGAAATTTGAAAAAGATAAGATAACAAAGTTGAAAAAATTTTTTGAGAAAAAGTGGGATTCAACTCGTACCTACCCCGAAAAAATGGGAATCTATTCGCCCATTTTTTCACATGGGCATTTCTTCGGGAATAAACTCGCTTGTAGCTCAATTTCTTGAGAAATTATTATTTTTTGGGGAATCTTGCAATTTTTATGATATTATAGAAATTTCATAAAATTGTCTGATTTGTAAAAAATCTTTCTTTTCAGGGTGTCTATTCTCTGGAAAACCGGGAAATGTCAGGGAATTTTGGGATTTTCTCTGGAATTTTTCGAAATTCCAAAAAAAGGATAAATCATTTAGAAAAATGTTTCTTTGCTTATTTTATTATAAATTTTTCAAAAAATTTCGCTCTCGCTCCCTTCAGGCCAAATTATTATATCTTTTATGTGATTTTTTATTAGTAATGTACAAATAAAATTGATATTCAAAATACATGTCTTTGTCCATTAAATTATTAATTATTCAAAAAAAAAATCCCCCCCCCCCATGCTCGGGGTAATTTACACTTTTTCTTTCTACAGAATTTATTTAAAATAAAGTTTTTTGGAAACTTACTTTTCAATGAGCTGTGATGAGAAAGAAATGCCATGGTGCCCTTGACCTTGTTGAAAAAAAAAAGGGAGGGAATGGAACAGAATTCGAAATTATTGGCCATGTTTTGGAAAACATGAATGAGGGAGAAATGGTGAATTTTCATCTTTTGAAAATCTTTTTTCGCAAAAATTTTCGTCCTCGCTTCGCTCGGGCTAAACAAGTTTCTACAAGATGACCCAAAAGTTCCGAAATGCAAATTTTTTTTCGTAATTTAGAGAGAAATCGCTCCAAATTGCATTACGTTGATTTGAACGAAAGGTTGCCTACGTGTAGGTCGGCAAGGGACAACGTCAACACTGTACTTAAAATATCTGAAAAGGGTTGAGTGGGGGAGACAGTGTTGCCAATTTCACGAAAACTTGATTTTTTTGTAAATTTTTGCCCCTTCAAATTTTTGATTTGTCAAAATTTGCATGCAATGATTTTTTATCCTTATCCAAAACTCTATCGTGTTAGTTTTTAAATGTCTCAATTTTTAAAATTTTCAAAATTTTGGGTTTTGAGAGTTTTTTTTGAAAAGTAGGTACAAAAATCGAAAAAAATCCAAAATTTTTCAAAGATTCGTAATCAATGAGGAATGAGTTCATATTTTTTAAATGGAATGGATCGCTTTAGCTATGTCGTGAATGGGTTTTCATTATTCGTTGGCCTTAATATTTTCTTTTACGAAGCAATTTTTGCGTTCCGGAAATTTTAAGTCACCCTGTATGTTTCGATGAAATGATTTTTATATTTTACCTCCTCATTGATTTTTTTATTTATTGGTACAAACTAAAAAATTGCATGGGGTTGTGTGAATTTATGAATTTGAGGCATGTGTTCTTCATTTGGGGGGGGGAGGAGGAGGGGGAAATAAATTGTGAAATTGTGAAAAAAAATTGGAATTTTCAGCCCGGAAAAATCCGAATTTTCATTTGCTTGTTTTGGTAGACACCCTGGCATAATTTGTTTCATTTTTCAATACTTAATTTTGCATTGGAATACTTAATTTTTCCTTTTTATTTGAAATTTTTTCTGCGGGTAATAAATTCAAATTTTCAAATTTTTGTGGTAAGGGGGAGTTGGACGGGTTCAAAAATTTTCAGAATTGAATTTGAATCTTTTTTTTGGCCCGAAGAGGAGCATCTAAAGATCTCTTAAATAGTGTTAGACCCCATGCATTTTATATCGTTCTTATGCAAAATTTCGGGATGTAAGTTCATCACGTAAAAAATTACCCCCCCCCCCCATTAACGAATATCATATTTAAAAGGTCTGGAAAAATTGATCTGGAAAACCTGGAAAAATCAGGGAAAATCATTTCTGAAATATAGTGAGCATCCTGCTTTTTAGAAAATTGTCCAAGTTTTGGGAGATTTCTCAATTTTTGGAAAATCGTTCAAGGTGTGAAAAAAAGTCGCCCTACTTTTGGAAAATTATGCGAAATTTTTAATGTCATGTTGTGAAAAAAGTCCTCGAGTTACCTTTTTCGATGAAAAGTAATTTTTATTTCAAAAATTTGCCCAAATTTGAAAAATGAACTCCAGCACCTAAAATTTTGCATATGAGGTTCTTTTATGATGTACTTTCGATTTTATTTTGTTTGGACTCAAAATTTTACTTTGAGTTGGAATATCTAAAATTTCTAGAGCTAAAGTTCAATATTTCTCGAATTTTGGATAATTTTTGAAATTTCAAAATTACCTCATCGCCCTGCAAAAGATGAAAATTTGATCAAATCAACGAAAAAAGCTGAAATTTGGTATATACCCTATTTTTGACCTCCGGGATCGATTGGGAACGGTTTCAAGACGTTTTGGAGCCTTCAGAAAATTTACGAATTGAATTTTTCCAATCGTCATTATCTGCAGATTTTTTATGAATGAAATGACGGCGTAAGTCAAAAAATTTGAAAATTTATGATCAAATTGTTTCTTTAATTTCGTTCTAATATCCATTCAATGAAACTTTTTTTTTAAATTTCAATTCCGATTTTGATTCAATGTTTTTAATATAAATTTTTTTGGACGTAGATATATTTTTTTGATTTCACTGTAGGGCCCCAAAGTCTTAGCACACCCTACTCAAAAGGTCCAGTCACGCCTATGGTATTGATATATGATAAGAAGATCGGAGGTATGCAAGGAGGTTTAATAAATCCGGCACTCGGTGTGAAAATTTATTATGTATCACTTCGCCCAAGTGTTTATTTAAAGCGTCAACCGAGCGAAGGATTTATCGACGCCACGCCGAGCAATTTGAAAGTCAATTTTTAACGCGTCAGTTTTGCAGTCGACGTTTTTTCAATTTTTCCCCCCATTTTCCTTCTCTTCCCTTTTTTTTTGGCCCGTGTGACTTTATATTAAAACCGCGATCGCAGACGGTTTTATATTCCAAAATATCGTCGCTGAGATTCCTCCTTCCCCTATGGTAAAGCTCGTCAGCCCATCTCATCTCGTGTTTGTGCTCAATCTCTCGCATGACAACGTGCCACAAGGTGTAGTGACAGCGTTTTCAATTCTCTGGCAATGTGTTTGCACCGAAAGGAAACGAGATGCGACAATCTAATAACGAAATTGAGTAGAATTTTTATCTCGCTCGTGGATCGAATGCGCGTTGTAATGCGATATTGTCGTATTAATTGTCGAAGTCAGCTCGTCGTGTGGGTTCGGTTGACCTATGGTGGAAAAAATCGTTGCAATGAGAAGGAATTGGAGATGAGAGTCGAGTTGAGAATGAGAATGAGGCGAGGTATTGGTAAAAATTGTGTCGATTGGTGGAAAAAAAGAAGGGATAAGGTCGAAAATGGTCATTTTTTTAGGAAATTGAAGTGGAAGGGGAGGGGGTGATGCTTCTCGGAAAACAGGTTCGAAATACTTACCCTCTTGAAAACGTGGTTTTGAGTTTTTGGAAATTATTCTTTTTGAAATTTTATTTCGAATTGGTTGAAAATATGGCTGGACCAACGAGAATGGGCAATTGGAGGGTTTTATCTAAAAAATGACAAAATTGTCCTCAATCTCAAAATTTTGACCAAGATTAGAGTGAGCAGGAGAATTTGCAAATGTGATGAGAAAAAATTGGAAAAATTCACATTCTGAGTTGAAAACATTTTAAATATGTACAAATACCCAAATTTTTCAGTTCGAAAGGATTTAGTCCTATTTTTAAATTCCAAAGTGTCTACTGGGTAGATATGAAAAATTTAATTTTATTGGGCGAGTCCAAAAATATAGAAAAGTCCAAAAAAAATGAAAAATGTTCGAGTTTTGGCGAAAATATTTAGAAGAGTTCCGACATTTTCTGACGTGGTTTTCTTCATTTTCTGGCATAATTTATTTTCTTTTTTGCAAACCAGTTGAAATTAGGTATTCCAAAAGTTATAAATTACTTTTTTTGATGACTGAAATGTTGAGATAAATTATGAAATTTAGCTTTTGATCGTATTTTCCTCAAAAATTTTTAAGGTGGCATATTTTTTCCAATTTTTTATAATTTTATTAGTTCTTTTTCTTCGTAACTCCCCCCTCCCCTTCCTCATTTCATCATTAATTTATTGGGGTAGAATTTATCAATTTGAAGCACGTTTTTTTTTAAGGAAAGGGGTGAGCATAAAAAAAATTCTCACCTTGAATTTTTTAGTTCTTCCAAGAAAATACTAACTTTGGCAGGGTGTCTACCGGTCGCGAAAGTCGCGAAAGTCGCGAAAAAGTCGCGAATTTAGATTTAGGTCGCTGAAGTCGCGAAAAAGTCGCGAAATTGACCCAAAATTCATAAAAAGTCGCGAATTTTTCCGAAATGACCTCCATTTTTTTCGCCTTTTACAAAACAGAAAAAGTATAGAAATTTCACCTTTTTGAACATTTTTTTCTAAAAATTTTCGCCCTCGCTTCGCTCGGGCTCATAAATTTTAAAAACCCATTCTTAAATTATATACCTCTTCGTCCTCTTCCCTTCTATTTCAGACAATTGAATATTTTGAAGCGGAAAAATATGTTCTTGTGGGAGACTAAGTAGCGATCACGATTGGGAATTTCAAAGGTAATTATTGTGTCGATTGTCAGGAAAATCTAAAATAATTGAAGAATTTTGGAATTTTCTACGGGATGTTTTAAAGGAGAAAACTATCTGGAAATATGTCTTTTTTTGCTGTTTTTTAAATAAATTCTTCGAAAAAATTTCGCCCTCGCTTCGCTCGGGCAAAATCTACTGATATTTCAGACTTTCCATGAATTTATTTCTCAATATTCATTTAAAAATGTTATCCGTTCTAACATGATTTTTCGTAAAATTTTCACCCTCGCTTCGCTCGGGCAGTAACTACTTCTCTTCTTTATCATAAAATAACTCACTTTTGGAAAATTTTTGTGAAAAATTGTCTTTTTTCAAAATTAAAGACTCCTTCCGTGTATAAACTTTTTTCTATAATAAATTTGATCTCGTTGATTTTTTTTTGAGGGGGGGGGGGGGGGGTAAAACTGAGAGGTAGATACAAGATAACTTAAAAAAAGGTCGCGAAAAAGTCGCGAAATTTGATTTTTTAAAATTGGTAGACACCCTGTTTGGTTAGATCTTTGTTGAAAATTACATTTTTGCACATGAGTCATTTTAAATTACTAGGCGTTGACTGGGCTGGAGCTTTGAAAGTTGTAGAAAAATTTATAAATTTGGCTCAGAAGTTCTAAAATTTTCATTTGTAGGTAATGTTTTTTTTTTGCTTAATCATTTAAAACAAGAAAACAATCGAACTATGTACATTGCAGTTTTAGTCGAAAAATTCGGATTTAGTTTGTGAAATTTTTGGAAAAATATAATTTTTTTGGGAGGGGGGAGGAGGAAGAGAATTTTCGCCTTGAATTTTTGGAAAAATATGATTGGGGGGGGGGAGAAAGAGAATTTTTGTCTTGAATTGGAAAAAATTGGAAAAATTGTATTTCATGTCTAAAAATTTTGAAAAAACCAGGAATGCAAACCGAAATTGAAGAAAATATTGATTTCGGTTTCACGGTTACGGTTTCAAATTTTTTATTTTGGTTTCGGTTGCGGTTTCAGCAAAAAATGACGGTTTCAGTTCCTTAATTTGTTTTATTGAGGTAACGAATCAGAAACTGGAAGAAGAAAATCATGAAATTTTACTAATTTCAGAACTTGAGGCATTTTAGATTTAAGATTTCTGATGAACCGAAAAACAAGGATGCAAATCGAACTCGAAAAAAATAATTATCAGTTACGGTTTCATTTTTTTTTATTTCGGTCTCGGTTTTGGTTTCGGTTTCGGGTTTATCTTTTAAAAATTTTGGTTTCGGTTGCGGTTTTTGGCCTATTTTAGCGGTTAAAATAAAATTGAATTTCGATTTTGGTTTTGGTTTGCATCCCCGGGAAAACGAATATTATTTCAATCAGAAATTATCGATTTTTTGCCTCTTCAAAGAGCCACTGTGGTTCGTCCTTAGATGGCTTAAAAAAATTCCACCAAAGCTTTTAGAAACTTCTGGAAGATTTGCAGAAGTCCTGTATTTTATTCCCTTCAAAAAAATCGAAATAAAAATTATTAATTGGGCTCATCTTTCGAAGAGTGAGGCGATCAATTTTGATTTAATTGGATAAGCGCACCCAGAAATTCAGGTTGTCCGCCATATTTAAGAGATGATTTTCCCTGACTTTTCCAGGTTTTCCAGACCATTTTTTCGAAGTTTTCCAGGGGGGGATTTTTCGCGTGATGTACTTACATCCCAAAATTTGAATAGAATCAGTGGGAGGGAGGATCTTTCGAATTTGTTTTCAAAATCACTAGGTACTTTTTACAAAAATTTTAGATGCTCCTCTTCAAGCCAAAAAAGATTCAAATTTGATTCTAAAAATTTTTAAACCTTCCTAACTCTCCCTCACCACAAAAATTTGAAAATTGAATTTATTACAGAAAAAATTTCAATTAAAAAGAAAAAACCATACTTAGTACATATTTCAAAGCAAAATGATAAAGTTCTGAAAAATCAAACAAATCATGCCGGAGTGTCTACACCTACATGTAAAGATTTGAGCAAACAAAAATTTAAAAATTGAAGAATTTATGGAACGATGAATCAATATACTCTAGATTTGAATTATAGTCAGGTAAAGTTCCAACTTTTTGAATCAGTAAATGAATTTAGCTGAAAATATGTAATTTTTTGCTGATCTTTTAGTCAAAATTACTGATTTTTCTGACAAATTGGAAATTGACTGAGAAATCAAAATTTTTGACTGAAATATCAGTGAAAATCAATGAACATAATTTCTCTGATTCAAAAAGGTAAAATTTCATCAAACTTGACTGATTCAAATTTAGAGCCCTCAGTTGAGCAAATCCTGCTTTTCTGCTGTTTTTCTAACAAAAATGTCAGAATGTTTTTCCTTTTTCCTTCCTTCCCAACCAAAATTTCTGAATTTTTGATTTATTAATGTATTTTTTTTAGAATTTTGGAATTATTTCATTTTGATTTTTTTTTCAACTGATTAGAAATGTCTGTTGAAAAAATGGTTTGCCTCCTCCCTTGCCCCCTCCCCCTCTTTCTTTCAAAAATCATGTGCAATTGAATTTTGACCCCCTTCCATATTTTTTCTCAAATTCTCACCCCTCCCTTACATAATTTCTGGTTGCATCAATGGCTCAAAAAAATTGAGCGAAAGGCTGAAAAAATTAGGAAAAAATTTCCCACCCCCTGCTCCACTTTTGTTATTTCCTCCAAAGCGAAATTCGCCCTAAAAACCGAAACAATAAAAACACTTCGAGTAAAACACAAAACAAAACCCTCGTTAGCGAAATTTTCCTCCTCGGCGCGCCAATTCGGTACGGTATTAATTTTTTAATTTAATTTAAAAACTTTACCGGGTCAAGGTCGATATATCGAGCCCGGAAAACAACGATAATCTGGCCTCCCCCTCCTCGCCGCGGCTACATCAAAGCCACGCGTCCGGAAGTATACGATACTTGGCTTTTATATAGCTCACGTACGTAATACGAACTAACTATAGTATTTAAATAGTAATTTTAAACACGTCTTATAGTTAGTCGTCCTATACGCGGCGGCGCGGCGTTGTTTCTGAACGAGCCATTTTCTCACCCTGGCGCCCCTCGGCCCCATCCAAAAATACAATTCATCGCCCCATAAACTGCGTAGGTACTTTATAACCTACTCTGCGCTTCTCCATAGCCGGCTTGGCGCGTTAACTCGGTGAAAACTTTCTTTTTTCCTCATGTTTGAACTAAATTGAATGTAAATTTTGTTTTTGGAAAAAAAAAAAGTTTTACACGAGTCGAGCTTTCGTTACCGTCTGCCTGGCAAAACGAGCTTCTTTTTCCGCTTATTTTTTTGCCTCGCCAGCGCCACCGCAGATAGAGCGAGAGAGAATGTTATTTAGCGAGCAACACGGATCGAGGGATGGGGGATGAACGGAGGGATGCAGACATTAACGTGTATTAAAATTCATATTAAAATAGCTGTTCTCTTTTTGCGGCGCGAGCGAGCGGTACTTGATTTTAATGTGTTTATGTTTTTTCTCTCTTTTTGTCGGCGTGTTTTTCCAAATACCCTCTTTCTCGCTCTTCTCGACTCTCGAATTTCTCACCCACGAATTACCGAGAAAACTTTTCAAATTAAGTTTAACATTTTCGAGTTAACGACGTGTGTACATGTGAGACGAGCTGAGCGGTGTGCAGCACGAGTTCAGAGTGTAAGGCTCCCTCTCCGCCATCTCACTCCTTTAGTGCTTTTCTGGGGGTCGTATTTTGTGTACGGGACGGAGCCGTACGAGGGGGTTATTTCTGTAATGAAAATTGTTCCGGAGAGAGTTTTTTTTTTCGGCCAACGTGCTGCTCTGACGAAGGTTGCCAGGGGTTTGCAGAGCAGGTGTTTCGGACGAGCGTGAAATATGGTTGAAAGAATGACCAGAAGGGGAAGCAAGAGCTGAGAGATGGATGCGTTTGGGAAACGTACGATATAAACTGATTCGTATCGGAGGTTTTACCAAGGTACGCGGAAAGTTCCTTTTTTTTCGAGTTTTTCTATTTTTTTGTCGTCGTCGTGTTTCTGCGTTGTTCAAGTTTGGTGAACTTTTCGACGAGTGATTTAATTCGCCGGGAAGAAAGTGTTATTGATTTTTTGGATCGTTTGGGCTTTTTTGAGGTGCTTTCGGTGAAGATGAGAGTTTGCTTCGGAGGCGTGAATTTTTTTTTGAATTACGAATTATTGAAAAGGGGGATTAAAAATTTCTTAGATACTTTTTTCGAATTCATTCTGGACTGAAGTGATGAAAAAAAATGAAAATTTTCAGTTTTTAACAGCTTTTTTCCCGAAAATTTGAAATAAAAAATCCGATTCTTCAGACAACTTTTATCCCTACCACATTTTATTTGGAGTTTAATCTTATTCAAATAATTTTTCAACTTTCAGTTTGAACTAATTTCTTTTAGGGACTAAGAGTAAGCCAAAAAGTTGAACTAATTTCTTTTAGGGACTAAGGACTCCTGGACCTTGACTCCGGAGTCGAACTCACACCTTGACTCCGGAGGCACTTTCAGACTCGACTCTTAACTCCATCTTGACTTCGGAGTCAAACTCACCCTCTGACTCCTGACTCCACCTTCACTTCGGAGTCGAACTCGCACCTAATTCCTGACTCCATCTTGACTCCGGAGGCACTTTCAGACTCGACTCCTGACTCCATTTTGATTTCGGAGCCAAACTCACACTCTGACTCCTGACTCCACCTCGACTCCGGGGTCAATTTCAGACCTTGACTCCTGACTCCTGCTTGACTCTGGAGTCAATTTGAAGTTAGCCTAGTCCCTGATTTCTTCTAATTCGTACAGTTTTTCAACAAGTTGATTGAAATTTTCAACAATTTTAATGAATTTTCATAATCTTACCATTTTTTGTGACCGTTTTTTTCAATGTTCATGTTATTTAAATGATTTTTGGGATTTGAATTTTTGGGTCATTTTCCTTATTCATTTTGTACGATTTTTTGCTATTTTTGGTACTACATACCTATTTCATTGTTGAATATTTGTCCTCAATTTATGAGAAATGACAAGGTGTCTTTACTGGCAAGAAAAACAAGAAGAGCCAGAAAACAGCAAAAACTTCACTTTAGTAGCAAAAAAACCACAAAATAGCAAAAAAAAATTATGATTTTACTACAAAAAACAAGAAAATTCAACATTTTCCTCTTTTCTTGAATTTTTTAATCAAAGAATAAAAAGGAAGTTCTTTTTTGGCAAATTTTAAGCAAGAAAAATGCAATGAAAATGGCAAGAAACGACCAGAACATTGCAAAAATTTTCATTTTTCATATCCAGTAGTTCCCTTGAAAATGGATAGGTAGGTTTTGGAAGTGGATTTTCCAACAATATATGACCCTATTCTCATTAGGTTTTTATTTTAAAGCATAATACATTGTCACTGCGTTCCTTATCTTGGCCATAAGCGCGCTCAGGGGGCTCGAGCCGCCCCCCCCCCCCCAGCTTGGACAGGAGATTTTTTATTGCAAAAATGTAAAAAAAAAGAATTTTTCTGCTCTTGAAACATGATTTTTCAAAAAAAATCGCCCTCGCTTCGTTCGGGTAGTATTTTAATCCTTTTAAAAATTGATGATTTTTTACTGATCTTTCGGTCAAAAATCACTGATTTCCCAATCAATTCCCAATTTGTCAGAAAAAATCAATAACTTTGACTGAAAAATCACTCAGTGAAAATTACTGAAATTCCGTAATTTTTCAATTTTACTTGGCTCAAATCCGTTTATGAATTATCAACGTACTGAAAATACCCTGACTACGCCAGCACCACTGAAATAACGAGTTGCTGAATTTTTTCATTGAAATTTATTTTTCCCAATTTTGAACCCCTCTCCCTCCCTCCCTTCCTCCCAAATAATTTATGGGTGCGCTTATGATCTTGTCAGAAGCCTAATTCTGGTTAAAAAGAAAAGAGATTTAATTTCAGACTACTTTCTGAAAAAATTGAAAAAAATTGCCCGAAAAACCTGGAAAAGTCGAGGAAAATAATATTTGAAAAATGGTGGCCGTCAGATTTTGAAATAAGTTTTTCCTAGAAGAGAAAACTTCTAGGTTCTTTTGCTTTTTTTCAGTTTTAAAAAATGATTTGGGTGGGCGTTACTGAAGTGATGAATTTTCTGCATTTTTTTGACCTTTATAACCTTTTAAACAGCTGTTGTTCAAAAATTTGAATTTATCAACGGTTTGGTTGTATCATTTTTTTCACTTCCTCAATTTCTTACAATTTTTCAGCGATTTTTTGCTTGGTTTTAATTAGTTAGCAAATCGCTGAATTCAAAACTACCTATAGGATCACAAATTCCAATTTCGAACTTCATCGCTTAAAAATTGTCATCGAAAATGGAACAGGTAGTTTTGTTTTTAGAAAATTTTGACCTTTGTGTTTTCTTTTTCGATCAAATTTTGGCATGGAAAATTATATAAATGTAAAAATTCAATACAAGTTGATAATTTTGTAAAATTTTCAAATTTTGAGGAAATCATGGAAATTTTAAAGGAAAGTAAAAATTTCGATTTCATTGTTGAATTGTCTTCACTCTTCAAAAGATTAGTGGTTTTGTTTTTAGCAAATTTAGCAAATTTTTGAAATTTTCATAATTCGTGTTAGGAATTTTATGGTGTTTTTTCAATCAAATTCGGGAATGGTAAATTTTATGAAAAAAATCAATAAAAGTTTATGATTCCGCAAAATTCTCAAATTCTGAGATAACTGTCGAAATTTTAAAATCTTGTGGACCAAAAATTGAAAATTCCGATTTCATCGCTCAATTATCTTTAAAAGTTGAATAGTTCGTTTAAATTTAAACAAATTTTTTGCTTGACATTTTCATGTTTTGTAGGAATTTTATATTTTTTTCAAAATGAAACGTTGGTGTGTCAAAATATATTTAAAAATGCAGTAAAAGTAATATTTAGGTTAATTTTCAAATATTGAGAAAATTGTTGGAGTTTTGAATCTCGGAAGGGACAAAAAGTATAACAAATTTTTATAATAATTATCACATTTTCAATTTTTTTTTACTCAAATTTAAAATTTTACACAAAAAGACACTATTTTCGGTAATTATCTTGCTCAAACCCAATTTTTTTGACAAAAAATTGCAATTTCGTCATTTTTGGAGCAAGGTGTCCTAGCCAAAAAAATCAGAAAATAACAAGGATTTTCTTGTGAAAATTAAAATTTTTAACAATTTTGTTCTTCTTTGAATTTTTTAAGCGAAGGATAAAAAGGGGGTTATTTTTTAGACGAAGTTGAAGCAAAAGAAAGAGTATAAAATGACTGGAGAAATCCAGAAAATAACAAGAATTTTCATTTTTTAGATCCAGTAGACATCTTTTAGAGAGGCAAGCTCCCTTCGACTTTGGCCAATTCCTGAATAGTTCGATAAGTTTTTTTGGTGGGTACAAAAAAAGGAAATTTTTGAAAAAATGAAATGCATGAAAAATCGTTTTTGTGTTTGTAATATCTAGTTTAAAATTTTTTGGAGAATTTGGCTAAAATCATTACGTTTCAAGTAATTTGAGTCACTTTTGGATCTATTTGAAGGATTTTGTGTTTAATGGAAATTTTTTTCAAATTGAATTGGTACGAGTTGCCAATTCTTTTCCATGTTATTTAATGAACCCTATCAAAATATCGTCCTAATGGATCCAAACTTATTCAAATTTTAAAAAATTCGCTTTTTCAACTCGGTTTGATTTATTTTTTAGAGTTGGTTCAAATAGATAGACCTAATGAATTGAAATTACATATCGACCTTTTTGAACCTGCCTTTTCGAAATTTCAACTTGATCGATTTTTTTCAACAAAAATTGACATTTTTTGGTCCCTGTGCAATTGGTTTCGATTCTGTATAAATTCCTACCATTATTCTTGATTTTGATATTTCGATTTGGAATTGAAAAACACCTTGAACATGCTGTACTTTTCAAAAGGTTTTATCTTTTCAGCCGATTTCTTTATCTTAATTAATCTTCTATAAGTAGCATGGTTTTTTGATAAATTTATGGGTAATTACCATTGATTTGGCGTTATCTCCGCGTATTTCGTATATAAATAGATCAAGGAATGTGAAAAGAGCGCGTAATTACTCTGGATATGCCATTTTATAGCGTTATCAAGTCTTTTTTTAACCCACTCAGAATTGCTTTTATACCTTTATACATCTTTCTCGATTTAATTATAAAATATCACGAAAATGAAAACTGTTTTTCTTTTGTCGCCAAAAAATGATACAAAAAATTTCACTGATAAAAAAGAGGCATCGCAGCTCACCGCGATACCTTTTTTTTCACGTTATAAAATTTAGAAAGGGGTAAAAGCAAAGAGAAGGCGGCAGAGCTGTATTCAATTACTCCCACGTATATCTGACAGTATCATCTCTGCGCCTTTAAACAAATAAACAGGTAAATCGAGTAATGAAAACGTAGGCAGGCTGCGTTACCCAGCCTGCAATGCGCTCGCGCTGTCATCGCACTTGAAGGCAATCTCGCCGCTTATACGACCATTTCGAATGGTAATTATTTAATTTTGGTAAACGCGGCGAGCTCTCTTTTACGTCGATAAATCGCATAAATTATCCGTTTTACACGTTCTCAAAACGGAGAAGCGAGGGTTTTAAACGGTACCTCAACCTGTGTATCTTTGTGTCTATTTTAAACGAATACCGCCCGCGTCCGTTCGCCCAGCAGCCGTCGAGATGATTAAAATGCTTTCGAAATGCGAATGGGAAGTGCGACCAAAGAATAGAGACGAGACGCGATTTAATACCAATTGGACGCGTATATTTTGGCCTCCCTGCCACTGGTATTTTCGCTATATGATGATGGATTCTACGCTTATTTAAATGAGCTCGTCTTCCGGTCTGTCTACGCCTAAGGCTCTTAGTATTTGGATCATTTTAGTGGAGAGAATTTATCGTCAATGAAAACGATGAAGACGAGACCGTAGCGTAAGAGAAGGGTGAGAGGATGAAGGGAAGAGAGAGTTGATTAAAATGATGAAAATCTCCGGATTGTTTATCTTTTTCTAAGATTCGAGTGCGTTGGTGTATTCAACAGATGATTGGATGAGGAGTACGAGTATTTTGTACCATGTTTACCTGCTGTGGGATCGATTTACGTGTTGGTAATGAATTTAGGAGATTAATTTTCCAGACTCGAGCGAAAAATGTAGTTTTATGAACCGATGGGATCGATTTGAAAAATGAAGGGTTTTGGGTGCAAGGTGGAGGAATTTGTGAAGAATTGAGTTAGGTGTTGAGAGGTGGCTTTGATTCGGAATTTGGTGATGTGAAGTTGGTATCTGATTCGATTCTGATTAATGATTTGTGAAAAGTTGAGGGAGAAGCTTTATTTATGTATGCAGAATTAAATGTCCCTACCTATTGTAAAATTCTGAGTAGGAATTTGAAACATGCACATTTTCTTCTGAGGCAAATTTTTTGTCCTTTTTCTCTATTTCTTTCCTCATAATTTGTCGATTTTCCATAAGGATCAATTTTTGTATAATGTCCCATCATTTTTCCTTTGGAGTCAATTTTTACATCCATTTCACATTTTTTCTTACAAATATGTCCAAAATGTGTCATTTACCCCCTTTTAAGTAGTTTTTTTAATTTGTGTCAGAATGTCAAAAGCTTTATTGGGTTGATTTTTCTTCTTATCTTTTCTCTGTATGAATCAATTTTTTACTAGAGTTATTTTGTTTTCAGTTGTCAACTTGACTCTTCGTTGTTTTTCTCATATTTTTGTTGATTTATTTAATGTGAAGCATTTTTCATGTGCGAGTGCGCCACTCAACTTTTGAGTAATTTTTACATGTGTCTATTTCTTGGCATGGTTATTTCTTGAGATACAGGATCTGTTTAGAAAGCATCTAACCTATGGCTATGAAACGAAGCTAATCCTTCTTTTGGTCTTCCAACTTGTGTGTCACCTTTGAAGTAGTCCCAATTGGTCTCAATAAGTCCCTCCCAGTAATTTTTTCATTTTTGGAAGCACTTCTGGAACTGTGTTTTTGGGATAGCCTTGAGCACCTTTGTCGGATTGTCTTGAATCATTATATAGCATTGAATCTTTCACCTTTTGATGGTAATTTGAGCTTTAGAAAAAGCTAAAAGTCACAAGAGGTTATATCTGAATGGCAAAATCCTATAATATAGTATGCGTCACTTATTATAATTGTGCTTAATGTTAAAATTCACTTAATGGCATAGAAAGTCCCTGGGACAGAACCATTCTCACAAGAGGTTATATCTGAATGGCAAAATCTATAATATAGTATGCATCATTTATTATAATTGTGCTTAATGTTAAAATTCACTTAATGGCATAGAAAGTCCCTGGGACAGAACCATTCTCACAAGAGGTTATATCTGAATGGCAAAATCTATAATATAGTATGCATCATTTATTATAATTGTGCTTAATGTTAAAATTCACTTAATGGCATAGAAAGTCCCTGGGACAGAACCATTCTATCTTTTTACATGTAAAGTACGCTGCTTAATGTGATAACTGACCCGACTGACAAATTTACTAGCAATTTGTTAGCGAGACTAGTGAAAATGCAGCTAACTCACGATTTCTTGTCAAATAAACAATTTTTAGATAAAAAACCCGCTAACTGCGAGGTACAGCTGGTATTTTTTTTTAGGACAAATTGCTCACAAAACACTAACGTTTTAATGACAAATTTGTCAGTATTTTAGTTGGTGATTTGTTAGTTTGAATTTGTTTCAATTAATAAGGCATTGCAAACAAATTACAACCTATTCATGAGAATGCAAAAAAAAAAATAACATATCATTGTCAAATGCAAAATAAAAATAACCCCTGGTAGCTAGATGGTTAAAACATTCACCTATTATGCTGAGGGTCTCTGGTTCCAATCTTAATTGAGGCACAATTTTTTTTACGATCAATATGGTAACAATTAAAGAATTTCTAACTATACATGACAAATTTGTCAAGAATATGTTTGCATTTTGTAAACAATTTGTCTCAAAAAAACGCTAGTCGTAGTTGGGAGCATGAATGAATTCGGTTATTGTTGTAGAATATTTTTCAAATAACATCAAAATAGATGATTTTTTTGATATTTCATTTGATTTTTGTCACATTTTGAATAATTTTGATGCAATTTTTACATTTTTCAAAATGTTTTGTCATTGTTTTTATAGTTTTAAATAGTTTTTGACATTCTTGTACAATTTTCATCAAAATTTAAGAAAATTTCTTTAATCATTCCAGAGGTGTAGTTGAGAGGTAGTTATTCTTACCAAATATGCACTTTTTTTAACCATTATTTGCACTTTTAATGAAATTATGTTTCTTAAATTCTTCATCTATTGTTATAATTTACTTGATATCATAGAAATGGCTCTGTCCCAAACCAATAAGAATAAGCGGCACATACTGTAAATGGCAAATAGGTCCAATATTATTCTTTAAATCCTTGCTATTGGTGATGCTGTTTGAGACAATGAGATGAGAAATACAGATGTCTCATCTCATTCTTGAAATGTTGCAATGCAACAATACATTTAACGAGATGCGGACTGTCTCACATTGAGTGGTCAGTGAGAAATTAAGTCTGAAATTGTCTTTAAATGTTTTCAACTAATTTAGGGTATGGCACGGACGTCATATATTAATCTGGACTCTTCACTTAAGGTAGTGCGGGGGATTGAGAAGCATGCCAAAAAGTGCAAGGTAATGTCACACCTATGTTAGTAAACGTTAAGGTATTTACGTGTTCAGCCAAGAGAATGTTAACCAACATGGGCGGAGCTTACATTCACTTTACATTGACTTTACCCGCACCTTTTTGGCACGCACCATTCACCCTCAGTGAAGAGTCCAGATTAATATATGACATCTGTGGGGTAAGGCCAGTCAACAAAACAAGCATTTGCTATATTATGCACATATGTTATACATAAAATTACATTAGCATTTCTTTGATGATGATCATCAACGTCGATTAAATTAATTTTTAAAGGTTTAACAATCAATGTAAGAAACTATACCTTTCAATTTTTATCAATTTTATATTAAAAGATTAGAAATTTGAGAAATAATGATAGGTAACCACATATTTCTGCTACAAAAAAATGAACATTTTACATCATTGACACCATAGCACGATAGTACAGCCATACTCTTGAATGAGTTTTTATCTTTATAATGTAAGTGTTGCATTGCCTGTCTCATTTTATGAGATTTGAGACATAACAAAAGCGCAATGAGACAAAAATGAGACTAGACATTTTGGAGATGAGATGGGAGAAGTCATGAGAGTCATGTCTCAAACAGCATCACTACTTAGTATGCATTTTGTCTCCAGTTTATAGGATGTTTCCTGATGATGTTATCTGACATCACAATCTCACTGAGGGACCCTATAGATGCTGTATGGGGATAAGTACAGTCTGTTTGCTTTGTAAAAGAAGTTCTCATCACCAAAAATTCTCTTTCAAAACCAGTTTTCCCTGTTTACCAGCACACAACAAAGTAAAATATAAAAGTAAATATACCATTTGAAAGGTAATTTTCATACTAATACCTGTAATACACATCATTACACCTCTTTCTATTGAATGCAAAAGTAAATCTTTACTGGCAACCAACGAGTGAACACGTAACTGTGAGAAAAAGTAACTTTTTACTCCCTAGGGAGGTAAAGTGACGCTCATTATGTGTTTGTTTAAGTACATTTTCTACATTGCGCATGTGCTATCCCATTTTCAGTACTGATAACGTTATACTTCACTTTTCTTTTGTCTTATGGTTACCATTAAAGACTACTTTTGTATTCAATAAAAAAAAGGTGTAATTATACGTATTACAGGTATATAGTATGAAAAATAGCATATGCAACTCGCAAAAAAGTGCTTGATAATAAAAATGTGTGCTTACAGCTCTCGCCTTCGGCTCGCGCTGTAATTCCGCACACGTTTATAATCTCGCACTTTTCTACGCTTGTTGCATAATATACTATTCATTCTCTGTAACAATTATTTCAGGTAAAATTTTCATTTATTCCTTCAAAAAAAAGGTATTACTAAAACAAACACCCAATGTTGTAAACTAATAGTGTGTTCTTATATGCACCACTACTGTTCGTTTTCTAAACATTTACCCTTAGTCAGTTGAACGAGCGATGAAACCTGTTAAACTGTAGGCGCAGAGTATGCATTTTCAAAAACAGGAAACGTGTGTTAGCATTTTAGACCAGTATAGACTAGTTTTATTGGCCCTTTGAAGATTTTTATGTGTTACTTTCCACATTTGGTAACACCTCTTTAGTATGGTCAAGTGGGGGAACATGTTATAGGGGTAGTTCCTCTCTCTTGAATCGTCAACCTCAGTGCTCCCACAGCTAAAACCAACTCAGTTTACTTTCTACACTCTCACTGAAAGGTTGCTTAAACAGTGCTTATTATTTTAATCAGTCAGTGGCGTCGTCAGTGCTCATTATTTAGTAATGTATTGTGTGTTATATTTTTATTTATTGCTTTAATTTCATGCGGTTCTGTGGTGCTTATATTTTATTAACTGCAGTTGTTGATCATACACTGATTATTAGTTTGGTATGAATTTTAAATTTATTATACTCAACTTGAATGCTCTGATGTATGCTACTACTTATCTTAGCTTTGTTTTTCACTTATATTTAACCTTGCTTCACTTGCATGTCAACAATAAGTAACATATATAATTGGTTGCATTGTGAGGGAATCCCTCAGTTATCACATATGGTTACTTTTGCCTGTTTGTGAATGTTTGGTGAAGATAGTGAGATGATTCAGTGTAGCCACGTGTACATATATTCACAAATAATGTGACAACTTTTTGACCTAAGGGTCTTGGATTTAATTCCCATTGCTAAAATAATTTTTTGAATTTTTTTTCAATGTGCTTTTTTTGTAAAATTGTATATTTTTTACACCAAGTTGAGTGCTATGAATTGATGATTTACTTTTTTTAATAATTCTTTTTAAAAGATTTTGTCAATCTTTAGTAGTATGTGAAGGAGTAACTATGAGATTCCCTCACAATGTGACCCAACCATATTAAGGTTAAGTACATACTTGATGCATTCACGCTGATTTCTCCACATGATTCATTTCTTCCTTTCAAGCTTATTACTTTCTCCACATGAATCAGTTTTTCCATAGGACTTGAATTGGTCGTGTTTTCTCTACATTCATTTTTTTACATGAGCCTTTTCTTACCACTAGTCAGCTTTTCCAAGTGTATTAATTTTCTTACACAAGTTGTTTTTGTTTATTTGTCAATTTCTTTTACAAGTCACATTTGTCAAATGTGGTAATCTCCACATGAGTTAGTTTCTTCACATGAGTGAATTTACTCGCATGGGTTATCAGTTTCATTTTATATAGAATTTTTTCCTCAAGCTAATTTGTCATAAATATGCCAATTTCTCCACATAGATCACTTTCTTTAATCATTTTATCATTTTATCAACATATGAGTTAATTTTATCATACTTCTCATTACTTATTCTGTCCTGAGCGCTTTTGCCACTTGTGGCAATCTCCTTCAATGTGTGTCCTCTAGTTTATACATACCACCTGCTGAGTCTACATTTTGAAAGAGTACAGACACAGAGGTATGTTTCATAATTCTTTCTCCACCTTTTATTGTCTCATTATCCTTCCACATGCTAATAGATTGATCACAGACATGATTTATGGCATGGCCCTAATATGGTTATAACGGCAGACTGTGAAAACTGGTTGTGTGTCTGGCTCCACCTCAAAACATTGTTAACTTGCGCACTCTCTGAATTGCTTATCTATATCTCAGTCTTATTTTAACTCTCATACAGTAAAGTTGTAGTTACAGAATAGAGTCAATTGTGTCACATATGTCAAATTGAAATATTGTTGATTTTTTCAAAAAGTGCATACAAATATCTTTTTTTTTTACATTTTTTATAAGTATATCATTTTACAACATTTCATGGAAAGTGTCAAATCGGATTTTTCTTTCACGTTGGCGTTGATCACCTACACAATGACTATTCATTTGTTAGTTTTCATTCATTCTTCAAAAATATCAATTATTTTTCGAATTTTGTCAAATTGCGACCTTTTTCGTTCAAAGGTTGATTTTTCCTCATAAACCACTCATTTTTGATACTGTTCGGGTAATTACAACTTTTTTCTCAAATTGAATTTTTCCATAAATTTTAAAAATTTTCTCCAATTTATGAACCGTTACGATTTCGTTGAATAATTCATATTTTAAATCGAATCACGTTGAATATTGTACCGATTTGTCGAGATGTACTCGTCGCGGCGAGTTGTTTTTCATATCTCGACAACTTTATGACACGCTGGGATTTAGTTTAAAAGCCTTTTTGACGAAGTGCTTACGGATTCGTGATTAATTACGGTATGAAAAATTATCCTCGGGGAAGATCGGCGTTGCTAAGTTGCGTCGTAGACGTCGACGCGTCTCGTCTGTCGCGATAACGTCTTAATGAAAAAGCGTATAAGTTACGACGACGTGCGAGCAGACTGGGCGAGATGAGGATTACGGTGCGTGTGCGCCTTGACGCGTCTATATGTACATAGCCGTACGCTCGTATACATGTAAAACGATTAATTAAAGAGGATACTAGGGCTATAATGCAGAGAAGAAGAACGTACGAGAAGCTCGATAATTCGTCGGCGGAGAGAAGAAAATTTCGAGCATATTAGTAGGCGGACGGAGGAGAAAATTTGTGCGAGCGAGTGCCGCCAACGCAACATTATTATTTCGTTAGAAAATTAATGCCGTTTAATTAAATCGGGCTCGGAGATGCTGGCGTCAAATACTGCGATAGGGGATGTTTTGACTGCCTGTAAAATTAGGTGTATGGAAGGTGGTGAGCTGAGGAGAGATGTTTTAAAAGATCCGAAGGTGTCGGTTTGGTATTTTTTTCTGCTGTTTTTCTTCGATAACACAGGTCGACATGGAAAATACTGTTTGAGGTTTGATGGGTGATTGTGAAAAAATTCCATCACTCGAGGATTTTTTACAATTTGAATTTTTCGATCAACAGTTTTTCTACTTTTTTCGATAACTTTTGACACTTCAAGTCGATTTTATGAGAAAAGGAAGGACTCTACGAAAAAAATGAATAGAACATAAATTGTAGAAAATCAAATTTCTTATCTGTTGAATTCAATTAGTTTTTTCTTAAGAGGCTTAGCTTTCGAAATATTTTAGCTCAAATTTAATAAAAGTTCAACAATTTTTTTAAATTGAAAATATTTCAAAAACTAAGCCTCCTAAGAAAAAACTAATTGAACTTTTTCGGTAGGAAATTTGTCGCTCTACAAAATATATTCTATTAATTTTTTTCGTAGTGCCCTTTCTTTCCCCAGAAAATCGACTTTAAGGGTGAAAAATTGCATCAAAAAGTGTAAAACAGATTTTCAACGAAAAATCTTACAATTATGAAAAATCCTGACGTCCTGGAATTTTTTCACCATTTTTCTCGTGATCAGCGTAAAAAATAATATAATAATTATCCATTAAATTTAAAATAAATAGCATTTTCTTTTTCTTGTTTTAATCACTGTTTTTAGTCTAAAATGTAGCGCTGATTTTAAAATTTCCCCATCACTCAGGTTTCGCTGGTAGACATCTATTTTTTAGTGCCGAGTTCGAATATGATTACAGTTTTTCTCGATTACGCCAGGATTTTTTATAATTGGAAGATTTTATGAAGGTAGTAAGTGAAATTCTGAATCCTGAGCATTTTGTGGGGATAGCGGGGGAAATTCTTAATTGTAAGGATTTTGTGAGGGCAGCGGGTAAAATTCTGAGTTGTGTGGATTTTATGACGGTGGAAGGGAAAATTCTGATTTGTGAGGATTTGTGAGGATTTTGTGAGGGTAGAAATTATTTTATTCTTTTTCTCAAGTTTTGGTCCAGTAATGGGGAATTTTTCAAATTGTGAGGATTTTGTGAGGATACTGGTAGAATTCTGAATTGTGAGGATTTTGTGAGGGTAGTAGGTGAAATTCTGAATCCTGAGGATTTTGTGGGAGTGGCAGGGAAAATTCTGATTTGTGAGGATTTTGTGAAGACAGCGGGTGCATGGGTGCAATTCCGAAATTTTAGGATAGTGCGTGGGTAGGGGGTGAAATTCTAAATTGTGAGGATTTTGTAAGGGTAGGGGGGTAAAATTCTGAATTGTGTGGATTTTATGACGGTGGCGGGTAAAATTCAGATTTGTGAGGATTTTGTGAGGGTAGAAATTATTTTATTCTTTTTCTCAAGTTTTGGTCCTGTAATGGGGAATTTTTCAAATTGTGAGGATTTTGTGAGGATACTGGTAAAATTCTGAATTGTGAGGATTTTGTGAGGGTAGTAGGTGAAATTTTGAATCCTGAGGATTTTGTGGGGGTAGCGGGAAAAATTCAGATTTGTGAGGATTTTGTGAGGGTAGAAATTTTTTTTCTCAAGTTTTGGTCCAGTGATGGGGAATTTTTCAAATGGTGAGAATTTTGTGAGGGCAACGAACGAAGTTCCTAATTGTGAGGATTAGTGATTTTGATGATCATACCAGTGGCTTTGGAAATCATACCAGTGGTATTGGAAGTAATACCAGTGGATTTGGAGATCTTACCAGTAGTTTTGGAAATCATACCAGTGATTTTTTGGAGGATTTTGTGAGGGCAGCGGGTGCAATTCTGAAGTTTGAGGATATTGTGAAAAAAGCAAGTGAAATTCTGAATTGTGAAGATTTAGTGAGGGTAGCGGGGGAAGTTATGAATTGTGAAGATTTTGTGAGGGTAGCGGGTGAAATTCTGAATTGTGAGGAGTTTGTGAGCGTAGATTTATTTTTAAGTTTGTCTCAATTTTTGGCCCAGTAGAGGAGAATTTATATAATTGTGAGGATTTTGTGAGGATACCGGTTAAACTCTGAATTGTGAGGAATAGTGCCGAGTTCGAATATGATTACAGTTTTTCTCGATTACGCCAGGATTTTTTTTAATTGGAAGATTTTTTGTTAAAAATTTGTTTTACATTTTTCTATGTAACTTTTGACCTCTAAAGTCGATTTTGTGGGGAAAGAAAGGGCCCTACGAAAAAAATGAATAGAACATAAATTGTAGAGCGTCAAATTTCCTACTTGTAGAGTCCAATTAGTTTTTTCTTAGGAGACTTAGTCTCAGAGATATTTTCAATTTTTAAAAAAAGTTGACCTTGAGCTTTAAACTAAAATATTTCGAAAGCTAAGCCTCCTAAGAAAATTTACTTGGACTCTACAGATAGGAAATTTGACGCTCTACAATTTATGTTCTATTCATTTTTTTCGTAGAACCCTTTCTTTTCTCAGAAAATCGGCTTGAAGTGTCAAAAGTTACTAAAAAAAAGTAGAGAAACCGTCAAACGAAGACTTCAAATTGTGAAAAATCCTCGGGTGATGGAGTTTTTTCACCATTTTTCTCGTGGCCCGTGCGAAAAATACTATAAAAATCACCCATCAAACCTCATACAGCATTTCAAAAGTTTAAAAATGTCGACTTGTGTAATTTGTCGAAAATATTTTCTCGTTCGTGGATTTTTGTTTTTGTGCTTTTTCGAAACTTATAGGTTGTTTTTTTCTCTGTTTCAGAAACGAGCTGTCCTTGTCCACTTCAAACGTGTCAAAAAAACGGACATACTGGCCCGCTTACTGGTATCATCAGTAAGGGGCCAGTTAAACAACACAGCACCCCATTATCGCCCGTAGCATTATCGTTGCCCAAAGAACCGCAAGATATCCGTAGCCTGCCCAGTCCAGCTCGTGGCAGCGCCGGATGCCGGCCGACCCCTTCGCCGGCCATTGCTACGGCCAAAAATCCATCATGTTGGTCCGAGAGCACCGACTGCAGTTATGATACAACTGGGCTACTGGCGATAAGTAAAACCACCAGCGAGACTACCGATGCCGTTTTCAAAAATGGCCTGAAACCTTCTCGAACCGAGCTGAAGAAACTCAAGATGAAAAAATTCAAAGCTCGAAAAACCTCAAAACATATTTGCAAACAAGACGAGAACATGAAAACCGTGGACTCGTTCAGAATCAACGGACGGCCTCCATTTTACACGGACGTGTCCGAGAATTCCGATTCCGTCGGCTTGATCGCCGCCGCATCGGTGACCGACTACGTATCCAGGGTGAAACCGACCATTATGGAAGTCTGCGAGACCGAATATTACGACGAGAACGTGCTCGAGATGGACGAACCAAAGGCCAAAAAGTACCAAAACAGGAAACGTCGGAGTATCGAAGACGATCCGGATAAAGATATGCTCAAGTCGTACCCGGTGATGAGAGAAAACGTACAGAAAACCATTCATCCGCCGGAAGACATCCAGTCGCCGATCAAGAAACCCAAACTGGACGAAGAGCTGGATAAAGTCGAAGACCAAAAACCACTCTTGGACGTGGAGAAAAATAATTATCTGCAAGCTTTGCAACTTTACTCTGTGGTTAATAACGTCGATGCGGAGAAATTATCTGAAAAGGATACGGATTCGTTGATCATTGCCGAAGATCTGGCCCCGCTCAGGAAACGAGAAGAAGATAAAAGTCTGAAGATACAATCGAAGGAGACAGATACCGTCGATCAAACCAGTCAGCATAAGGATACTTTGGTTGAGGAGTTTATTGCCGAGGTTCCAGATACGAAAGCTACCTCGGATCAGGGACAATGTAAAAGTAACGCGGAGTCGAAGAAACCGCCGAGATTAAGACGTAAGAGGTGGACGACCAAGAAGAAGAATAAAAAGAAGACCAGCAAGGCAGCCAAAGGCAGCGAAGAGGAGAAAATCGAGGCTGAGAATGCTGAGAAAATTAGAAGAGCTGAGTTACTCTCGTTGACGCAGAAACGAGCTTCGTGTAAATTGAAATGGTCCAATGGGTGGACCTGGCTGGGAGAACCATTCGTATCGAAAGTTTTTCTCAACGTGAGTATGATTTTAAAATAGTAAAATAGCGATAATTTTTAGGAGATGGGAGAAGGGTCTAAGTTGCGATGATTTTGATTTGGAGAAAAATAATGCATTCCTGACATAAGCGCACCCAGAATTTATTTTAGGAAAGAGCTCAGAATTCGGGAAAAAATAGGGGGGGGGGGGGGGTGAAATTTCAATGAAAAAATTCACGCAGGGTATTTTCAGTACGTTGATAATTCATAAACGGATTTGAGTCAAGTAAATTTAATAAATTACGGAATTTCAGTAATTTTTCACTGATTTTTCAGTCAAAATTATTGATTTTTTCTGACAAACTGGGAATTGATTGAGAAATCAGTGAATTTTGACCAAAAGATCAATGAAAAAGCAAAGCGAGGGCGAATTTTTTTTGAAAAATCATGTTTTAAGGGCAAAAAAATTCACTTTTTTCACATTTTTGGTAATAAAAAGATCTCCTGTCCCAGCTGGGGGGGGGGGAGGCTCGAGCACCCTGAGCCCTTCTTTTGGGTGTGCTTATGAATTCCTCATTTGGGAAATTATAATTGACTGTTGCATTTGTTGGAATATGAAATTTGATGACTCAAAGATAATGGCTTTTTTGCATTTGATAGAATATGAAATATGATAACTCAGAGATATTTGGATTTTTAACATTTGCAAAAAAACAGTAGCTGCAGCATTTTAAAGTTAGGTATAAAACTTTTAGATTTTTCCATGAAAATCTCAAATTTCACATAGGTTCTTACCTTACTGAAATCAAAGTCCAACAAAAAAAATGGAGGATTTTGGCCCGAATTTTAAATCATACCTTAAAAGTTCCTTATCGCATTTTCAACCAATGAGAAAGTACGAAACGGTTCCTTAAAACCATCAAGGTTGCCTTAATTTTTAAGGTATGATTTAAAATTCGGGCCTTTATTTTTCACCTCAGAATTTGAATTTTTTCTGTTTCGTGGTCTCAAAATTTTTGTCCACGTTTAGTTTTTGAAATGCAATAATATCAAAAGCATTGCAATGCAATGTTGCCAATTATGGATTCTGCTTGTATTTTGAAAATTCATCTGAGTCATTGCTTGTCAATTTGAACTGGTCTGATTTATCTTTCAATTTTGTTTTAAATTTCTTTACGAAGTCCAATCATCAAATAGGAAAAGAAATTAGCCCCTATGTAGGTACTGGGGGGGGGGAGTCCACAATTTGAAAGGGTGTTAAATTTTGAGTTGCTAAAATTAATAGGTAAATTTTTTTCTCCAGGAAAGTATCAAACTCAAAATTTGAAGATACCATTTGAATTAGTCATTTGCAAAAAGACCAAAGTCCATGTGACCCTGCATATAAAAACCACCCTTAGGGGGTTCAATTTTAGATCCCCTAAGGGTGGCTTTTATATGCAGAGTCAGATGGACTTGAGTCGTTTTGCCAATGATTGGTTCGTTTGAAATTCTGCAAAAAAAATTTAGGTAATTTTGAAACGATTCGTTTCCAAAACGTGGACTTTTATGTGCTCTCTCATTTTTGAATCAGTGAAATTTATCAAAAATCACTGAAAAACAGTCAGAATTGCAGTCAGTGAAAGAAAATCACTGGAAATCAGTGAAAATTCACTGAAAACTCAGTGATATTTTTGAAATTTACTGAAAAATCTGTAAAATTCTTTGAATAATCAGTGAAAAATCTTCACTGATTTTTCCTGTGCAGCAATTCTGACTGTTTATCAGTGATTTTTCACTGATTCGAAATGAAAGAGTTGGAAGGGGCACCTCCTCCCCCTAAAATTTGGGTCGAAATCTGATGGAAAAAGCGATGAAAATGTGTGACATGTCAAATAATATTTTTTGGAGGACTCAGAATACGAAAATAACCTCAGTTTTCAGGTCGACCTCTTCAAATTTTGCTCTGCACCCTTCCCCCAAATTTTGGGTCAATATTTCGATAATTCTGCGAGTAAAATGCAGAATAATTCATTTTCAATATTACTGAACGCGTTTGTTATCTTTTTTTAAATGATTTGACCTATTTGACCTTTTCTACGTATCCATTTTGGCTTTTGATCCCTTCTTTGAGGTTTATTTTTCATATCTTATAATACGAATTAGGTGGCATGAGAACTTTGGTTAAGAATATGATTAGATGCAAAAGTGTAAGGTCACAGGTTGCTTTTTTTGGTCGAATTGATTTGAAATGAATTATTTTTTAATATAATTTAATTTCAAGTTCATTGGACCATTCCTAATCGATTCGAACCAATTCTGACCTTAGGTCTTTCGATTTCGCTTTTTTTTACCAATTCTTCCCACCGAGTCCTTGTGATATTTAAAAAGCGTTTTTTTTTGAAAAAAATAATTTTTTTCCGTTTTTTGTAGGGGCAAGGGAGGGTTGTATCACAAAATGATGTTGATATTTGAGATCAGCTACACACAAGACTCGTCAAACCATAATAGTATATTATGCAACAAGGGAGATAAAGTGATTTTTGACGAATTTTGAGGTTTATTGCCCGAGCGAAGCGAGGGAAATAATTCAAAATCGTCGAAAATCATTTATCTCTCGAGTTGGATACGATATTTTTTGTTATAGAGGGAGAAAAAAGCGAGTTTAAGCACTCGAGTGATTCGCGAGAGGGAGAAAAAGTGGACTTTTTCTCCCTCTATAACAAAAATTATGTTACTGGAGTTTTTCTTTTTTCAGTTTTTTCAAAATTTCAAGATCAGTTGGGGCTTCTGGGAAATAAAATTGGGCAGTGGATTCGAAATTTTAAATCAGCGGTGGAAAATAACGCTGGTTTATTTCAATTATTTGAATTGGCCGGTGGAATACAATTTCTTTTTGATCTTTTTTTTCTAATTGATGGCAGTTTAAAATTAAGAATAATCATCTTCTTTTAAAACAGAGGACAAATTTTGAAATTGGAGAAGATATTCTTGAAAATTTTTCTAAGTGTGCCTAAGCAAAGCCAAGACGATATTTTTTCAAAAAAACAAGACGTAAAAAATTGTTATAGAAAATCTCTTTTTATCGCCAGTGAGAAGAGGGAAATTTGACCTCTTTGGTTCATAAAAAATGGATCTTTTGTTCTTTTGTTGGGAATACCGCACCGGGGAGGGGGGGGGGTCGGCAGGTGAAATTTTTCTTTGAACCCCCGCTGTGCATTGTATTTGAATTTACACACCGGCTATCTTGGCATTTCAAACCAACACAAAGACTGTTTTTATTGCCCCTTTGAGGACTTTTATGACCTGTTATTTTAGATTTGATTGTTTGGCAACGTCGCGCCGGTATGGTTGAGTGGGGAAACAGGTTATAGATTGCCCCTCCCACTTTTAATGTTTACCTCGGAGCTCGCGGAGCTGCTCAGCTCCAGTCTAGTTTTGGTTCTCTTACCGAAAGGTTGCCTAAGGCTGGAATTTATTTTTTAGGCGGATTTTTAACATTTGTTTTTTTCACCGGTTTCGGGTGTGATTTTTTTTTTATAACTGATTGAAAACATTTGAACGAAGTAATTCAAAATCCTCAAAAATTAAAAAAAATACTTTCCTAAAATGGATCAAGTCTGAAAATTTTTGTGGAGATTTTTAAATCTCTCTGCCAAATTTTTTCGGATTTTTTCAGAGGTCAAAAATTTTTGGAAAATAGAGATTTTGTGTGATTAAGAATTATTAAGCAAATTGTTCAAAATATATTCCAAAGTATAAAAATGTTTGTGCAAATACTTACAGATAAAAACAAAACTTTTTTAACAAACAAACTCAGAAAGTAAAAAACTGCCCTCGATTGTTTTTTTTGCCAATTTTAAGGTAAATCTCATTGTTTATCGCTAGCGGGATGGGGGGGGGGGTGAAAATTGTTGATTATTTTTTCCTCGTGGATTTTTTTTTGAAAGGATTTTTCGAAATTGATTTTTTTCACTAATTTTAGTTTTTTTACTGAAAGTACATTTCCAAAATAGGCTAAACCCACCAAATCTGAAATCTATTACAAATTCAGATGAAAATTTTAAACCGAATTTTTATGTCAATTTTTTTGGATTTTCCAAAAGAGGGGTCTAAAAATGTTGTAAAATGAAAAAATAAGGGGTTTTGTGTATTTCAAAATTGAAAGTGATGTGGGTTTTTGAAGGAATTTTCCAAATCACAAAATTTTTTAGTTTAAAATAAAAAATGAAGGCGAAATTTTGAAAAATTACGTTTGAAAAGCCAAAAAGGTGCCAGATCATTTTTTTCAACATCGAGAGCTATTTTTGCTCTTTTAGGAGGGAGAAATCCCCTTTCCTCCGATAGGCATCTGCCAGAAATATCCATTTTATTGCCCTCGTAATAGAATATAAATTGTATTTACTTTTCCAAACCTTAATATTTTTCATTGAATCAGCTCAAAGGCCTCCCTTTTTCCAAAGATGTGATTTTTTACCCCAATTTTGAAAATCCAGACCCTCGCAATTTTTTTCTTTTCCTGTAAAATTCTCTCAATGTAATCAAAGGGTGTTTCGGACAACAGTCCCAACTCCATCCAAACCCTTCTAACTTCTGTTCTTTTTTCCACAGACTGAAGGCTCCGAGGTGCTAAGAACCTGTTACCACGCCATGAAGCACCAATCCGGCGACATAATTAAACCAAAAGATTG
Organism: Pseudococcus viburni; assembly: GCA_033439095.1. NCBI lineage: Eukaryota > Metazoa > Arthropoda > Insecta > Hemiptera > Pseudococcidae > Pseudococcus > Pseudococcus viburni. The sequence goes on along the minus strand of JAVBJF010000115.1, from coordinate 702,307 downwards.
CATACTCTTGAGATCCGGCAGTAAAAAGTCTGATTTACCTTACATCGCCAAAGTGGCTCATCTGTGGGAAGATCCGGAAGACGGTAAGTACTTCTTTATCCTTGATCGACTCTCTCGTTTCCATTTCCTTCTCTGATTAACAATACATGCACATCTATAGCCTTAATCCGTACTAAATTTTACCTTTTTTTTTCTCTGTACGCAGGCGAAATGATGATGTCGCTGTTTTGGTTCTACAGACCGGAACACACGGAGCATGATTCGATACACAGCGAATCGCCTTACGAATTATACGCGTCTAAGCATAAGGATATTAATAGTGTAGCTTGTATCGAAGATAAATGTTACGTTTTAACATTTAACGAATATTGCAGGTACGTGTTCTATTTACTCCCAGTCGTAGATATAATTGTACGTAGGTAATACGATTTTGTAGTCTAAATGTGAAATTTTTTTCGCATTTTAAATGCCAACGTCATTGTTAGCCGAGCCGCAAAGAACAAGAAATCAGATCCGAGTGTAGGTGAAATTTCTCATTTTTAATGACGTCAATGCGACTTTCTTGAAAATTTGTATTTTTTGCATGCCCGTTGCTCATTTTTTTCTTAGTATTGGCCAAATTTTCGCTGGGGTTTTTTAGTAACGATAAATTAACACAGGAGATGGTATTTGATTAGGTCTACTAATTCGCGAGGTGATTACAATTCGCGAAGAGGTAATAAATTTCATCGTACGGCGTATAAATACGAAAACCGGTTGCTTTCGACTACCGCATAGCATCGTTTGGGTACAAATATTAGCTCAATGACCACTGACGTGAGGAGATAAAAATTAGGACGAAGTTAATACAGGGTGGATCTTTTATCATAGGGTACCCAGAAATTATGTTAGGGAGGGGCTGAGAATTTGAGAAAAAATAGGATGGTGTCAAAATTCAATGAAAAAATTGAATAATTTGTTATTTTAGTGACGTTGGCGTAGTCGGGGAATTTTTTGGGGACGATATACCTGCATGTGCAGATTTGAGCGAAGAAAAATTGAAAAATTGAGGGATTTTTGGGGCAAAAAATCAATTTATACTCTAAATCTGAATTAGTAAAATTAGGTAAAATCCCCAACTTTTTGAATCAGTGGAATAAATGTAACTGAAAATCTGTTTTTCACTGAACTTTTAGTCGAAATTACTGATTTTTTTGACAGTGAAAAATCATTAATTTGCAATGAACATTATTTTACTGATTCAAAAAGGCAAAATTTCATCAAACCTGGCTGATTCACATTTTGGAGAATAAATGTGTTTTCAAGAGACTTCGAGTGTCACTTTGACATTTTTTGACAAAATCCCCAAAGTATCGCTTTGTTAATGACCAGGTTTCATTTTTTGACAGAAATTGCCACTTTTTGACGTAGTTTGACTTAAAAATCATTTTTCAAACAAAGTTTGACCTAAATATGATTTTTTTTTGAAAAATTATATCTACTTGAAAAACAAAAAAATGTACCTATTTATTTTTGAAATTTTTATGTAAAAAATCTCCTTGCCGAGCTTGATGGGGGGGGGGGAGCTCGAGCTCATTGAGCCCCTCCTTTAGGTGCGTCTATGAACTTTTTGAATTTTTTCGTAACTTTCAAGTCGCGCCAAAGCCACAGATTTAAAGAAGGAGCTTTCTGGGTTGCGTAGGTAAAGTTTTCTGAGCCAGATTAGCTGTTTTTCAGATTTTTTCCACCTCCAGGGGAGCTGAGCTAAATTAATTTGCAAATCAGGTCCGAAAAAACAAGAAAGAATTTATGTAAATATTTGAAAATAGATATGGGGGGGATTGAAAATCAAGAATCCAGGGGTATTCTAAGCCTCTGAATCAAATTCTAAAGTTATGTTAAGCCCAATCGGTATGCCCAAATTGTCACATTTTTAGTAACTTGGTCACTTTTTTCCTTATAATTATTGTCGTCGTAACGAAAAAAAGGAGTAAAATTACAAAAAAAAAATTCTTTATAAACTGAAAAAAATATTGGTGATAAGATGTGTAATTTCAAATTTTGATTAGCTTTTTTGCAAAAAATTTTTCTCTTGCTTTATTTGGGCCAAATCGACACTTCAGGAAAATAATTTTTGAATTATTGAAGTAGACTGAGTAAAAAAGTAATGTGGTATGATTTTTTGAATTTTTCTGAGACCTCTCATGTTATAAAAATTGTAACTCTCATCTCCTTCAGTTTTATTAGTATAGGGAAAGGGGAAAATAGAGGGTCTTCTTTCCAAGAGCACAAATTATAGGGCATGTGAGAGGTACCTAAGAGCCTAATTTTCATAACAAGCATTAAAAATATTGGTCAAATTCGAAAATACCTCAGCAGTGTTTAAAAATCGCTGTTCTTTGCTTTTTCGACATGAATTTTCAAAAAAAATTGATCCGTAAAATTTTAATTTTTTTTCGAAAATTATTCCATTTTTCTAATTTTTTTTTCCCACCTCCCAGTGCAAATTCGGGGAATTTGCTGGTTTGGAAATTGTTTGTAATTTCATTGAAAAGTACAAAAATTCTTGAAAAATACCTACAACTGAAATAGATACTTTAAAAAATGAGTACCTACTTTTTATGGTTTCCTAAATTTATCTATTTTCCAAAATTTTATGAAATTCGAGATTTTAATGTAAAAATCTGATTTTTAGACTTACATTATTCAAAAGACATAATTAATTATCTTGAAAAATAACTATGTTTACTTATCTGGAAAGAGATTTTTTTTAAATTTAAATCATAGAAAAAATTAATTTTTTGGTAGCTAAAATCGTCAATTTTTTTGAAAAATTTTGCCCTCCCTTCATTCGGACACACGAACATTTCCACAATAAAATATTGATTGAAAGTGAAAGGTGAAAAAAAAAGTTGCATTGGGAAGAATTAAAATGAGGTTTTTGAGCCTAGATTGATTATTGAAAAAATGCATTCAAAAGTGAGGATTTATGGTCACTTTTTTTTTGTAAGATTAGGATCTCTAAGTCACTTTTTTATGGGGGGGGGGGGAGGAGGGCCTTCATGCATGATGCCCCAAACATCGAGGTAAAAAAAAATTCCTTAATATCGATTTGACCTTAAGAGTGAATTTCCGAGGTTATTTTCCAAAAAAAAAAGAAATAAATCCACAGAGGGTGGGAGAATGGGCCTTTAAAAAATTTAAAACTATCGAACGAAGTATCGAAAACCACCGAGTTCATTTTCGAAATCATCTCCCCCCCAAAAGGACTCCTTAAGGGGTTGGGGGGGGAATTGAAATATTTTGGATGAGGTATCACAGGGTGTCTAACGATCAATCAAAATCAAACTGCTCAAGATAAGTCAAGCTTTTGACCAAGAGGTCAAGCTAGTCTTGCAAAGGCAAGCTTTTTGGCACAAAGGTCAAGCTTTTTTCAAATATTTTGACGTTCAAAGGTAAAAAATGCCATTTTTTCTTTCCTAACATGATTTTTTATAAAAATTTTCACCCTCACTTCGCTCAGGCGGTGTTCTTTTATCTATTATAGAAAATATCTCTGTGTTTTGAAACATTCTAATCAAAAGTCGTATTGTTTTTTTGTTTTTTTTTTTTTGGTAAATTTCAAAATTTTGGTATTTCCTGATCAATGCCCTGTCGAAGTATTGTTAAAAACACTGCAAGGTGCAGTTGACGATTCTAGTTCGTAAAAAATTTTAATTTAGGAGCTCATTTTGATTTTTTTTGAAATTTGTTTAAAGTTTTTCTTGATTTTTTTTTTGGGGGGGGGGGCTCAACAAAAAGTTCAACTTAAGTCAAGCTTTTTGCTCTACAAATTTTGTTAAGACACAGTTCGAAATTCCTCAGCTGGGTGCGCCAGGTGATATATTTCTTTCACCCCAGCTGCTCATTGTATGAGTCATGGCACCTGCTGTGTAAGCAGTTCGGCTATCTCCGGATAGAATCGACTGGTTGGGAACCAGTGATCCAATAGGGGCTCAGCGGAAGTACTCAATGGGTGGGGCTTCCCTTTCCCTAATTTGGGTTTATTTCGAGACGTCTCGAGGTGTTGGAAATCATTCCAGTTCTAAGCTAGCTTGAGGCAGGTTGCTCCTAACTAGCTCTTGGCGGTTCAGACACCCTGTACCAAAATGCATGTTTTTTAATCCCTAGAATCAATTTTTGAAATTATTTTTACCCCCGAACCTGAAACCAAGACTAAAACCTCTGAAATGAACGAAAAAATCATCAAAATTTTCTGAATTTTTAATGATTTTTCATAATTTTACTGTGTTTTTCAAAGAATTTAATCAATTTTCCCCGAAATTTCACTCCTTGTACCATACTACCCATACATTTTACTAATTTTTCCGTTCTCACGCAGGTACCACAAAAGCATCCGACAATCGGAAGAATCGGTCGACGTGTCCAGCGTGATCGTGCCACCTTTGTCGAAAAAACGTTATCCTCGTCATTCGCTGCTGCCGCCGGAAAACACCTCGCTCGATTTGGTATTCTTCTGCCGCAAAATATACGATTTCCGTCAACACAGGTTACTCAAGAATCCATTTTTCGTATAAACCTCCTCCCCCCCCAGTTCTCCCCTGCCGACGGCGCGAAGATCTGCAAATCTACGGTGTCTTTTAAATGTTTATATGTTTGCATACGTCTGTATAGTAATTTGTTGAATTATTTATTATGTATAAATGTAACCATGATTTACGTCTCTGTCCCTGCCCCCTTCTCCCCTCTCCCTCTCTATTCTCTCTCATGTAATTGTTTCTTTCATTTTAATTCGCCTTAGGTAATTTTTTTTCTAGGTTTCTTTTCCCCAATCGAAGCGCCCGTGTGGCTTTTTCCTCTTTCGCTTATGTTAGTTTGTGTGTAGTCCGCAGAGTTTTCGGATTTGTGATTTTTATTCCTCCCTGCCCCCGTCATTTTGTCCGCTCTCGGTGCCCATAAGTTCGTAATGCTTAGAATTTATTCGAACATTTGTGGTCGAGATTTCGATGCTGCAGGTTGCTTTAATTATTGGTCACGGGTAATTTGGGTCATCTGGGTGAAAATCTATGGACGCGAAACGTGACCGGTATTTACCACGAGCAGGTTAAACGATTAGGTTGCTCTTTGGAGAGCCAAGCTTCCATTGTAATGGCAAGATTCGTCGGCCAGGAGTGAAAATGTGGTTTTGTTTATTTTTTTTCAAAGCTTCAAAGTAAACGTTGTTGATCAACGAGGCGTCCATATGTTTGTAGTATTCTCGAAGGCATTTTTAGAGGTCGAAAATGCAACTTTATTGGAATTTAGTTGAGGAATTCTAAGCATTACGAAAGAATGAGAAAATTATCGAAAATTCCCCCTCCCAAAAAAAATTGAAACACAACCGTGATTATCAAAGTGAATATGTTTTCAGCGGTATGTTTATATATTTTTTTATCTACAATTAGAGTGTACCTGATCGTAACTTATGTGTAAGGAGGCATTCGCGTGTTTGAATATTGTTTGTTTGGACAATAAACTTACCGAGAAGTACAACCCGCGTATGGATTCTACGATTTTTTTTTTTTTAAAGAAAAAACCCATTATCGATTCTGGTTCCACGTCGAAAACGTGTGAAAATAGAATTTCACAGATTGAAATTCAGCCAAAAATAAAATTTTAATACGATCGGTTTGAAAAATATTTATTATGGTACAAAGTACATACGAAGATTTTTTATGCACGAATTTTTGCAAAACTATTTATTATGTATTTGTTTTCTAAATAATTAATTTTAATGAGTTAATTTTACTGCTGCGTGATTCGCATCGCGTATGATGTCTCTAGTGGTAGTTGGTATTTTAATTTTCAATTTTATCGTTTTATTTATTTTTTTTCGTTTTTATTTTTAACAGATGATTTTATTTTAGTTTTGTAATGATTTGCAATAATTTTATAGCAAAGGCACACACGTTCAGAGTAAACTGTTTTTTTTTTTTTTTGAACAATTTCATTAATCATATCGAATACATATGTTTTTATCGCGGCTTGTCCCCTCCTTTGTACGATATTTGTGTAGATAGTATTAATTAACATTATTTATAAATGGTTTTTTGATTATTTAACAAATATAATATTTGTGTAATGAAATAAAAGCGTTGGTTTGTATGTGATGAAGGTCGAGTGTAGGCCTGTAGGATAGATTTTTGTAAAAAATATGTATGAATTTTAACATTTTTTTTTGTTGGATTTTAAAAAAAAATATGTAGGTGATAAGTATGGTTAGATTTTAAAAGTGGATGGGGAAACAGTTGAGGTAAAAAAAGAGAAAAAGAGATTTTTTAAAAGTTTGATCACAACTTTGGTTTTGTGCTGTTCTCTCCCATTTTTGAAAAATTAATGCTGATTTTAATACTTATTGTTGACTAAGACCTCCTTTTTCCTGATTTTTGTAATTCTCAAAGGAAAACTATGCACAGAAAGACTCGAAACCTGTGAACAATCCATAGGCGTAACCAGAAATTGTGCAGAGGGCTTAGATTTTGAGAAAAAAAATGGGAGTGGGGTAAAAATTCAATGAAAAAATGAAGTAATCTGTTATTTCAGCGAGGCTCGCAGTGAAACAAATTTCCCATCCAGTCTTTTCGATTTTCCCGAGTAAATGTTTACCTCAAATTCAAGGAAAATACAAATTCGTTGTTTAAAAAAGAAAAAATATAGAAAAGAGCAATTAAAATTTTCAAGAATTTTGGCCTCGCTGCGGTCGGCCTTATTGCATTTTTTTCTTCCATAGTTTTAAAATAATTGAAATTTTGCAAAGTTTTTTTTGTATTTTTCTCAAAATTATTTTGACTAATTTCATTGCACGTATTTTTTATCCTTGAAATTTATTTTCAATGTTTGAAAATTAAATTTTCTAAATGCTTTGATTTCGCTGCGCTCAGTCTTATCGTATTTCTCTCCTAAGTACTTAATTTTTTTTTAAGTACATGGAAGGGGCATATTTTTCATTCAGGTTTATTCATAATTCAAAATATTGTTTTCTTGCACCTGAATCAGAGGTTTCTAAAAATTTTTTCCTAGCTTCACTGTGTTCATTTTCCTTATATTCAGATTTAAACTACATGGGAATTTCTTAAGTTTTTTAAACATCAATGAGAATATTACAATTTTTTTTTTAAATACTTCTTTAAATCTTGTTCGATCGGAAAATTTGTGCAATCCACCTCGGCCAAAAAGTCGATCTATTTCATGCCTAAATGAATTTTATTTTCAAAATTTTCAATTATTTTCGCTGTACCTACCTTTCACAAAAAATATAAGTTCGTAATAAAAAATTACCATTTTCAGGGGGGGCAGGAGTAAAAAAAGGCCTATTGATGTAGGTATGTAGTTGGAAAAATTAAAATTTTGAGGGATCTTCTCTGATTTACCCCCTCCCCCCCACAATGCCTTCAGAACGTCACTAGGCCTAACATTTGACCACCAGAGCTTTCCCCCGCAGCTTCACTGTAAGAATTTCCCACGCAGCTCGCAGTAAAAATTGCTCGAAAAATGGCCTGGTGAGGCTGGAATAGTTGGGGTATTTTCAGTAGGCAAATAATACATGCCTACAGACTTGAGCGAAGAAAAATTGAAAAAAGGTGAGATTTAATGATTTTTTTAAAGTCAAAATTGCCTATTTTTTCTGATAAATGGGACATTGACTGAAAAATTAGTCATTTTTAACCGAAAAATCAGTGAAAAATCACTAATTTTCAATGAAAATTATTTTACTGATTTAAAAAAAAACAGAATTTTTGCAAATTCAACTGATTTAAATTTAAAGAATGGCATGTTTATTTAAGAAATAGTCACTAAAATACTGGCCAAGCGAAACATTTTTTTTAAATCATACACTTCTTTGACATTTTTATGATGAAAATGCGCCCCTGGAACAATCCGATATGCTAATTCAGCGATAGTTTAAAAAAATTGAAAAAAGTCTTTTTGAAAAATGAAATATATAACTTTATTAACAAAAATATATTTTCAAAAAAATAATAAGAAATGAAAAACGAATGAACAAATGAAATTGGGGAAAAAATTGAAAAATTCTCCAACGAAAAACCCAACATTCAGCATCACTGAAGATAAATTCCATTGGATAAAAAAATAGGTATTTTGTTAGAAATGCAATAATTTTGCTTCAAGTATAAGCTTTACTGTTGAAAAATGAGAGGAAAAAAGAGTAAAAATCGACAAGAAGTAAAAACAATAAAAAAAAATTGAAAAAATAAAATAATTGAAAAAAATGTTTCATTAAAAATGACTTGAATGAAAAAAAAAAATTAAATAAAGGAAAAACAGAAAAAATCTTTAAATAATCTTTAAAAAATTGGAAAAAAATGAAACAGAAGAAATCGAAAAAATTAAAGACAGAAAAATTAAAAAAATTGATGGCAGTGAAAAATTTGAAAGAAAAAATGTTGCCTTTGAAAAATACAAAATGCATTTTGATGGGCAACCCAAGAAACGAAAGAGTTGATAAAAATGAGAAATATATGAAAATTCTGCCTGCAAAGTATGCAACCAAACATCTATCTGCGTAATAATTGCATAAGTATACTAAGAAAGAATCTTTTTTTCGAAACTCCAAGGTCTGTGAATTCGAATGTTACAGTGTCCAGGCCACTGAAGACGTCAGATGTAATTCCAATTCTGACAAATGCCAAAAAATTGGGGTAAAAATTAATACCATATTCGTGATCAGCGATTTCAAACCAGTAAAAAAATACTTCTTTTTTGAGTGTTTTCATTTTGCGATTCGATCGCCGGCGATTGCCCTGAAACAGTTTTTTTGAAGCGGAAATTCAGAAAATTGATGGTATCTTCAAATTAAAAGTTACCGCCAGGAATGGATACCGCATTCGAAATCACTTACGCGACGTCGAATTAGTCATATTCGAGTCCTATTTTGAGTTTTCTGCCTTTCAAAATAGCTAAAATAAGAAAAAAAAATCAAGGATCCGGAGCGAAGCCGAAGGAAAGAGGTTGGATGGCTCTCTGAGGGTGATTTTTTTCGAAGCCGGAGGCACTATTGTAAAAATCCCAGAGTCGGAGCTTGAGGTACTTTAATAAAAATGCAGGATGAACATTTCAGGACTTATAAAAGGTGGTGAGAGCTTTTCTTTATTTTTTTTTTTTAGGCTTTAGGTTTTGAGCTAGTTGGAATTTTAAAAACTGCCAGTACTACCAGTACAAGTCCAACGTCTCTTTACCTCGTGTTAAGATTTCCCTGCGTCAAAATGTCTCATTTATAGTGGTGAGTGTTTCTACAGGTAGGTAAGTACTTAACTTCGCAACATTTTGAAACTTTAAATGATTTTATTTTTTAATTTACTTGGTATTTATGTATTGTTTGGAATTTTGGAAGCTCTCGCTACAAGACCAAAGTTTTTTTTTTTTAAAAAAAAGAACAAGAATCCACTTTCAGAATTAATTTACAAGTTGTGAATGTTTTTTCTAGAGATATTCAAAAAATTAAGGCCTTCGGTGATTTTTAAAATTTGATTTCCAGGTATCTTACATTTGTGCTCGAAATTCCAGGTACTCTCCTCTTTCTTGCTACGAAGCTAATTTTTTTTATATACTTACTGAAGTTTAGGTAATTTCAGTTTTTTCCAAACATTTTTTTAGAACATTACGAAGTATAATTATGCTATTTTTTTTTTTTTTCAGTGCCATAAGATAATTTAGATTCCTTTGTTCGAGGAAATCCAGAGGTCAAGGCGAGGATCATCTTCAGTGCTCATGATCAAAGGTAAGTTTTTTTTTACATTTTTCAAAATGATCTATCTGGATTTTCAATTAATGCATGCTTTATGATTTTAATTAGGTATTTAGGATAAAATTGCATTACACTTTTGAAATTTCGTATTTTTTCAGCAAATTACAAATACCTATCTAATGTAATTAATGCAAATTGTTTTTTTTTCAGGACCAAAAATGAATGATTAGGCTATGAAGTATTTTGTTTTCTGAGAGTAAGAATTCGAGTCGCTAGATATCGATTTTAAAATTGTTTCCGAAGAGAAAGGTAATGAATTTTTCATTTGTATAATATTTGTTATTTAAAATACCTACCTATTTTTTGGATTGGAAATCCGTAAGCTTACATTACGAGCTCAATATTTCATTATTTCGTATTTTCTCTGCTCGTCTGGAATTTCTGGAACATTTCAAGACTCGTGGTACCTAATTAAAAATTGGGTACTTACCTATTTTGATTTTTTTTTTAAAATCATCGAGGTGTTTTATTTTGTTTGTATCAAATTTTAATATTTTTTAAAATTTATCTACAGTTATTTTCGAACTGTTGGAATTTCGGAAACTATCTCACCTACAAATTACACACAGCCTAAGCACCTAATTTTATTTCCTGTTTGGAATTCAGAGATTGCCAATTATCGAAGAACAAAGGATCATCTCAGGGCTCATTATCGAAAGTAAGTGTTTTTATTTTTTTTTTAAATGACCCATACGAAAGATATTCAATTAATGCATGTTTTATGTTTTTAATTGGGAATTCGATGAAATTTTTATTGGCATGAAATCGAATTGAACTGAATTCGTTTTCAAATTGTCTGTTTTTTTCTATATGATTTTTTTCTAGTACTTCGTGAAACATAATTATGCAGATTAAAATTTTTCAGGGCTAAATTTAAAATGATTTGATTACAGATGATCTGTTTTTCTTATAAGAATTCTAAATCGCTGTCTTATGATGTCAATTGTGAAATTGTTTCCTAATTGGTATGGAAAGGTAATACATTTTTTATTAATCATTTTTATTTTAAGTTAAGTAAATATGTAGGTAGGTATTGAATTTGTATTTTAAAAATAATTTATTCATTTTTTTTTCAGAAAAAACATCGAAAAGTTTCATTGTCATTTTCCTCTTGCGAAAATTCAAATTGCTGTCGATGGTATTTCTCTTCCTTGGGTCGGACACGAAAAGGTAACGAGTTTTTCATTTATTAATTTTTTTGTTTTAAAAATATGAGACCCTGCTGGAAAGAAGGGTCCTAGTGTAAAAAAAAAGTGATTTCGAGAAAAGAAAGAGTAGGTACTTACCTATTAAAAATGTGACTAAAAATATCCAAAAAAATTTTCATTTTTTTACACTAGGGCTTTTCTTTTCGGCAGGGTCACGTGTGTATCTGCTATGAGTGAATTTTTAATGCAAATTCATAACTTGATCAATTATTTTGCTTAAATTTTTTTCAAAGTCAAAATTGAAAATTTTTTCTACGATTTATTTTCAATACAAAATGACATATCTACCTAAATTCTAATTTTCTAAGTAAAACCTGTGATTTATTTTCTAGCTGTTTTGTTGATAAGCGGCTGCTTAAATCAGTTAATCATGGATATAAATATGGGTCGACTCCACTGGTCCTGTAATTGAAATGATGCTGTGACTTAGATTACAATCCTTGAAAAATGTTTTCTGGAGTCTGATGTTTTCTTGAGTAGCAGATTTAATAGCTGTACGTCTTCGTTTAAGGAAGGTAATCAGATTTTTATTCATTTTTAGTGTTCTATAATTTGTATTTTCACTAGGGCTGGCGATTATAGAAATTGAAATCGATTAATCGATTATTCGAATTTTAATTGATTACAAAAATAATCGATTAATCGACGCTTGATTAATCGATTAAGAATAATCGCCCGATTATTCGATTAAAAATTATCGTCCGATTTTCTCAAATCGACCAATTAATTTACCTTCGCCCCCTCCCCCTCCCCGTCTTGGAACAAAAATAAGCAATCCAATTTCAGTTCTTCGTTTCATGTGAAAATCTTCAGTTTGGGCAAAAATTTCGGGGTTGAAAATGAAAAATCTGTCGACTAATGTTATTAAAAAAGAGAAATTTGCTGACTCATTATTTTTTTTAAAAATGAAAATTTTCCAACCAGATGTTTTGAAAACAAAAAACAAAAATTCTTGTTTTTTTAGCTACTTTTTTGACTTCAAAAAACGACCGATTAGACGATTAAAAATAATCGGCCGATTAAACGATTAAAATAATCGAATTATCAATTAATCGATCGACCGATTAAGAATTTTGGCCGATTTTTAAGGAAAAAATAATCGATTAATCGATTATAATCGCCAGCCCTAATTTTCACACTATGAATTTTTAATTTTTTCTTCTTCAGATGTTCTCTGCTGCTCAAATGATTAAATTGCGATCTAAAATGAGATAAAAAACCAAGACTAGTTAAAAAATTCATTTATTGGAACTATATGTAATTACCTTCATATTATACCTACCTATTCAAGTACCAACTACCAGCTAAGTTTATTCTACAATACCTACAAAATATTTTTATATTATTATTTTTTCAGTTATTAATAGGTAAGGTAAGGTGTAGATAAATTAATTATAAAGGCCCCTAAATGGGAGCAGGATCAGTTTCCTGCTTCAACTCCTAGTCGCACGTCCACGTCGTGGGGGCTGGGACCTCGCCGTAGTCCGGTGTGCTAACGCGACAGGGGGGCGTCCCTGGCACGCTGCTTTCGGATTTAAAAAATAACTGTAATTTGGGATATTTGGGGGGACGAAATTCAGTAATTTTGGATTTGGGCAAAATTGATAAAGCAGGTAATAGGGTGATCCGAAAAACCAAAAATTACGATGTTTGAAAAGTTACCCCGGCAAAAATTGTTGGCTGAATAGACTAGAAAAATAAAATTAAAAATTTCAAAATCGATTCATATCTTTCGATCGCGCAAGAGCCTTCAATTCTTCAAAAATTGCCAAAAATTCAAAATTTCGAAAATTCAGAAAAAATTTCAAATTGACTAAAATTAATTTTAGAGCTTCTGTAGTGACTATCTAGACCAAAAAGTACATTTTTTTGGAAAAATCAGTGTTTTATAACTTTTTTCAATTTTTTTCAGAGGTGAAGAAATATGAGAAATTAAAAAAAAAAAAACTATAAAACGTGAATTTTTTCAAAAAAGTTGTACTTTTTGCTTTAAATAAGCCCCAAATAAGGTCTAAAATTAATTTTAATAAATTTTGTTGTTTTTTTTGAAATTTTTTAAAATTTCTGAAAATGTTGAATTTTTGACTATTTTCGAAGAATTGAAGGCTCTTGCGTGATCGTTAGATAGGAATCGATTTTTGAATTTTTTATTTTATTTTTCTAGTCTATCCAGCCAACAACTTTTTCTGGGGGTAACTTTTCAAAAATGAACATTTTTAGTTTTTCGGCCCTCCCTAGCAGGTAAGTTGTGTTAGGTGTCGTCTCATCCAGGGTCACCCTAATACCTTTTAGTATCGAGTTACCCTGCATGAATCGGTCCGGTGAGGATTTTTCTCTTGCCAGATCAGGGCTTTGACTCAATATTAGTTGTAGGACTTTCTTATGACCTGCGTAATGCGCGAAATCTTGTGCCTTTGCCGAGGGTCATTGATCCCCTTATCTACCTTTGCAAATCCGGGTTGGAGGGCATTACGTGGCTCGTTGCCCAATCAGGTGTCTGGTCTTTTTATCAGCGTTGAGCAAAACCCGAAGATGGTCTGACCCGGACGGTCTTTTTAGTATCTTAAAAAAATAACTTTCACTTTCATTTTGCACACTTTCACTTTCACCTGAAAGTATCGAAATAGAAAGTGAAAGTTATTTTTTTAAGATACTAAAAAGACCGTCCGGGTCAGACCATCTTCGGGTTTTGCTCAACGCTGATAAAAAGACCAGACACCTGATTGGGCAACGAGCCACGTAATGCCCTCCAACCCGGATTTGCAGAGGTAGATATGGGGATCAATGACCCTCGGCAAAGGCACAAGATTTCGCGCATTACGCAGGTCATAAGAAAGTCCTACAACTAATATTGAGTCAAAGCCCTGATCCGGCAAGAGAAAAATCCTCACCGGACCGATCCATGCAGGGTAACTCGATACTAAAAGGTATTAGAGTGACCCTGCATGAGACGACACCTAACACAACTTACCTGCTTCATTAATTTTGCCCAAATTCAAAATTACCGAATTTTGTCCCCCCAAATAGCCCAAATTACAGTGATTTTTTGTCAAAGTCGAAAGCAGCGTGCCAGGGACGCCCCCCTGTCGCGTTAGCACTCCGGACTACGGCGAGGTCCCAGCCCCCACGACGTGGACGTGCGACTAGGAGTTGAAGCAGGAAATTGATCCTGCTCCCATTCGGGGGCCATATACGTGCTTTAAAAGATGAATGCGATTTTCTTTAAGAAACGCACTTTTCCGACTTAAATCCTAATTGCTTTAATTTTGTAAGAGAATATTTTTTTGATAGGTAATAAAATAGGATTTAAGAGATTTTTTAGCATAAATTAATGTTTAAGGATAATATTTTAAAATTTGGTTTTAATTATTTTTGTTACCTGTTCATTTATGTTTCAAATCGTCGAATAAAATATTTACAAAATTTGAATTAATATTTTTCCATTCAGAGGCCATATATGTACCTACATTATAAGATAGGTAGGTAAATCCGAGAAATTCTTCTAAAAATCTGGATCCTGTTTCAGATACGCTGCCTGAAATTCAAAACTGGCTGAAAATCTGTGAAATGAAATATAAAATTTGAATTGTGAACTAAAAATAAATACAAAATTTTAAAGACTCAGCAGAATAAATGAAAATAAAAGCAAAAATCACCAAAATTTGAATCAAAACAGATTCATCAAGATTACATGATGGTATAGTCACTTTAGGTTTTGATCCAAAAAAAAAATATGCAGAAAGGGGAAGTTTCGTACATAAGCCTAGTAGGGTATGCATTTCATTTTCAACATGCCCAAACTTCCCTAAAATCAGCGAATATTTTGGCTCTCTTTTGGGAGTGAGGGGGTTAAAATATTTTGGTTTTTCGGTTATAACTTTCAAAGTAACGTACCTACTTACGAAAAAAAAGTCGAAATAAAAATTGTAGAGCATGAAAAAACAAACAATTTTGTTGTTTGCAATTTTTTCCTTGGACTTTGTGAGGGGGGAGCTAGGGCCAACAGAAAAAAATCAATTTTGAAATTTTTCCATTAACACAAATAATTACCAAAAATAGGGTTGACGACTCGTCTCAAAGTAAGAAATGGATCCTCTGTAGAAAAAGTCTCATTTTTCTCAAAAATTAGCTCAACTACAGTGAAAAATTCGAAAAATTGGTTCAAAAAAACGTTATAGAGCACTGAAGTACGAAAATTTTACTTTTTTTACTTTTTTTCTAGGTGGTCATTGGTCAGGGGGGGGGGAGCTATTGTAAAAAGAAAAAAGTAGCGATAAAAAATTCGAATTTTGAACCTTCCCTTTTGGGGCCCAATTTGGGTATGGAACTAGAAAACGCTGAGTGGAATAAATGGCAATGTTTCACAAAAGCAAAAATCATCAACATTTGAATCAAAACAGATTCATCAAAATTACACGAAAATATCTCGAATAAAATTGAAAACACAAAAAATTAAACACTTACGTGCATTCGAATGAAATTCTTCTAAAAATCCTGATCCTGCTTCTGATACTTTTCCTGGAAATCACGATCTTGATGGATAAATCCAAATCACAACCTGTTCAAATAACAAAACGAATAAAATTGCAGGCAATAAAAATTTTCAAGCAATGGAAGAGCGAAAAAATGTTTCAAGTCGGTAAGTAATGACAGCAATTGAAATACCAAAAATATAAATTAAAAAAAAAAACGTTTTTAAAGCAACAAAGATTAGGATAAAAAATCATTTACAATTGGGATAAAATCCCTCACAACAAATTCGTCAGAAACTGAGGTAAGTGGTTTACCAATTTGGAAAAAAAATTAAACGTAATAATATAAGAACCTCGAAATGAAACGATTGCCAAAGCGCAGAAAAAAATCAGTCGCAGACAATAAATTGAAAAATCTGAAAAATTTTCAAGCAACAGAAAAGCAAAAAAAGATCCAAGTACGTAAGTAAATAATGACAGCAATTAAGGTACTAAATAAAAATTAAAAAAAGACACTTTAAACCAACAAAGATTAGGATGAAAAATCACTTACAATCGAGAAAAAATTCCGCTGGAAGAAATCACAATAACAAACTGGTTGGAAAATGAAGGACTTATGCAATTCATGCGAAACCCTCTACTTGACAGCTCGTCGAGCGAGAGAAAACGTCTGAAACAAAAACACACATAAAAAACTCAGTGTAAAGAATATCAAAAAATATTATCTAAGTACCTATGTACATATTTCATTAAAACATCAAAAAAATATGACGACAAAAATTAAAGCCAACCGAACAGATTTCAATTGAAAAATCTGTTTCCAGTACTAATAAAAAATCATGCTCCAAAAATTGTTTTTTCTTTCAAGTATCAAATCAGTTTCTTCAAAATAAAAAAAAACTCATCCAAAAACAGAAAACCATGAAAATTGAACGAGGTACATGCCTTTAGGTTATGCAATTTCTTTTCTGAAGCCTTGAGAACCACTCTAAGTACCTTTGGAAACTCTGAAAACAAATAAACAATGAATATTTTATCACGAAAAAAAAACTCACCAAAAACGTAATAAAACTAATCGAAATTGCACGAAAAAACATCGATTTTAAACAAACTCAAAAAGAAACCACTTTACTCAATTCAGAAAAAAAAAGAAATCAATCAATGCAAAATTATTTTTAAAAAAATAGGAAAATTCAGGTGATCTCGAATCTTCTTTTTATCAATATAAGAAATTACTTATCAAAAAACAAAAAAGGTAAAAATTGAACGAACTACTTACGGGTTAGGTACGTAATTTTTCCTGAAATCTTGAGAACTGCGATACATTTAAAAAATTCTGAAAAAATAAACAAAGAATATCTGTTTCATTTCAATAAAAAAAAACTTTACCAAAAGCATAAGCGAAAAACGAAATCGAGAGATACCTAATTTTTCTCAATCCAGAAAAAAAATTAAAAAATTGATTGATGCAAATTTCTGAAAAAATACCTACTAGAAAAATTAGCGGAAGAAATTTGGTAGGTACCAAGGTAATATTGAGAGGGTAGGATTAACTTATACACTCATAAAGTGGTAAGTTTGCTGTGACATCCCTTACCTCTGCATTCGTTCTCATATACTAATTGATCAATGATCTCTTCACTGGATTACGGGGCCAGGTCCCACGGCTAGTTCAGTGGTAAACACAATTACACTATCCCATCAGGGGAATAATTTACACTCAAAAGCAGTTGCAATCGATATATTCAACATGTACTTCACATGGACTTTAAACGTAATTACATATTCTCGCGATATACACTACGTACTACACGGAAGTTTACATACTGAGAGAGAGCAACTAGTGCTCTCCTCGTAGGTCGGAGCTTTCAGGCGGCCAGCTCAGTGTAACCACCTGAGAGGCCTGGGCATTCCCACCGTGACATATGCCCCTTCACCCTTCTCAGCGAGTAGGCAGAACCTACTCACTGAAAAGTGTGAAAGAACACACCTACTCACAGTGGAAGTGTACAGGTCACCCAGGAGGTACCCACTGCCCCCACACTTTTGAGTGGAGTAGTGGTTCTCTAAGCTGAACCAACCTGAAAGGAACATTTGTCTCCTTTAGGATCTTTTGTATAATGATGAGCTTAAAAAATACGAAAAAATTAAAAAAAAGGAAAGAAAAAATTTGAAAAAACATCTTAAAACTAGGCCTGTAACAAAAGAAAAAACAACAACAACAACAAGAAAGAAGATCACAGCATTACAAAAGATCTACGTAATAAATAATCATTTAGAATTCCAATCCGTGACATTAATCTCGATGAAATCGTTTCCGTTAATTCTTGAAGTATCGATCTGAGGGGCCCAGCCTCACCTCATCCATGGAATCCGGTGTAGCTGTGCTCAAAAGAGATGACTTTAGAAAAAACATAATATCTGGTGCTAAGGTGTTAAAAGCGTTAGTATTAAAAAATAAATGAAAACCAAGTTTTCGAACTGTTACTGATTCGTCTGTTTTTCGTTTCAGGTATCAAGATTTTCTGGACATCCGGTGGTTCGTCAGCTGATTCAATCTTCGTCTCCAAATTGCTGGCAATCTTGAGGTAAAAATGTAATCACTAAGAACTTTTGAAAAAAATAACATTCGAATCTGAGAACTAACCAATTCGTGTATTTTTCTGTTTTACTTTTTTCAGAAAAATTTTCGATCAGCAATCTCTGGTGTGGTTTGGTGGAAAATCGATTCACTGGAAAATTCAATTCCATGAAGAATTCGTGTCGAGTACGATTTTTCCAACTTTTCAGTCAGGTATGTGTTCAACAAATGCGACTTGCAAAGGTCAATGACCTGCGGTTCATTGTCTACTCATTCACCATACCTGTGAATTTTCAGAGTACCAAAATCTACGGCCTATCGGGCAATCACTCGGCCAACGGAGTTCGCGTACAAAGCCCACTGTTGGCGCGGTGGCCTAAAACCAAGGCGGCGAATTGGACTCGAGGAAGATTTTTCAAGTCTTCACAAAATTCAATCATTTGAGGTACTGGAATAGCATACTTGTAGTTTTCTTCAACCGAATACTGATTCCATTTATACATGTACACGATTTTCAAATCAATTTAATTTATTTTTGATAAATTAATTCGAGTTGATTATGCATACGAAAAGTAAATAGAACTAAGTAATTCAAATTGAATTCCAAAAACCACCGTATAGCTACCCATCCTTTTGAGTATTAACGTTGTTTTGAACAGTTCAACAACCTTTTCGTTCGTATTGCTGATTTTAAAGTCGTTTGAATATTTAATTAATTAAAACCAACACCAGGATGAAAAAATAATTGCTGTCCTTTGTTCTTGTTTTTATAGATTCGAGTTCTTGAGATGTCGGATACCTGAACGTTTTCAATCAGACGAATTTTCTATTGCTGTTTTGTGTCCTATGGAAACCTTATAGGTAAATATTTACGTAGTAAATAATTAGCCATATAAAATAAACATTTGTATATTTCTTCTTGTATTATACATGTGTAGAAAAAAAATTATTGTTATAAAGATACACTTCATCTTTTTCTTAAAAAAAAAAATTACATGTATGTTTCAAATTAACGAAGGTAATGGACCTTACAAAACAAAATTAATCTTTCGGACCTTTGGGCACCAGATATCTTTCAAAAACAAAAACAATATTTACGAAATTAACTTCTGATTTCGATTTGGGGAAAATAAAATTTTGATAGGCAATGGGCCTATTTTCAAAATTTTTCTGTGAAAATAAAAGAAAATTGTAACTTTTTGTTTCGAGGTAATGGACCTCGTAAATAAACAAAATTGACAGGTAATGGACCTGTTTGAAAATTTTTCTTCTTTTTAAATGGGAAAAAATAAACTTTTGATTTGAGGTAATGGACCTCGTATTCGAAATTAAAATAAATTAGACAGGTAATGGACCTGTTTTTTAACTAATTCTTTTCAGAGAACAAAATTTTATCTTTTGATATTAGATAATACATAAAAATGGAGAAAAGCTCTCAACATTCTTATAAACTAAATAACAATCAAAAAACAAAAAAAAATGGGGATTTTTTAACTTTTGAGGGGAAAAAAGGGGACCAAACAAAAATTCAACAACAAAATTTTTCGCATTTGCAGACATCGAACGAAACGAAAAATTATACCTTCGGACCTGCCTTTTTTTACAACGAATTACGAAATTTTACATCTTCGAAATTTTTATTGGCGGTTACGCCTACCGCGATTGTTTGACCTATTCAACCGGCTCCTTCGCCATTTTTGGGCTCTTGACTCGACCGCGTTCTGGATCTCGGCGATGACTTCTGGTGCGTATCGTAGTCCGTTGTCGCCTTGGACCATTCGAACTGCTGAGTTGGATACGATCTGGTCTACTTCTCTATCAAAATAATAGAAACCCCAAGCGGGTGCGTTGACCGGATGTACATAGCTTTTGAGTACCTCAGCGAGTGTTGTTCTCGAGTTTCTTTGTCCAATATACTTCGTAGGTGGCAAAATTATGATTTCACGAACACCTCGTCGATAAAGTTTACCAAAAAGATCCGCAATTAAACGTTCGGCTTCAGGTCGCGTAAGTCCTTCGACAGTCGTGTCTTGCTCGCCAATGGCAAGGATGGCCGAGTGTGGAAGGGTTATTGGCAACACGTTTTCGATCAACTGACCGATGGTCAGGGCCGGTCCATTAAGGGGGGAGTTTTGAATGTTCTCCTCAGCGCGGATCGCCGGCTGCAGGGCCGTGTTGTCTTCCAACAAATCGTGAAATATACCGTTGCCTAACAGGATGAAATCGTTATAGGAAGTAACATCTGTTGGTTCTGGGTTACCCCAACGAATATCGACCCAATTTGCCGATTTATGTAAGTAAAGGGGTCAATCGGGTTTTCCCCGTTCTCGCCCTGAATTCTCGCGTTTGCTACGAGTCTCGCTTGTTGCACGGCCGGCGATCTGATTCCGTGAGCTCTAATAAAATTTATGGGCATTAATGGCTGTGGTATTCCGGGGGGCGGGTGGATCGGCGCTGCTGCTGCGAATGGTGCTGCGTTCCGTACCATGAATTGTCCGAAAGGCACGTTTGCCGCTTGCGCTTGGGCCGGAGCTACCGGTAATATTACGTTGGCCGGAGCCTGTGCCGCGTTGTTGATGACATCTGGACCCACCGGAATCTGCGCAGCTGGATTTTGAATTGGGGCTTGACCCGCGAGTATAGCGTTCGAAGGAGGCGGCGGCGGAGGCGGGGACGGAATTCGATTTCTCGACTGGCTTCCTCTTTGAGGGTTTGCGCGTCTGTCTTGAGATCTTCGGCGTGTCGTGTCATCGTTGAATTGTTGAACTAATTCAGCCGGAGACGCTGCCGCTTGCCGGGAATTCGGTCGATTTTCTCTGGCCTTTTTTGTTTGCCGAGTGTCGCGTCCGCTGCCTCTCTTCGTAGACGAACTCGATGCTTGGTCGTCGGATGATGTTACAGAAGGGCGTCGCGTCGTCGTCGTCGTCGGTGTTGCGAAGGAAAATTCGAAGGGGGATAACGTTTTCGGGGGGGGAGTAGAAACTTTTGGTTCGATTTTTGACGTCGATGGTGCGGCTGTAGCGTCTGTCTCGGTGCCGGGTATCGGGGGCTGATCCAGCATGGATTCTAACGATTTAATTCGTAACTCCAAAGTCTTCTTGGATTCGGCCTCGAATTTCGCCGCCGATCGCGCTTCCTCGGTCGTTTCATTCATTAAATCGATGGTAGTCTCCAGGCTCCGTAATCTCGCCTCAAGGTGCGCGATCGTCTGTTTCTGCTCCTCATTTTCGCGGAGATAATCTTCGTTTGTGGGCGCGAGAAATGGGCCGGACGCCGAGCATCATTTTGTTTTGCCTAAAAAAGCATTCTTCCAAGTCCGCTTCTAATAAAACAGTTAGGCCACATTTAGGCATGACACACCATGGTAATGATTGTTCTTTTTCAACCAGGTTTCGTTGGTTCGTGTCGTTGATTAACTTTATTACGCAGGACTTGTGGTAAAGATGTCTGCAATCCTTCGGGTGCACTACCGACTCGACGATCTTTTGTTTATACGCTTCTTCGCCAGGGACTGCTAAAGGCACATTACAACCGCAACAAATCGCGTTGGGAATACACATGTTGCCGTCCTGTAAAAAGGATATTCTGGCTATATAAAAATTGTCTACTTTATTGATCGTAATATTCGGGATTTTTACTAATGGGGTGCGGGTCCTAGCCGTCGACTTACAGGCAATAGGCCTTACTTTTGTCACACCACTGGGTGCTGACGTGCTAGGAATTTCGCTATCTTTTGATTTATTATTTCTACCCATTTTATACAATTTTTAAATTAATTATACTCGAAACTTTTGTTTTGTTTCAGATCGTGGGAAATTATCGAAATAATACGTATTCAGTACAATGGATGTCTTATAAACAACTTACGGCTCTAATCGAAACACAAGACGAATGATCGAAATCCATGATGGTAAGAAAAACTTTTGCTAATTATACACGTAGACGTAGCTGGATCTTTCTTGAAGCTGTTTGAAAAATTAAAATTAAGAATTAAAAATAATTCGCATAAAACGCGTGAAAAAATAAAAAAAAAAATTCTTCTAGGCTTAAAATTAAAATTTCTGCCCCTTGGCTTCATTTGATTCGTATTTGAAAAAATTAAATCGCTAAATTTTCTGTCAAAAATAACCAATCTAGGAAATAAAATTTCAAAACGAGCTCAAAATTTTCACTTTTGGAAGCAGAAATTGCTTAAAAATAACACGCGTGTAAAAATTGTTGCTGATACTTGCCCCTTAATTTGAGAAAAAGAAAAGAAAATTTTTCTTGGACAGGTGTCCTTTTTTACGAAAATTTAAAATTATTCGTGTGAAAAAATTCGTCAAATTGGGAGATCATTTGAAGTTTTCACAAGTATCAGCTTAATTTACACGATTATAAAAAATTTCCATGCCTGGAATTTAAAAAATTTTCCAGTATCTAGGTCACGATTCGCAAAAAATTTGCATTTTTTGAACCTTTGAATGATCGAAAAAAAAAAATATTTATTATCCTTTGGAAAAATATTCACATGCAGATACTGGAAACAAGGCATGGTTTTGTACAATACGTAATAATAGAAACATGTTGGATTAATTACCTTTGAGTAGCTCGTTCGAAAAACACTGGCACCAATTCGAAATTAATTGGGCGAAAAAACCGTTTAAATTAACCAAATTAAAGGTATAACGCAAAATTGCACAGCAAAAAATTCAGAAATTTTCGCAAAAGAAAACTCACGAGAGCAAATTACATTGACGTTGACATAGCCAAGTACAGGACGAAAGTGGCTGTGGAGTTGTGCACGACGTACGATACCGGCGGTAATCGTTGCGTTATCGCATCAGCTCACTCACACTCTCTCACACGTACACGGCCTTTTGCGATTGCAATGTGTGATAATTCACAATCCTTTGTGTTTGCGATCTATTTTTATACCTTATAATCTGTAATAGTTACCTATTAATTCCAACGATGTTACCTATTTCTTATTATTCGTTAATTTTTGAAAACCTATTTTTGATAAATAGGAGGCTTTGTTAAAAAATGGAACGTGTTGCGTTCTGAACATTTTTACCTAACTCTTGATAGTTTAATTTAGGTTGGAAGACTTTTGAACCTACCAAATTAAACTTCTGAGCTTTATCTTTTGTACAATCGCCTATCGGATGAGTAGGTGACAACCTCTCTTCATTCGATTTCCTATTATCAATTAAAATACGTTCGTCAATATTGCGTATTGGTATGGGTAATTTATTATCTACACTGATAGGTTGATCATTTGAACAAGTAGGTAGGTTTCTATTGTCTATTGGTAAAATCGGTTTTATATAGATATCGTCTATCTTTTCCGAAGTAATATTTATTTCTATTGAAATGGGATTATTTTCGACGCGAATAGGTTCATCTGAACACGAAATAGGCAACAACCTATCTTGTGCAGGAACGCACATTTTTGTCGAATTGTTTTTGGAGACACAATTAGTTTCATCTGGACACGTAATAGGTACTAACCTATCTTGTGCAGGTATACTGATTGTTGTCTGTTTGTTGTCGATGACGCAAATAGGTTCGTCTGAACACGAAGTAGGTAACAACCTATCTTGTGCAGGAACACTAATTTTTGTCTCGATTATATCTGATAACCTATCTGGTATAGGTATATCAGTTTTAACTTCTGTAAATATTTTATTTATAAGTGTAGGTACCAACCTATCTAGTGTAGTTTTATTACCGTTAGTCGTTATTTGGGTAGGTAATGACCTATCTAGTATAGGTATATTACTTTTTACACAAGTTAGGTTATTTTTAACACAAATAGGTGTGTCTTTTACACAAGTAGGTACGTACCTATTTGGTTTTGTTACCACCTTTTTGAAGGGAATTTTTACACGTTTTTTATTCTGAACTTTTGTAGGAATAAAATCGTGTGCGAAACGTAGCATTGCTACTTCAAGGGGCAGTTTTTTTCTTTTTATTGGTTTGAATTTCTCGAATTGGCCAATCATTTGATCTAGCTAATCGATATTCAAACCTGTTTGTTTTGGTACCGCGCGTTTTTTAAGGTACTCTTGGGCTATTGTTTTTAATTGAGGGAACCTTTCTCCAGTCTTATCTCGTACCTTAGACTCAATTATTTTTAACGCTTCTAATTTACGCTTTTTCAGGTAATCCTCGGTGTTTCATCAGACTTGAGAATTTTATCCTCAGTCTTCTGTTTGAAATGAAATTCCAAACACCTTAAATCTAAAATACGACTAGTTTTAAGATAATCTTTTGCTAGGATTTCAGATTCGGGAGTTCTATTAACCTATCTTTCGACTTAAAGCTAGTTCAATTTTACCTAAATCGTCAGGAGGATTTTTCCGAGGTCGACCGCGTTACGTTTACGTTTGGGTGCGTTGGGGTCAATGACACGAGGAGGGTGGATTCTGGGTCTTCCAGGTCCTCTTCTTGGAATTGCATTTCCAGCTGAATCTTGTGTTTCTTCGAATGTATCTGCGGGTGGTGTTTCTTCCGCTACCGTGTTGTCATTCGGAATTTCAGCTTGGGTGTCATTGACTGTGTTTTCAGATGAGTCAGGAGGAGTGATGGGTACTTCGGTAGGTATTGACCTATCTCTTGGGACACCAGACGTGCTGGGAACCGGTTCTCCTGCGGGAGTAAACGTAGATGGACGTATGAATACTGGAACTTCTTCATCACTCGAATCCTCTTCAATCTGATCCTCATCTGAAATTTCCCAGTCGTAATCTGAGTCGGAGTTGATTTCCTCTTCACCTTGGTCGGTCCTCTCCTGACGTTTTTTGAATCTTTCAGCTCGAGCTGCTTCTTGAGCCTGTTTTGAGAGTGTAACAGATGCCTTGGTGTAAAAACTGGCATCAATATCGTCTAGATCACCTTGATCATGTAGGGTCACAAATTCGCGGACTTTTTCTTCAATTGTTTTACGATTGAGCTTCGACTGGAGACAAGGTGTTTCATTGAAGTCTTTTTGCTGTTCTACCGACATAAAAAGAGTAATTTGTCGAATATTTACCGTTTTAGATGGATTATTGGGTTGATCTGAAAATACCACGTCATAGCAATTATGACCTAATTTCTGTTTTATCAGAAATGGTCCAGCTCGTTTCGCGTAAAACTTTTGTGAGGTACCCTTGTAATATTTCGACTGACGATGCTCAGTCAGCAAAACTAGGTCACCTTTGTCGAAGGGGTGGGGGTCGCCAAACTTTTTGTTAAAAGCGTATTCATCGTGGATCCTTTGAAGCTTTCGCTTTTCACGAATGAAACTTTCAATGACCTGTTTGTCAGTCATTTCATCTATTTTCATTTCAGTATTGATTTTGTCATATACAGATCGTTTTGCTAAAATATCAGCCAGTATATGATGAAAATCATTATTGCGTGAATATAGATGTTTGACTTCAATTTCTTCAAATTGATTCATCAGGTCAATGATCTCTTGAAACAATCTGGCGTGGTAAACTGGCTTATTATTAGAATTTTTCCAGTTTCTATCCATCCATTTTGTGCACAACTTATTCAGTGCTTCTTCAGAGTATTTCGAATCTGTATATACTCTGGCTTTTTTAACGTCATTAAATAGCAGGATCCTCATCGCTGTTTTTATGGCGACTAACTCTGCTAAGTTGTTAGTTTGGCATACAGGGGGTGAGTGATGGGTTCAGAGATGTTCTTATCAGTCGAGGAATTTATGCAAATTCCTATTCCTGACTTGGCTTTTGGTCCGCCATTGCCGGAGCAGGCGCCATCGGCCGTCACTCTCACATAGCCATCACTGTCAGTAATTAGAATACCATCTTCTAATTTTTCTTCAAGTAGGTAAGCACTAGTCGTCGACGAGACATTGTGCAGTTTGTTATCCTCCAACAAAAGTTTGAGTTGATAACGAAAATTAAAGGGGGGAACTTTTGACGGAATTTTGTCGATTATTGGATCTGCAATGCCCCAGGCCTCATTGGGTTTGAACCCATATGACGTCGGCGTGTTGTTTAACTCATTTTCTACCTGTTGCACAAATTTGTGCCAGCCATAATGGACAGTGTTAGGGTCTTGCTTCGTGTTTATACGCACGCGCATGCGCTCTGCAATAGATTTCATGCTGCGTTCTACAAGACTGCTACAAGGGTTATAAACTGTCGTGTGGGCATCAGTAATTCCATATTTGGTCATCAGCTGCTTCCAGTCCTCACTGACAAATTGTTTACCATTGTCAGTTATGGACTTTTTTATGGTTACAACCTTTTGACTGAATATCTCTGATAATTTCTTCCATTGCCTTCACTACTGGCTGCATCTTTATAGTCACAGTAGGCCTAAGCCAAATTCTGGACGTAAAGACATCTTTTGCCACAACCAGATAGCGAGGTAGGCCTTTTTTATTGACAACAGGTCCAAAAAGGTCTATGGAAAGAACATCACCAATAGCATACGCTTCAATCTGCGCATACTCCAATTTTTTTGGAATAACCATAAAATTTGTTGCATTTGCAGACGACGCAGCCTTAGTGATTTCTTTTATGTATTTTAAAGCATTTGGGAAAAAATACATCCTTCGAAATAACATTTCTAATTTATTTGCACCAAGAGGCCATAGGCATCGTGCAGAAAATCGACAAAATCGTAAAATAACGTCTCGGGTAGGTAAGGAATCGTGGTCTTATCTCGATTCTTTTTGACCAAAATTTTATTACCTTTTTCATCCATGACAATGGAGAACTTTCGAGCTTTCGCAGCCTGGCGGTTTTTCAGTTTCTTGTTGGACTCTGAAACTGGAGTCTCCAACAATAACATCGTTTGCCTTATAATGGGGTCTTCTGGTTGATATAAATGAATATCTTCCAAAAGTTCCATTAAAGTGTTGGTCATAGAGGCTGTAAAATTAACCTCATACTTTTGAAGAGAAGTTACACTTTCTCTTTCCCAGGAATTTCTGAGGGATACTCAGAAAACGTGAGTTCAGGAGCTTGCAACTTGTAAAGCGACTTTTGAGCTTTAATATCATATCGAATATCAAAACCGTTTAAAAGGGAAATCCAGGCTGCGATTTTTCGGTGTGTAATGGACAATGATTTGCATTTGTCTACGTAAGGTTTGAGATCAGACCTTACATGGACCGCACTTCCATGTAACCATACACCTAGTTTTTTTAAACATAGTCACAATTGTGTACATCTCCTTGTCAAGGATGGTGTAGTCTTTTTGGTTTGCTTTAAAAGCATAACTTGCGTACATGACGACACGTGGCTCATCATCGATCATTTGGTAGATGACACCATTCATAGCATCGTCAGTAGGCATTGTGTCTAGATATAAGTCGAGCCCAGCTTTTGGTGGCATCAACTTAAAATCTTTGTGATAAGCCTCACTCAATTTTTGAAATGCCTCGTCCTGTTTTTGGCCCCATTCAAATGGAATTTTGTCGGAGGTCAAAAATGTAAATGTCACTCAAAATCTGCTGGTATTCAGGTATAAACCTGGCATAAAGGCCAGTTAACCCAACCAGAGCGAGTACCTCTTTTTTATCTTTAAAGAAAATTTACCATTTTTCGTGTGTTTGGCAACAAATTGATCGAATTTTTCAATTTTTTACTTTGCTTACCAATTTCCTCTTTAGTCAAGTACAAAACCAAGATGGTCAGTTTTTGTCTGGAAAAGTTTCGTTTATTTGGATGTTAACTTCAGACCAGCTGACCTTATACGTCATAATACAAAAACGAAGTAATTAAGAACCAATTTCCTCATACTGTTTAGCACGGCAGCCAAAACATCATGCGACATACTTAGTGATACCTTTTTTATCAGGGATCACCCGTTCAATCATGAATTTGATAATTCCGTTGCAGCGGAAAATTTGTTGCCGTATGGACGCGAAGCGTGTAAACTCATTAATACTCGCCCCCTGGAATGGAAGGCGGTTATATTTTCTCACTCAGGGCTCCAAAATCTTTTGAAAAATCCTCTGAACAAAAAATCAGCGGTTCTGAGAAAATTTCGTTCATTTCTCGCAAATCCATGATGATACTATTCGAGGGGGGTGACTCCACAGAATTTAGGCATGAATCTTCTCGTTTCAATTGTCTGAGGCAAGGGTCCAGCGGATGCTTCCATCTTTCTTTTCAACTGGACAAGAAGTGTTGATGAAAGGTGACCTTGACCTTTGAATTAATCCAAGGGCGAGCATCAAATTGAGTGCTTTTCTCATCCTTTCCATCTTCTTCTTGGGAGGCTTGTACTTTTCTCCTCTCCAGCTCGATGATTTGTCCTCTTCAGTCTTGAACTCAAATTTCGACATACCACCATTATATGCTCCAGGGTAAATGCTGAAGACGTCGGAAAAGGTCAGTATGAGCTTCTTCACTTGTTCCAAACGTTCGGGGGTAGTCCAATTACGTTTCTTGATGTCTTCACACGTTTTGGTCCAATTTTTTGAAAAAATTTCCGGTCCATTGTCCCGATCTTCTGGGTCCAATAAATCTTTATTTCCGGTGTATCTCTTGATGTATTGTAGCATTAAATTATGGTCATCTTCATGAGAGTCGATCTTTTGGACTGTTAATTGACCATAATATTCATCAGCTGTTAAAAAGGGTAAAATGACAGGGGGTCTTCCTTCTGTCAATTCGCAGGTGGCGTATTTTTTGAGTATGAGGGGTTGAATTTTTAATTCCTGCATACTTAATCTACCAATGATGCTAACTTTATTAGAGGAATCGATCAAATAAAAAGGTATTTTTAATTCTTGGGTACCAAATAACAGTTCTATAATAGGCATAATTTCGTGAGTGCGAATTGTTTCATGATTAGCCAATCTAAGCAATACTCCTCTGGGAAGTTGAACAAATTTAATTAAATCTGGTTCCTCAGCCCAAAATTTCTCAAACATTTGAAACGACATGACATTTGGGTAAGCGCCTGTATCCAACTGCGTATTCATCAGCGACTCGCCGATATACAACGGTACAACGCAGGTTGCATCGTCGGAATGCTCGGATACGATTGTTGCGCTCGAATCCGCGGGTCAATGTCCTCAAACGATTTGATATTTTTGTGCTGGTATTCTCCAGAGCGTGTATAATCGAGATTGGATCATTTATGACACGATTACCTTGTTCATACTACTACGTATGCATTTTAAATGAGGAATCTGAAAAATTCATTTTGCTGAATCAGCAAATTTGATTTTTTCCAAATTAACATTTGGGAGGTTCAATGACCGTCATGATTATTGGGTCAGGTGGTGAAACAATACCATCTGTAGTAACAGTATATGGATTCCTCCATGCTTCGAATTTTTTTACATTTTGAAAAAGTTTTTTCAGCATACGTAGGTGACTTTAGGTAAATTTAAACTACCATCAGAATTGATGGGTGGTGATGGTGGCGGGGTAACAACTTCAGGTAATTTTACAGGCTCTTGATTTTGAGTCTGTTTTTTCTTTTTGGGAAAAATTTTACGTTTTAGGGCAGGGAAATCATCTAGATTGATTATACCTGGTGATTCGGTTTTTATAGGCGTAGGCGTAGGCACTGACGTAGGCGTAGGCGTAGGCACTGACGTAGGCGTAGGCCCTTGATCTTTTGATTCTGGAGAAATTTGATCATCTTTTGATTTGATCATTTCATCCAAATACTCTCTAAGCGTCTTGTGAGAAAATTCTAACTTGACCAGTACATTTCGGAGGGCTTGCGATTTTTTGATATATCCAGTTGTCCACGTCTTCGAGCAAAGCATCCATAATAGGTCTGTATGATGAAAATGAAGTGTAATATTTCACCATGTTCCTTGAGAAGAAAAATTTGGATTCGTCTGGAACCATGAATCCTCCTTTCTGTATGGGTTTTTCTTGATTTCCAAAACGTATCAGCTTCACTTGGGAGGTCTTGAGTAATTTCTGAGATGGTTTGAAACAAAAATTGACTCGATCATCCGCAGCAAAAAGTCCAAACATTCTTCGGTAGGTATAATACCTATTTGAGGAAACTCCAAATTCTCCATGTCCAGTTGGTCGAACGATAGGAAAAAGAAGTATGACATGTTCCATTTTGAGATCATCTAATAAATAATTCAAAACTTTTGCTATTTTTTCCTGGACAACTTCATATGGCAAATTAGCGAAATTTAATTCGTATTGGCCAATAGAAAGAATTGCTTTCTTCTGCTTAATAGTAGCACTTTTCAGAAATTTTAAAATATCATCAGAGGACAATTGTTCTCTGAGATATGGTGGAAATTTATAATCTCTCCAGCCTTTTTTGCGAAATTTTTCGCAGACAAAGGCCACCGAATCACCGATAAAAACATAATCATCTAGGATTTTGGGATTTATGGGCTTAGAAACTTTTGAGATGCCTGCTAATTTGCAGTTGTCATTTTTTAGTTTCCCGACAGCTCCTCGATGACGTCCTCAATTGTGGGAGCTGCCTGAGGGGAAGCTGGGCGTTCTGAAGTTACTGGAACTTCAGTCGAAATTAAATTAACTGGAGGGACACGACTCCCTTCCAGTTTTATGGGTACTTTTGTCTTAATCGGGGGTACCTGAGTTGTTTTCGGAACAGAGTGTGGAGTGGGCCATTCTAACTTTTGATCTTTTGTGTACGTAGACGTACTGGCACCAACTCTACCTGCTTTTATTCCGGGGTCGCGATTGTCTCGTTTCAGCTTTTCCAACTTTTCCTTGAAGAGGCTTTCATGCTCTTTCATTTCGTCTGTGAAACGAGAACGCATGTAATTGGGCATTTTATCACACAGCATGCTGAGTATATCTGGGATTTTGGCATCGTCCACCGATTTCAACGTATCTAGCCATTTTTCGATTTCTCCCAGATATAAGTTGTCATTCTCAGCATAGATGTCACACTGTTTGAAGTAATCTATGGTTTGTCTCTGATTTACTTTTGACCACCAATCCTTTAGAAATTCTTCCTTTAATTTGAAGAAATCTTCGCGGTTCTGATGCTGTGATACCCAAGTTTTTGCAGCATTCAAGGTCATAAGCTGTACAAACATACTGCATTTGTGTTGCTCACCCATTTCAGCATTTCTGGCATATCTTTCGAAAGCCTGAACAAACTGCACTGGGTGGTGTCGAGTTTCCTCATTAAACACAATGCCTGAGTTTTTAAATGCATCAGCATTTGTAGGTTGACCTAGACGAAACACTGAACTACCGGAAGAGAGAGCAGGTCGACTTTGGGAATTTTGAATCGCTTTTTGATCGTATTCTTGCCATCTTGCTTCATGCCTATTTGTTAGATTTAGTAGGTTGACAGTATGTTTTGCTACTAAATTTATATCGTTTGACATGGTCTTATGAATTGTGTCAACTTTTATGTTCATGTTGGACATGTTTTCGGCCATCACTTCGTTTACTTCATCGAAGGTCTCTTTTGTCTCAACTTTGTGTTTGAGTAGGCAATCCACAACGATGGCATTTTCTTTTCTTAAAATGTCAATCGCTGACATGTTGTCGTTAATTCCCTGGCGTAGCACTCGTTCCTGCTTATTCAGGCTCGCCAATTTGAAACCTTGAGACATGAGTTTTGCATTTTTCAGCCTCAACTCATTTTCCACCTGACCAAGTCGTTCACTCAACGTTTCGAGTCGCGTATTCGTATGCGTACGGGTGTTTTTAGAAATTTTCAGCAAATAATCGAAATCATTATCTGTTATTTCAGGTTGTTCAATTTCAGGAATATCCTTGTGTCCTTTTTCCTCATCGAGATGTAAGCTGGCATTCGTAGGAGGTGCAACAGCTTTCGGAGGTTCCGGTTCAAAAATCCGATCCAGGCGGAAGAAAGCTGTAGGGACAACGTAGCTTTGTTCAATCAAAGGTTCCTTAATTTTTGGAGGTACGTATTTCATGGGATCCGTCATTGGTCTAGCTGTTTTAAAAATCCAAGGTACAGGCTTGAACTCCTGAGGCTGAAAATGTACCACACTTGTTTCAGTTCCAGATTGGTAATTGGAATTTAAATCATTTGAGGCGGGTTGAGCAGCTGGTTGAGGATCCGACTTGGTCAAGTCAACAGTTTGAGCAGGTACGGTACCAATTGGTGGAGGCATTTTGGAGGTATCCGGTGGAAATTGGATACTCGGAATTCGTGATACGGATGGCCTTCTTGGCCGAAAATTCGTCGAAATAGGCAACCTGTTGTACCTTCCGCGTTCATTTTCAGTGAGATCGATGCGGTGAATCGTGGTTGTCTCGTTATTATTTCCGAATCCGGGTGGAGTGGGAGGGAGCAAATTCCGCAATCTTCTAGTCAGCATTTCCTGATCATCGAGTAGTTTTTTCTTTGTTTCCAAAAAACGGGTCTCCGCCATGGTTATATCCATCAACTCGCGATCCACTTTGTCCCTTTCCGCTCTGACTTCATCAGCGAGGGTTTTCTGAAGGTCATCCCTGTCCTTTTCCAAATTGGCCTTATCTGCTTCCATCTGCTTGACTTGTTCAGCTGTAAGCTCAAGCTCAGCAGTGTCATCTTTTGAAGTATCATTTGTTTTTCCATTTGAGTTATCTTTTGTTTTGTCTTTTGGTTTATCATTAGTGTTCTCTTTTGCCAGCCTTTCCTTTTCTAAATTTTCCCTAACCTGCCTCTCTTCTTCCGTTTCTACTACCACGTTAACCATCTTAAAATTTTTCAGACGAAAATAAATTCTCTTAAAAATAGCACACTTTTCACTAAAAGAAATGAAACAGTTCAATACGAGATCATAAAGTATAATGAGAGAAAGAAATAAATTTATTCCTCTCTTCTACGAACGTATTCACGTTATCTGATATAACGGGTAGGTACCTAGCCAAGTAACAATAGGTACTCGAAGCTAAGCGCCGTTCGGAATAAAGAACAATAGCGAGTACGTTGCGATAAGCGTACGTTACCTCGCTATTTCACTTAGGTTTGGTTGAAAATTTAACCTTGAAATCGTTTGGCACTTTTGAACACTTTTGACGAAAATCTTTTGGTTGAAAAGTGTTTGAAAAACACGTTTTCAACTTACAAAATACACAAAAATGGGTTTTTTACCCCAAGGAGTAAAAAACGAAAAAATACATGACAAATTACACGAATGAAATGAAATTAATGCACGAAATGAAATTGAAACTTTTGCACTAACTTTTGAGTTGGATTCGAGAATACTCTTATCCAACTGTGTCACAGTTTTCAGCAAAGCTGGAGAACTGGAGAAATTCACCACCGTAGTGGGCGCCAAAATGAGAGGGTAGGATTAACTTAGACACTCATAAAGTGGTAAGTTTGCTGTGACATCCCTTACCTCTGCATTCGTTCTCATATACTAATTGATCAATGATCTCTTCACTGGATTACGGGGCCAGGTCCCACGGCTAGTTCAGTGGTAAACACAATTACACTATCCCATCAGGGGAATAATTTACACTCAAAAGCAGTTGCAATCGATATATTCAACATGTACTTCACATGGACTTTAAACGTAATTACATATTCTCGCGATATACACTACGTACTACACGGAAGTTTACATACTGAGAGAGAGCAACTAGTGCTCTCCTCGTAGGTCGGAGCTTTCAGGCGGCCAGCTCAGTGTAACCACCTGAGAGGCCTGGGCATTCCCACCGTGACAATATACTTACAAAGTATTTATTCACAGATGAAGATGCGATTCCTCTGAAAAATTTTGCGGAATTGGTTGCCCCTGAAAAAATATAAATGCACACCTACTAATGAAACTCATTTTCTACAGGCCTGAATAGACTTAATTAAATAAAAAATACGAAAATCCAAATTAGAGTACTTACTACTTTAGTACCTATTTGCAGGAAATAACTGAGGTTTGGAATTCATTCAAAATTTCTCGAATTGAAAATCAAATGAAATCTTGATGCTAATAATTCTTCATCACAATAAAACCTATTAAAAAAAAAAAACAGTCACGAAATCGAAAAAAAAAACTTGGAAAAGTAATGAACAACATGATTGAAAAATGCAATTCTTGAGAACGGAGAAAGAATGAAGAAAAAAACACTTTTGAATTCAGTGGCAATAAAAATCCAAGCGATTGCTTATTTAAAAACGAATAATCATTCATAAAGAGTTACCTCGAAAAAAATTCCAATAAATAATGCTACTAAAAATACGAGTAGGTACCTATGTTTAGTAAAAATACGATTAAGTGCCTATCTTATTCACTTCGAAAAAAACTAACCATTAAAAATTTAGCTAAATTTGACATCAAAACTAACGAGAGCTTGGCATGAATTCTTGACCCACAAATTTGCCCTTTTCAGGCAATGGATTATCTGCAAGAAGACAAAACATACGTAAGTAAATACAAGCATTGTAAATTATCAAGCAATAATTAAATTTACAAAAGAAAAAACTTTGGTAAGGTAGGTATATGAAAAAAGAAATGAACACAGACATAATCATAATCGAAAATCACAAACCAAAAAATGGGGGGGGGGAGTCAAAAAATTAATGAGAATGTAGCTTGCTTTGAAAAAAAATGTCAATACAAAAGGCTAGTAAAAAATCGAGAGCCGATCTAACTCATTTCGAAAAAAAAATTTAAAACCCTTTAAAAATTTATCTAAGATTGGCATTAAAACCTACGAACACTTGGGGTGAATTCTTGACCTACAAATTTGCCTTTTTCAAACAATGGAAATAAGACGAAATACACGAAAGTAATACAAACATTAGAAATTATCAAGCAAACATCATTAAACTTACAAAAAAAATTAAGTCATACAAAATGAACGCAGACATGAAATATAATCGAAAATCAAAAGCAAAAAAATTGAAAAATAGGCCAAAAAGGTAATAGGAATTTAGCTTAATTTGAAAAAAAATGTAGATACAAAATGCTAGTAAAAAAATCGAGTACCCATCTAATTCACTTCGAAAAAATTGAAACTTTTCAACAATTTTTGACATTGAAACTTACACGAGAGCTTGAGATGAATTCTTGACCCATAAATCTGCACTTTTCAAGCAATGGATTATCTGCGAAAAGACAAAACACACATAAGTATATACAAACATTAGAAATTGTCAACAAACTACATATCATTAAATTTACAAATTAAAAAAAATCAAGTGAAAAGGTACCTAATTTTGAAAAAAAAAATGAACCAACAGCTTACATTGAAGCATTACCTACCCGGTATGCAAAAAAAGCAGACAAATTCTGCCCCTTTCTTCCGAGAATTTCTGCTCTTTTCTGCTCTTTTTTCTGCTCTTGGCTGCTACCGATGCGCAACGGGGGGGGGGGGGGGGGGGGGGGTGAAAAAAGGAGTCGTTTAACGAGCAACAGGTAGTCAAAAAAGGTCGTTCATCGCGCAACGGGGGTCCAAAAGAGCAGACAAATGAGAATTTCTGCTCTTTTCTGCCCATTTGTCTGCTTTTTTTGTACACCGGGTATGTAGGAATACTTGAAAATCAAAAGTTACAAAATTGAAAAAAAAATTCCAATACAAATTGCTAGTAAAAATAATAAACATCTAGTTCGTTTTGAAAAAAAAATTAAAACCAATAGTACCTAAAAATTTAGTTAAATTGCCATTAAAACTTACGAAAGCTTAAAATGGATTCTTGATCCACAAATTATTTATCCTTTTCAAGCAACGGATTTGTCTGCAAAAAGACAAAAGCACCTAAAAGAGCGTTAACAATTATTTAGTAGGTAACCATTACTAAATTTAAAAAATTAAAAAAAGTTCGAGTAAAAAATTATTTTCAAAAAATAAAAAATTAAACCATACGTACATCAGCTTGGGATTTCAAAAAAAAAACAAAAAAACAAATACGAACTCTCCACAATTTTGTTAACAATTGACAATGGTTTGTAATTCAGTTCTGATTGAATATTACATAGATTTATCTGTAAAAAATGATCAGCACTCAGCAAAAATGAAATAAAATTAAAAACAAAAACATAAACTAAAACTGCTCCAACAGAAAATTTAAAAAATCGAAGTAAGTAATGAAAAAAACGTTCCAAGTAAAACAAATGGAATAAATACGAACAAAAACAAAAAAATTCAAATAAAAATGTATATCTACCAAATTTTTTCAAGCATAATGATGAGATAAAATAGGTACCTACTTACTTGGTAATGTGGTTCTCTGGTTGAAAATTCTTTCGATTAATCCAACTTGAGCATGTCGTACTTTGCACAATGAAATCAGTCTGCAAAAATGAAATAAAATCAGTAGAAGGAAAATATTTTCAAACATATCCCACAAAAAGTTATTTAAAAAAACTTATCAAATTAAAACTGAAAAAAATGCATTAAAAACATCCACGAGTATTCCTCGAGTAAAATTAAAAAATTGAATCAACTAAATGTCGATTTTGAACACTAAAATAGGCAAAAAAAACACACGTAAACAGCGAATATGATCAAAATTATCAAACAAATATGTACTTACATGAGCTTGGAATAAAATTCTTCCAAATAAAACCCAAATAGGTACTCTCTGTAATTTTATTAATAATTAACACTGGTTCACAGATCAGTTCTGCAGTCCTGGATTAAAAATTCAATTCATCTGTAAGAAAAACAAAAAATATATCAACAGTTAGTAAAAATTAAATAAAATCACACAAGAAAATTTATCAGCAGTCTGTAAAAATGATATGAAATTATAAATGAAAATATTTTTTAAAAAACGAGATCAAAAAATTGAAAAGTTTGAAGTAAGCATCAAATAAATACACAAAAAATATTCCAAGTAAGTAAAGCAAAACAAATAAATATCGACAAGTTGAACAAAAAACAATTTCAAATGATGGTATCTTTTCAATGACCTATCTAATGTTCAAACAAAAAATTTATAGGCATAAGTATTAGATGAAATAGGTATTTACTTGTTTACGTGGTACTTTGGTTCGAAATTCCTCCGATTGATTATTATGATTCAAATGCTCTTAAATACATATTAAACTCCAACAGCAAACTTGAGCGATTCCTATTTCATACGATGAAATTTTTCTGCAAAAATAAAATAAAACAATTGGGGAATATTTTCAAATATTTTTCACCAATCCGAAAATTTCTCCACATTTGAAAACCCAAGAAAAATAAGATTGAAAATTAGATATACTGACCAAAATATTCCATAAAGAGAGAAAATAATGAAAAAATGACGTTTTCAGTTTAAGTCACCCAATACTTACATGAAACAGACTGATCCATTACAATGAAATCTTGACGTGAAGACAGAAGGTTTGCAGAAGACTGGTTCATTTCAATAAAATCTTGACATGAAAACTGTAAAGGAAAAAAAACATTATTGTTCTAAGATGAAATAGAACGAATACAAAAAATGCAATACTTAGGTATACTTCCTCGGACCAGACAAATTTTCTAAATTCTACACAATTGAAATCTCTTCACAATCATGTCAATAAACATACGATTCAAAATCACTCAGTAAACTCTTGAACCATGATGCCTACTCATTCCAATACGTAACAATGAAAAAAAATTAGAACATTAATTAAAAAATAACACACCTAGGCCCCAGAAAAGATAATGAATTATGCTTACCACAAAAAAAAGACAATTCAAATTCAACACAAAAAAATGAAACGTTGAATAATTGAAAAAGCATATACCTACTATTCCATACTAAAACAGACCAAAAATGAAGTCAGATCGTCCGATTTCGCTCAAATTTTTTTCACGAGTCCCCTTGGTTGTCTATTCACAAAACAACGATAATTTTTTTCTAACCTTCAAGGGGGCGGGGAGGTGGGCCTCGAAATTTTTATGCAATTGCGATTTTTTGCCAAAATTCCCAACTTTGAAGGCTCATATCTCAAGATAGGTTGTACTTGGGGAAAAACTGTTCGCGGGGCCTGAAAGATGATTATAGGAGATTCAAAAACCGTAATCACATTTTGAAAAGCTCAAAGTTGAACTTTGGTGGTGAAAGCCCAACTTTCATGATAAGAACAAAAAATGAAAGCTACCATTTAAAAATCTGAAAAATTACAGTGAGTAGCCCTTTTTATCCTTTTTCCAAAAAATAAATTTTCAAGATGAGATCTCTAGACCCCTGGGGAGTACAGGGGTCCACAATTTTGACAAAAATTTTAAAAAATCGAAAAAGTAAATTAACACATTGATTACTACTAATTCGAAGGCACTGATTTCAAATATGTACTCAGTTTTTTCATTCGACCCCTCTGAACCCCCCTATTAGCCTCCTTGATGGGGTCAAAAATCAAAAAAATGAAAAATAACGTGCTACCTGTCGTTTATTGGGTTTTTGAGGGCGCTAAGTTCGAAAAGTTGCTATTTTTTGGATTTGACCCTTAAGCGCCCTTCTAGCCCTCCATTTTGGGAAAACTATATTGCGAAACGAAAATATCGTGTGGCATATCGATTCTAACTAATTTGAGGGCATAGAATTCGAATATCAACTTACTTTTTGATCCGACCCCTCTCCTTGTGCTCCAACTGACCCCTACTTCCAGTTTTTAGGTAATCAATACGAAATTGAATATTTCCAAAAATCAAGGGGAGGGGATCAGATTAGAAAGTAAGTCGATATTCGAATTCTACGCCCTCAAATTAGTTAGAATCGATATGCCACATAACATTTTCATTTCGCAATACAGTTTTCCCAAAATGGGGGGGGGGGGGGGGGGGGTAGAAGGACACTTAAGGGTAAAATTCAAAAAATAAGTAAATTTTTGAACTCAGCGCCCTCAAAAACCGAACAAACGACAGGTAGCACGTTATTTTTCATTTTTTTGATTTTTGACCCCATCAAGGAGGCTAATAGGGGGGTTCAGGGGGGTCGAATGAAAAAACTGAGTACATATTTGAAATCAGCGCCTTCGAATTAGTAATTATCAATGAGTTACTTTACTTTTCCGACTTCTTTGAATTTTTTTCAAAATTGTGGACCCTTGTACTCCCCAGGGGTCTTAAGATCCCATCTTGAAAATTTATTGGTTGGAAAAAGGGTAAAAAAGGGCTACTCGCTTTAATTTTTCAGATTTTTAAATGGTAGCTTTCATTTTTTGTTCTTATCATGAAAGTTGAGCTTTCTCCGCCAAAGTTCAACTTTGAGCTTTTCCAAATGTGATTACCGTTTTTGAATCTCCTTTTAATTATCTTTCAGACCCCGCGAACAGTTTTCCCCCAAGTACAACCTATCTCGAGATATGAGCCTTCAAAGTTGGGAAATTTGGCAAAAAATCGAAATTGCATAAAAATTTCGAGGCCCACCTCCCCGCCTCCTTAAAGGTTAGAAAAAAAAGATTGTGGTTTGGTGAATGGACTACCAAGGGGAACTCGTAAAGAAAAATTGAGCGAAATCGGTAGACCCGACTTCATTTTTGGTCAGTTTTAGTATGGAATAGTATGCTTTTTCAATTAATCAACGTTTCATACTAACGTAAATTATACCAAATGACCCAAACATAAATATACACAACATGGGGAACAAATAAATAGCTAGGTTACAAAACAAATGCTACCAAAATTTTAATAAATCATAAAAAAAGTACTCACTTGCATATGTAGATACGTCAGAATCCATCCATAAGCTCCGTATTGGGAGTCGAAATTGAACTCACTGCAAATAAAACAATTGAAAATTTAAAAAAAAAAGTTATTGA
The DNA here is from genome assembly GCA_033439095.1 of Pseudococcus viburni. Taxonomy (NCBI): domain Eukaryota; kingdom Metazoa; phylum Arthropoda; class Insecta; order Hemiptera; family Pseudococcidae; genus Pseudococcus; species Pseudococcus viburni. The sequence goes on along the minus strand of JAVBJF010000115.1, from coordinate 662,637 downwards.
AAAGTGAAAGTAAAAAAAATTAAAGCTCGTTGCGCGTTGAACGACTCTCAGAATTGAGCAAAAATAGCGTAGAGGAGCAGAAATAATGCATGAAAAGAGCAGGATTTTCTGCTTTTTTTGCACACCGGTTCCAAGAAAATAGTATATTACTGTACAATGGTTGAAAGTGAGTCACATAATGATTCACTTGACCATTGTACTGAAAGATATTTTTCATTTTTGTTACTTTGAAAGAAAGTACACAACGTTTTGATGATTATCCAATAAACGAATTCACGTTTTCATTTTTTGTTTGTACTTTGTACCTGACTACAGAAACCAGCACATGTCTAGTTGTCAACTACCCATAATGCGCATGCGCTAGTTAGTTACTGTTCCGTCCTAGTTCTTGGAAAGTACTTTCAGGGGTGCGAAACCTTAATTTTTTAATTTGGGTTACGGGTTCAGGTTATTTTTTTTGTAAAAATAATGGTTAGGGTTATTTCGGTTTCTCAAATTTAAAAATAAAGGTTATGGGTTATTGATTATGGTTTGCCTGGAAGATTTGGGTTATGGGTTATGGTTTCGGGTTACGGTTATAAGGGTTATACCATCAGAAAAACTACATTTTTGTGATGTATTTTTTCTTGGTACATAAATCGTATGTTGCTTGAGTATGAAGTCAGAATTTAAAGTCAAATTTTTTGGGGATTGGGCAATTCGATTCTTTATTTTAAAATTAAAACGTAAAAAAACACTGAAAAAAAGGGGAGAAAAGGGAAAAATGAGGGGGAAAACATGGGAAAAAAGGGAAAAAGCCGTAACCGTAACCCAAATAAATTTGAAGGGTTATGGGTTACGGGTTATTTCTGCTCAATTTTATTTCGGTTATGGGTTATGGGTTTTCTATTTCGGTTTTTGTTTCGGTTATGGGTTATGGTTATTTTTCTAACTCAAAGATAAGGGTTATTTAGGGGTTACGATTAAGGTTACGGTTACGGTTACGGTTTGGGTTCGCACCCCTGAGTACTTTTCAAGCCTAGGACTAGAAAAATAACGCATAAAACCGTGAAAAAGAGTTCATTTAAAATTGAAATGAAAAGTGTTACTTCCAGGCCAGAAAAGAATAACGAAATACAAACTTTCAAGGTAACAAAAATGAAAAAATCATTAGCAAGATTACAAAACACAAATCTTGACAAAAAAAATGACACGTTAAAAAACACTAATGTAAAAATATGTATTACTCACTGGCATACGAATAGCGAATACAATCGAATCCACCTGAAAGCTCCAACTGTGGCACTCGAAACCAAACTCGCTGAAAATAAAACCATTGATTAAAAAATAAGGAAAAATTAAAACAAATAATGAAAACGTTGAATATTTTTACAAAAAAAAAATTAAAAACTGAAATGAAGCAAACAAGCAAAAATGATCTAACTTCAAAAATTACAAACATATCTTAAATGAAACAATGGCACAAATTTAAAAAAATGAAAAACGTAACCACATTGATTAAAAAATGGAATTAGTACACTTCTTACATGTTCTGCGATTTATTTGGAAGTTTGAACCTTTGGAAATCCTAAAAAAATTTAACGTTTTCAAATGTTCACAAAAAGAAAAACTAGTCAAACTAGATTAATTAGAAATAATAGGTATTGAAGCCAAATTAACACTGACCGAACAAATAGGTAGCGAGTGAAAAAATAATTTAAAAGATATTCACAAAAATCAACCAAAAAAATATGTAACAATGAAAAAAAACGATTTAGAATTAAACACAGTTATGAAAAAACAACACTTGAAGTTTAAAATTAAAAAAAAAACTAATTAGAACCCGAGCATTGTTAGAAAAAAAATCAAGCACAATCACAAAAAAATGACTAATTGGGTGATAAAGAAAGTTATATGGTAGCAGAGCTCTTAATCAATCCCATTGCCTTGAAACTTTGTTGCTCACCATAATATTACTAAAGAATACCACTCCCCTGAAAAGAACTGCAATCAAAATTGCTAACCATCTAAGGAAAACAGTAGCCAATTTATCGCTCAACATTAAGATCACCAAAAATCTGCTGCCAGAGCTTAGAATCCTGGAGAAATTGCCGAGAGTCACCGCTGAATTCCACAGATCCTCAAAACGCTACTAAAAACCTCAAATAAAATCGCCAAAGTTGTCCCCTGCTTCTATTGTCACCACCTCCATCTTGCCAAAACTGCCATTAGCACTTATGGGAACAGGAAAATATTAAATTAATCACAAAGCATTATATGAACAATAGCACATTGTTGAAAAACATAGCTTACCTGATGGTAATCTCCGCAAATGCAACCAAAGCCGCTACCATTTGCTCCCCCTCCCCAGATGTCCTGAAAAAGTCCAACATTTTGCTAAAACCAACATCAGGACCTATAAGTAGACAAAAATCAAGTGTGCTAAAGCAGCACAAAAAACGGGTAAACAACAATACAATGAACCAAAACTAAAATCTTACCTTGATCAAAGCCAACACCACCAGAAAACTATAATATCACAGGGTCACATTCACATGGCCACTGTCAGATGAGCTATAAAGGATTACAATTATTCAAAAAGCAAATTGCATTAATTGCCAAGGATATTTCTTACCTGGAACTCTGTTGATCAAGAAAGCAAATATTGAAAACGTCACAATTAGCATTATTTTTACTAATTGTCAATTATATTTACTTGTTTACATAGGTACTTACCTTATCGTTTATCCGCTTCAGTTTATGTTTATACGTATACCCATTTGTAAACATCTTTGAAGGGTGAAGGAAATGTGCCTTCAAGTGCCTGGCGATGTCTCTCCCCTGTGTTTGTTCTCCAACTAAAAAATGTTGAAATATGGTTGAAATAGTCAACACTGAAAATCAAATTTAAGATTACTTAGTTAAGTTAGGTATTGCCATTCGAGCAACACTGCTTTTAGTTTTTTAGTTTTTCTTTCTGTGCATCTCGAATCATCTTGAGAATGCTTTTTTTATGATGTCGTTTTTATAATGTCATCTTTATTTTTATTAATTAAATAAGTTTAATACAGAATATGAGTTGGTTCATTTCGTGATCTTCAACAGGTTATGGGCCCAGTCCCGCCAAGTCGTTTTAGTCATTTGTAATTGTATTGTATTTGAGAATTCGTAGATTTATGATTCGTGTGATTAGTGTACTTGTTGCATCATCATGGAGTCCGGCCCTAACATTCCTCGCCTAAAAGGTAGAGAAAATTATGCAATTTGGAAGTTAGTAATTGATACGGCAGTGGATGCGGAGAGTTATGTAACGAATCGTAAAGCAGGCTACATAGAATCCAAAACCAAGCAGTTAATTGTTTCATCAGTCTCAGAGAAAATCTTGTACTCGATCTCGGAATGTGAAGACAGTCAAAGTATGTTTAACAAATTAGAAACGCTCTATGGTAATCGAAAGGAACATCTGGATGATTTGCACACTCAGTTTCAAACGTTTGTTTACAATGATAAACAATCAGTCCAGGAGAATGTTGGGAGGCTAGAGAATATCAAGCTGCAGATAACAGGCCTACGTGATACGATCTCAGACAGTGCTTTCAGAAGCAGATTGATTAATTCGTTGCCGAAAAGATTCAGTAGCTTCAAAAGTGCCAGTAACCTGAATAAGACACTGGAAATCGATGAAGTAATCACCGCCCTCATACTAGAAGACACTCAAAATAAGAATGATAATAGCTTGAAGGAAGAAGATGAAGAAATCGAACGAAAAACAAAATCGATGGCTTTGGTTTGTTGCTGTGAACATTCTGGTCAAAATCAAAACTCGAAATCTGAAGGTAACTTGGCTACAGGTGTCTCTTGTAATTACTGTAAGGAAACAGGCCATTCAGTTTCCAACTGCTCGAAATTAGAAAGAAGGAGAAATGTTATTTGTCACAAGTGTGGTGGAAAAGGGCATTTTGCCAAAAACTGTGAGGAGAAATTAGAGAAGGATAAGGGAAAGAGTAAGACTGTATTTTTAGCATGTTAAATTGTACTGTATTAGATTAGTTTAGGTATAGAATTCAGTATGTTTCTTTAGAATTAGTATCAGAATTTTGTCTTTAGGATTTGATCTTTAGCGATTTGAATTGAACTTTAGTGTTTTGAATTGAACTTTAGTGTTTTGAATTTGTCAATTTTCAGGAATTTGTATTTGATCTTCAGTAATTTGTAATTCGATCTTTAGTGATTTGTAATTTGAACTCAAGTGTTTTGTAATTCATACTTTTATATTTAGCTTTAAAAAAGAATTTCAGCGTTTTGAGATTGATAGTTGATACTTTTATAATTATCATTGGAATTTAAGTGTTTATTTTAGAGATATTTATCAAATTTACCATTTGTGGTGCTCATTTATTTGATATTTCGATCTATATTTAGTCATTGTACTCAGGGATTTAAAACTGAAAAAACCAAATAACATAACCGAAATCGAATAACTTATTCAATTTTTGTAATGAATTAAACGAATAACTTGAACTAAACAATTATTTTGCATGAGCGTAACATAACCCAACCAAATGAAGAACCAAACCCAATTTTTTACATGTAAAATGGCCAATTTTGAACTGAACAAATCCATAACCGCTCAACTGAACGATTGAAGTTTAAAGAACAAATGAATTGATAACTATAACAAAACAATTTGGGGTGAACGTAACGTAACTGCAACGTAAGAACTAATCAAACCATTAGGTTTAAATCCCTGATTGTACTTGAGATTGTTTTTCTTAAGAGCTGTTTTCCAAAGTGGCCTAAGTCAATTTTTGAAAAAAATTACTTAGTCAATTTTGAAGGGTCATAGCTCTTAAAGATCAAATTTTTGGAGATCGAGACTTGCGCCACATTTTTGGTAAACCACTGTACAATACATTTACTTTGGTAGCAGAAAAAATGCTTCAAAGGCATACAGTACAAACGTATTTTTCGTTTTCTGAAAAAAATTTCTATTGTTTTGACTTAGGCCACTTTGGAAAACAGCTCTAATTTTGAACTGAACAAATCCATAACCGCTCAACTGAACGATTGAAGTTTAAAGAACAAATGAATTGATAACTATAACAAAACAATTTGGGGTGAACGTAACGTAACTGCAACGTAAGAACTAATCAAACCATTAGGTTTAAATCCCTGATTGTACTTGAGATTGTTTTTCTTATTGTATTTTATATTCGTTTTTCATAGATGTATCTTATCAGTTAGTACTTGGATTTATTGTTCAAATTTGATTTGTCATGTTGAAGGGAGGTGTTGAAATATGGTTGAAATAGTCAACACTGAAAATCAAATTTAAGATTACTTAGTCAAGTTAGGTATTGCCATTCGAGCAACACTGCTTTTAGTTTTTTAGTTTTTCTTTCTGTGCATCTCGAATCATCTTGATAATGCTTTTTTCATGATGTCGTTTTTATAATGTCATCTTTATTTTTATTAATTAAATAAGTTTAATACAGAATATGAGTTGGTTCATTTCGTGATCTTCAACAAAAAATTTTGAGCTAGAAAATGCCCCGCCAAAAAAAAATACAGAAAAGAGACGATGACTACCTCAACATCCTAATTGGCGATGCAAAGCATAGTGGCTGACATCTGGTGGACTTCCATGCAACTGACAAAACGGTGCTCCTGGTCGAGTTTTAACCAACCAGAGAAGAGGATTCGATGGTAACATTCTGTTATGTTTTGGCATTAGCTGATTAATTCAGACTGGAGGGGTGGTGGTTTATCACTACAGCATCACCTTTTCAACACCAATACTAGCGAACCTCACGAATGTTGCATCGTGAATTGACCCAGATGACATACCCCAAAAAACACCCAAACATAAGTACTATAACCCCACAATTTACATTTTCAGATGGCCCCCAGAATCACTCTTTCCAAAATATATGATGAAACGAGAAATGAGCTGGCTGCCCTACAAGACGAGATAAAATCTCTGAAACAGAAGAATTTGGATCTTCCGGGCAAGGTCCTCCATCTCCAATTAAAAAATTTTGAGCTAGAAAATGATCCACCAAAAAAAATAGAGAAAGGAGACGACAACTACCTCAACATCCTAATTGACCCAGATGTTATGTTTGACAATATCATTTTAGAACCCTTTTACAGCCTCTACCCGCCAGCCAAAGACATCAGAGTAAATTTCGTAAAAAATGACAAACCCTCACCTCGCATTATCATCAAGGGACACTTCTGGTATGAAATACAAGGCAACTCCATTACGTCCTATTTTATGGACTTTCTCATCTTGGGTGATGGATTAGCAAAAAGTATCGCAGATAGCGATAAATCCCCTGATCTAAAACAATTTATAGATCTATATGCGCAGGGAGATAAAAACATGGAAGAATTTACAAAAGCAACCAAAATTATGCAATTACCATCTCAACAGATCATTCTTGCAGCAGGATGGCATGACGTACAGGATCTCCTGAGAATACTCAATACTTCAGGGGCTCTGCTCCAGCTGTATGACACCTTATCTGGATTAAGTGTCAAGAAAATTCTCCCTGTGCCAATTCCAACGAATTTTCCTGGACCAACCGGCAGATTGTACAGCGATAGAGTATGGGCTCTGAATAACACAATAATGGATGGGGTCTCCAATGATATTGTACCGAAGTCAACCCTTCTCTTGAAAGCGTACGAAAACTACCATGGAAGGACCCTATTTTTGACACCGCCCTACTTCCAACCCCACTGGGATCTTATCGAGCTTGTCATCAATAATATACACGACACCATTTCGGATTAATATATAATATATTTTTCTCCATATTACTATATCTTGGTCCTTCTCTGGTTAGGACAGCGTCATTTTCTTTATCACTTATTATGTCTTGTTTGTTTATTTTGTTCCTTATTGTTTTTTTATGTTTTTTTTTACTTTCAGGCCATGAACATGGATGGCAGACACAATCGCCAGTTGCACCCTCAGGCCAGGTACCCACAGCACCAGGAATTCTCTAGGGTTTCCCTGGTGTTTGAGGGCACCCACACTTGTTGGAGAAAACATCATATCCTTCGCCCCTTCAGTGCTTCAGGGCTCGGTACTCCGATTTTGGGGCATTGAAACGAAGGAAATGCGCCTTGGAGTGCCTGGTGGCGTGTCTCCCCTCCCCTTATGTTTGTTGCACCACAACATGCGTTTGTTTTTATGTTAACACATGTACCACAGACTGGACAGCTGGTCCCATGTTTGCGGTGTGCCTGTTGACTTCCATATTTTCAAGATTTTTTTTAAAATTTGTATTCATTCCGTTTTTTGTACTCGTACTGTCATAACTCTTATTACTCAATATCATGTTCTTTTTATTATTGTACTACACTGAAGTGCTGTGATCCGTGGTTTTCATTTCTTCCTGCATTTTGTTTAGATGTTGTTTCAGTGAGATTCCCCTGTCAGAGTCTCAATATTCCATCCACTGCTTTTCATATTTTCTTCACCCGGACTATCACAGTAACTAGTTACCTGGAGTGCCAAGTGAGCAACGTTGTTATGGTAATATGTTATTACATTGTCACGTTAACTCAAATTTTCTTCAGTCATTCTTGTAACCATAAAGTTTGTTATTCATTGTTCTTTAATTCATAAATCACAATTATATGTGTAAACCTTTCTTTCCTTTGTTTATATGTGTAATAAGTGCTAAAAACTGATTTCAATAACTATTGAAAAAAAAGGAAAATAAATTTTTCAAAAATATGTATCAATTACTTACCTCATTTTTACAAATTAAAATGTTTGAGGTTAGAGGTCTGCGCCGCCGGGTTGCGCCGCCGCCGCAGCCAATTTTCTCAAAATTTTCAAGCCGTCACCAGACGAGGCGTTCGGTACAGGCATTGTGAAAAAATTTTTTTCAAAGGCGCATGCGCAAATACTTGTTATTTTTTCTATTTTCAATCATTTATATTATCACTATCTGTCAGGGTCCGGAACCATTTGAAATTTTTTTTTTGGTGCTTCTGGCGCTGCTCTTTAACCTTTGAGATGAAATGGTTCCGGTTCTGGTTCTAAAGTGGTTCCATAGTCAGTTTTTTTGGTGGGGTTCTGGTTCTGGTTCCAGGAGTCAAGAAAATTTAATGGTTCTCCTGGTTGTGGTGTGGTTCCAATTAGTACTGGTTCTCCCGGTTCCAAGTGGTTGTGGTGCTCCCAGTTCCAGTCATTTTTTTTGTTTTTTTTTTTTACTTTCAAAATAACACATCAAAATTTGACTAAACTTCAATTTTGAAGTCAAATTAAGATCTGCGTATAGTTTTGTAATTTTATCAAATTTTTGTGAAATAATTGAAATTTGAATAACTAGTTTAAGCAATAATAAATCAAGGTTGGGTTCTGCTGCTGCTCTTGGTGCTCTTAAACTATTTTAATCTAGATAAAAACTGGTTCCGGTGGTTATGGTTAGTTTCAAAATTACTTCTCCCTGGTTGTTCCCTTTATTGGGAATGGTTCTATAAATTTTTTCAACTGGTTCTGGTGCTGGTTCTCATTTGAAAATTCGAAAAAAGTGGTTCCCCTGGTCTTTTTTTGGTTGTTCTCCCAAGTGGTTCCGGACCCTGCTATCTGTCTCATATCGTAAAAATTCGTCATTTGTTATTTATTCCTAAATAAATCAAATAAAAATACACCATTTGAATTCGGTTTCTTTCTTTTCACACAAATGAGTACAAAATATAAAATTCTAAACTAAAATTAGTTATTTATCACGTACCTACTTTGCACCTGAGGTAATTGTTATATTATAACAAAATTCAAAAGTGAATTGGCCATTAAAATAACTATAAAGAAGAGATCAATACTTAGTAATTTGAAGTAAGAAATGACTTATAACTAGTTACGAAATGTGTAATACAGCCGTACATTCATCTCAAAGATGAGAATTGGTAACAAGTTATATGAATAATATAATATTATCACATTGTCTCGATAATTACGAACTGTACAGTAACATAGCACTAAATATAATATTTGTAACTTTGGTATGTATGTATGATCAAATCTAGAAGGTATAAATATCAATGCAGTAAATGTTCATTCTCAAGAATGAAGTCGAGATTATTTAATTCAACGGTTGTGGGTTTTCGAAGTTCATTACAGTTGTTATTTTTCTCACGTTGTTTCTTTGTAGATCTGAATGATTCCAATCGTTTTTGTTTTTCAATATTTTTATTCGCTGACTCACCTTCAGATGTTTTCATTGGTTTCAATCTTTGAAGCTTTCTACCCAAAATGTTCAGCTGTCTGTCGAATGTGCGGTTCAATTCTAAATATTCTTTCTCCGACAAAGTGGACAACGTCTTAGGTTTTGTTAAGTATCCTAGAACAGTTTCAGCTTTTGTTCTAAGCTTTTCAGCATATTCGTTATCATTAACAGCAGTCGTAGATTCAATAAATGGCTTCAAAATAACGATCTCTTCTTCAGGAACTGGTTGTTGAACAACAATTTCCTTCGGCGCCGGAGTTGAAAGATATAAAACGACTGAGTGAATATGTTTGCAAATATTACTCTTGATTAAGTAATCGATACAATCACATGAGAAAGTATGTATGCAGATTTTCGGAGTACATTCTTCACAGATTACAAGACAATTATTTCCGCATACACGTATTTCGGGCTGTAATAACTCAACTACATAGTTAATTTCTGAATTCGTGAAAGATTGAACATGCCACATATTTGGAAAATTATCATCTGCATTTGTAATATACTGATTCCAATCACTTGTTACAGCTTTCTGACGACTAGCCAATACGTTTTGAACTAACGCTGGACGTTTTTTCTTGGCCAATTTCCGCAATCTTCGAAATGAACAATCTCTTGTAAATTTCATCAACGCATCTATACATCGATCCAATCGTTTATTTTTTTTCCCGTTGAGGTAGAAGTACTTGACGATTTTGTGAACAGATTCCAATCTCATATTTGTGTTGATGTGACAGTCTCTTCTGTAGCAGTATGCCCAACACTCCGGACGATTCGCTTAGTAAGTTTTGAAATACTCGGCAAAACTCTTTGTATTTGGGTCAGCTAGGCTTTGTAGAACAAAATTGTGTAAGAGTATTTTGAACTTGGCGATATCCACCACTTGTAAAAGAACTCGTAGGGCCTTATACACAATTGCACGTGTTTTAAGGTCAACAATTTTACTTTGTAAATTGGTTCTCCAGGATTTATCAACATGACAAGCACATAACAAGCGGTGAGGAACTGGACCCATCACTTTTATCCATGCATTATAAAACGCCGGATCGTTGTCTGTCATAAATACGTTTGGGTGAATATCCCCTATGTTCGTTTTTACTATTTCATAAAATACTGAAAATGTGTCGGCATCTTTTCTATTCGAAATGAGGAATGCTACCGGTATGCCATTTCCATATTCATCCACTACTAATAGAGTTGTCAAATGAAAATCATACTGATTTACTCCATGAGTCGTATCTGTACAAACAATTCCATTTCCAAATTTTAAAAGCATTTCCTTTTGGAATTGATTGGCTATAACCAATACAATATCTTCGGCTGTCAATCGGTTATCAATAAAGTTTTCTCCTTGACGTTTATAAAACAAAACCGGATTCAGAGCTTCTTCATTCACTGAGGCGACTTTAGTAAACCAAACGTCTACACTGATTGCATCATTTGAATGAGCTTTCCATGGATTTAAATCAAAATCGCGAACAATATTTCGTAGTTGTTGTTTTTCAGTCAATGCAATTGGGGAATTGATATCATGTACGGAGTTGTAGATCACGTCTAATATTTCATCAAATGGAACTCAGACTTTTAATTTTCCTAAACAGAATAAATGAATAGTTCGTTTAGTTGTTAAGTATATTTATGTTGTATTATAAATAAAATTCAATATTTTTTACCGGCAATAATAGCTTTCTCATCTTCTGTTAGAACTAAACGTCCGATATTGTCGTCATGTCCAATATGAGTACTCACAAAGGTAACTTCAATTGTACCAGACCCAAAGACTTTATAAATTATCTTCGAAGGGCAAGCATTATTAATTTTATTGGAACCTTGGCTCTTTATTCGGCGTTTGCGGGGCTCTGGAGCTCTAAAACGAACTTTGCCATCATGATGGCAGTAGAAGTATTTCACAACGACTGATTTTTTTTAAAATTTCTTTGCGCCTGATTGTTGAATGTATCGGCAGTGGTTCTCAGCTTCAATACCTTTTTTCCATGATTCGAACTCTAGGAAATTATTGATGAACGAAAACAATTAATAATAATCATACAAGCACTATGGATATATACTATATAAATTAAACTTACCATTTACAGATGAAAAATTGAGCGTTTCGGTAACAATTTTTTTATTATGTACTGAAGTCAGATGATTAATAAGATCATCTCGACTATGAAATAGTACATCACACAGTTCACATGATATATTACATTTTGATGATTTTGGCTGACTGGTTCCATTAATATGACACGTAATAATATGACGTTCTAAAATAAATCTTTTAGAGCTTTGAAAACTGCAATGGTCACATTGCAGACAAACAGACGAATTCATTTCAAACTTTAAAAGTAATTATACGAGAAATACATCGTGAGTAATTGAAAATACCCCAAAAAACGAATGATAAGACAACGAATTATGAAAAAAACACAAGTATTCGCGCATGCGCCTTTGAAAAAATTTTTTCACAATGCCTGTACCGAACGCCTCGTGTCGCCAGCCGTATAAATTATGGCTGAGCCGCCACCAGCCGCCGTCGTTTGAACACTCGTGTAGAAATGTAAATATTAAAAAATGAAAACAATGACAATATGAAAATTGTACAATTACTTAACAGTAAGGTAACACTTTAATAGGAAAATTGCCCATTAAATTGATAACACTTAGAAATAAGTAATTAATATAACTGCAAATAACAAAAAACAAAACAATTACCAATAGCTTAGCACCAAAATGTAAGTGAAACAAAAATGTAAAATAACAAAACAGTAAAACAATGACATGGAAATTGTATAACTTAAAAGTAAGATAAGGTAATACTTCAGCAGGAAACTCGCCTGTTAAATTGATAGCACTTGGCGATAATGAAAAATGTTTAATACTTCACTCTTGAGAAATATGAAATACAGTTATTCTGACATTGCAAATGAAACAACTGTGAGACTTGCAATTTCAATATAATATAAAAACTAAAAACGATAACTTTTCATTTCTTTTTTAAAATAAAATTAGTAAGTTCCCTGAAGGTGTTGGCAATTACTTTATTTGCAATTGCATTTCTTTCCAACAACTCTATTTCGCGAGAGTGTAGTTCCAAAATTTGTTCATTAATACACTTAGGAGGAATCTTCTTATTTTTTTCTTCCAATCCTTGCTTTGATGGCACAGTTGGTGCTGGTGTTCGTGAAATTTGCAGGTTGCTCTGGCTCACCAGAATTTTCTTAACTGCATGAGAAGTAGTAACTTTAGGTATATTTACCATTAAATTTTCCTGCTTCTGTGGGACAGCTAATGGGAGTGCTTTTGAAATTTGCAGGTTGCTCTTGCTCACCGGAGTTTTCTTCACTACACGAGTAGGAGTAACTTGAGGTGTATTTACTATACAATTTGAAATGAGAAAAGTGAATCATTGTACTTCAAATTCAATATTATAAGACATTACCAACAAACATTACCCTTTATTAGTGGATTTACTGCACTGCTTGATGGAATTTGTTGCAAAGCGCGATCTATGTTATCTTTAATTTCATTATGTAGAGTATTTTCATTTTCTACTCCTACATACTCATATTCTTCCTCTTCATCTTCTCCAACTCTGAATTCATTTACAAAATAATGGCCCTCCACTAATGCTCTTCCACCGGAAATTGCTATGATACGTTGCTTTGTGGGGCTTAGTAAATGGAAAGATAGCCCCTCACCACCACCAGTTGCCTTAGTACTCACAGCTAACCTTCTTGCTGCTGCCTTAGCTTCTGATTTCATATCTTGCCAAGCCTAAGGATGATGTAAATTAAATATAAATATTACAAAAGCAAAACAGTAAAAGAAAGTGAGCCCTTACTTTCTTCCATTTGGTTTCATCCCTTTTGGGACCAAGTTTATTTAGTCTGAGTGTTATTTGATCCCAGTCGTTTTGCTGGTCTTTAAATGTATAACTGGCATTTAATTGAGTTTGCACAAGTTCCGGATTCCTCTCCAGCAGTTCGATTAGAACTGCCTTCTGATGTTTATTCATCCTCGGTGCCCTTCTTCTCGTTTCTGTTTCATCCCTATAAGTAAATCGGAATTCAGAAATGAGAACAAGGAGTTTTTAAAAAAAAATGAACAAAAGCATTTCATTAACTAACATGCATTTGTACTTACCCCATATTAATTGTGAATTTCTTTCAAACACTAAAATCACACAAAGTATACCTAATTATTTTAAGAAAAAGAAACAATTTTGGAACTGAAAAATCGCGGGATTAGAATTTAATTATTTATCATCAATATGAGAATTTTCTGGGCTTTTTGTTTGAAATCCAACACAAAATCACTTAAAATCATACAACTTATACCTAACGAATGCTAACGAGTGGTCTAGACCAATCGTAAAGTTAACGCTCTTCTATGAACTATAACGAACGACTTAAAGAAGAGAACGAATCATAACGAACTTTATAGCGTTAAGGACGTTTCGTAATTGGGGCCCAGCCATGGCTTAGCCAATCACTGTTACAATAGCAATACCTCATCTATACATCTCGGTCACTTTTTTCATCAAAAATGTCAGTTTTAGTGACTTTTGCTCACTTTTTCCTCTTTCGACGTCCAAAGCCCTCGTTTAAATTTTTAAAAAATCAAATACTTAATTGAAAAAAATTAAATTTTCGCCATCGCTTCTCTCAGGCTCATTAACTTCAATCAGTTTTTTAAAATGATGGTTTGAATCTTTTCCCTTTCTAGCCCAGACATTTGAATATTTTTTGATGAAAAAAATTACCCTTCTCATTTATCAGAGGACTTTGTGACAATCTAAAATGGAATTTTCAAAAATTTTCAGATCATTTTGGGAGGAGAGGCTTTTTTGGAAATCCAAAAGTAGAGTGAAAAAAGCATGAATTATAATTCGGTTGGATATTAAAAGTATGTAAGTGGGGAGACAGTATGGGTCAAAGAAGAATTTTTAATATTTAACTTTTTAAACGTTCTGCGCTCCTGTACTCTCCTCGCCCACTTTCAACAAATTAAGTCTGATTTTCGTATTTGCTGTTGATCCAGTCTTGTTTCTTGTGATTTTTCTCATTCTAAAAAAAAAACTATGTAGGTATGTAGGTACAGCAATACTAAAAACCTAAGAACGATGCGATGGTTCAAAAAAAAACCTACAAAATTCCTTGCGAAAAATGAAATATGTAGGTCCTAGGTAGGTAAGTAACTTTATTCAATTCACGTACATAAACTATACATTATGATACTGTTTTTAATGGCAAAAGTAAACCATTATTGGCGAGTTTTGCAGAGGGAATAAAGTAATCTAAAGCGGGAATAAAGTAGTCATTATTCCCTGGTGAGACTTCTTTGAAGTGGCTGCACTGTGCACTGATAAACAGACCGTCAGTTTAATTCAAATTACGTGTTGATTTCTTTCTCGCGATTTTCATGTTCATTATAGTAAATTCATTCGTTCATTCTAATTTTTAATTTCGTTGGTTGTAATGGAAGATAATTTTAAAAATACGCCACCTGAATTACAAGACATAGCAATGAAAAATATAAAATTTGGAAATCGATTAGACTCTAGTCGAAAACGTACGGAAATCTGGACTTGTATTACTTACAAGTTGGTATCAATATCAATCAACACTAATATGTCTACTTAAATTATTTGAATATGAATAATGTAGTTTCTTTAAATTTTGGGCTGGTTTTTCAATCCCTAGTTAAAGCAAAAGTAGGGGAAATAACCAGATGGTTAGCGTTTAACTTCGTTTAACCTGTCGCTAATTTCCTCTATTTCTTTTATCAGAAGTGTTGATTGGTATTGATACCAACTTGTAAGTAATATAAGTCCAGATTTCGTTTGATCAGATACTTAATTCGTACCGTGCTTTACCTCTGTCAATTAAGTAAATAAAATGTACCAAATTGAACCAAAAGGATTTATGTACGTGAATTGAATAAAATAGCGTACAAAACTCTGGAATAATGTGCGTAAAATTATAACCTCGTGCGTTGTAGCCCTCGCCTGCGGCTCGTGCTACAATCTTCGCACTCGGTTATAAAATCGCACATTATTCCCTTGTTGTGTAATATACTATTATTAAGAAAATCATATTTTCAAAAAAATAATCAGAAATAAAAACAGAATGAACAAATGAAATTGAAAAGAAAATTGAAAAGTTCTCCAGTGAAAACCCTAATATTCGACATCACTGAAGAGAAATGTCATTTGGGGTGCGTTCAGCTTGAGTTTGAAATTATGTTTACACAAGTTCAAATCATGAACATGTGCAAATTCGTTCATTTTCATTTTGGTTCTGAAAATACAAAGTTTACTGGTTGTGATTTGAAATTCGAACATGAAAAATTATCACATTACTTCTATCATTATCACGTATCGCTTGTGAGTTTTGTATTTTCATATTTTATTTTCGTAATTACATAATTATAATGCACAATAATCAAGAAATAAATATAAATTTGAGCAGGCTGTAAGCTAGTTTGCAACTTTTTTTTATTTCATTGGATAATGATGAAGAGGAAGATGATAGTGAAATTTTTTTTGGCAGAGAGACATCTCCCCGAATAAAAGGAAATTATACTGATGTAATTCTATGGTGGTATAATTTTGAAAAATGTAGGTATTCGAAATTCGAAGTAATAAAGATCTTTATTTCGACTTTTCGACACATGTAGGTAATTAGATCAAAATAAATGAATAATATCGACTTCGAAATTAATTTCTACCTCATGTTCAGATCAAAAATTTAAACGGTATCTCGTATTATATCCAATCATTTCCAAAGAAATAAAATTGTACATTTTTGTAAACGTACAAACCTGCAGTAGCCAGTAAATTTTTGTGAAGTGAGAAAATTTAAAATTCAATATAAACGAACTGAATCTATCAGAAACGAAAAAATCTGATTGGCTATTCTTTGTTTACACACTATTTCAATTTGTGAAAACGCGTTTTCGAGCTCAAGCTGAACGCAACCTTGGTAATCAAATATATTATATTCTGTTGAAAATGCAATACATTTTCTCTATACAGCTTCACTAATGACATGATGAGAAAAAATAGGCAAAAAATGAAAATAATTTTTTTTAATTTGTAAAGAAAACTATTTAAAAGAAGAAAATTTTAAAATAATCACTGGTGTAAATTGTTTTTGTATTCTAGAGAATTCATTCAAAAATTGCTAATTTAAAAGGTCTGTGCAATGAGAGAAATTTCATTACAGAATTCTACGATTGTATATTTTACTAAAATTTTAAGAGTAACTATAAAAATTAACAGTGCCTAATACGGAATCGAACAATCAAACCAAAGGGGGAAATCTTGATCGATTTTTTTTAGATTCAATCGTCTCGTCGTCGTCGTCGTCGTCACCATTATCACCATCAGTGGGGTTCTCGTATTTATTGAAAAGCTCCAATATCGCGTCATCAAAAGACCTGGCATCTTGAGAGAATGAAAAGAGCTCCTGTACTATTTCTCCAACGAATTTTATTATTAGAGGGATTATATCATCATAGTTTTCTTCTTTTAACTGTCTTGCAGCAATAGTGAACGAATGCTGTTTAGCAGATAACGTATTGTTGCATTTAATTATTTTCGCGATGAAAGAACGTTTCAATGATTTAAACTGTCTCTTGGCTTTCTTTTTATCTTTTTGATCATACGAATTTATTCTTTGGTGTATTTTTTCGAATTCTTCAATAAATGCAGGCTAAAAAACAAAAAAAAATAAATACATTTTACAACAAATTACATTCAGGTAGTAGTCCAGTGGAATTAACATTTTATAGGGAAAATAGATTCTAGCGCAAAAATGGGGTCAATAAAACTTCAATTTCCCGTTAGATGACTTATGGTTATGAAGTATGAACAATATGCTTAAATCCAAGAGGGCTGGAGTTACAAATTGAGTAAGGGGAGGGGGTTTCGAATGTAATTCATAATATGCATTAAAGTGCTGTCGCAAACTGTGTATTTCTCAAAAAAAATGATAGTATGATAGTTGGAATAATGAACAAAAAGACCAAAATAAAATTTTAGAGAAGAGGGCAATACAGAATTTACCATAGGAGATGCGCGATGATATTTTGAGGCTACAATACCCCTTTGTGGTGAGGTTGAGTCGACGTTCTTTGGGTCAATTTCATATATTTTGACCCCAAAACATAAATATGTCATTACTTTTGAAATTCAATCACTAGAAGTGCCCCAAATTTCAAAAGAAAAACTCCTCTCTATTTACCAATGAAGCGCTCTGTGGCATAGTGGGCTGGGCTACAGTCTTCTGAACAGAGAGTCGTAGGTTTGAGTCTCACTGTGGATGCAAGCTTAATAAGCTTATGCATGCATTCAAAAAATATCAAAAGTGTGTGTAATTGACATCGAATGCATGCTAAGTACCGAGCGTAGCCAGTCAACGAGGTGAATAGATAAGCACACTATCATTTGAATCAAAAATCTGTAACTGGTTGAGCGACTATGGATAGTGCTCTTCTAAACTCGGGATCATAAAGATCCGACTAGCAAGGAAGGTGTTACCTGTAGATAGTGTAGAAAAGTATGGGAAACTACTACGCAAATGCTCAAAAATAAACCAAAATTCCCCAGGATAGTCACAAAGGCATTATATAACACTATGTGTTGGCCTAACCCAGGAAAATGGGTATGTGACTGCCAACATCCTATATAGTATATCGCACCTCCAGTGCAATAACAACACATCTCAAAAAAAAATTGACCTTCGTATTTTTTCCTGAAACGTGCTCATCTTTGATCAGTTTTCAATTTACATCAAAAATAAAGAAGTTCATTTTTTTTGAAATGTGTTGTTATTGCACTGGAGGTGCGATATGGCACTTTGACGACAATCATTTACCATATTATTTTATAAAAATTAGCTGAAAATCACAGTTTTTTGCCCCCACATTAGGACGGTCCTTATTTATACTGGGTGAAATGTTTTTTGTTTGAATTTTTCTCATACCCCCTCCCCTCAAAGTTGTTTTTTTTTATGAGAAAAATATAATTCCCTGAAATTTTTGGTCCCCGTAACACGTGCCTGTAAGCCCCCAAAATTCCAAAATTTGAAAAAAAATGAAAAATACAGCCAAATGACCAAAATTATTAATTTTTGTGCCAAACTCATTTTAATTACTTACATTTTCATGAAAATTGGATTTAGAAAATTTTCGATCCCCTTCCCTCACAAATAAGTATTCAAAAGAGCTAAAAGCTATGAAGATGGTTAGCTGTAAATGGTCATAGGTCCGGCCCCTTTGACGCAATTTTTTTTTTTAAAAGATGTTTTGTAGGTTAGATTAAAAATCTACCAAGCTAATTTTACCCCAAAATTAAGATCTGAGGAAGGAGAAGCACAAAACCACACTTTGGGGGCCTTGATCCACGGTAGGGACGAAAGCAACAAGTTTGGAGGGGCTGGGTCGTTATATATTGCTCAGGGCATGGTCTTAGACAATTTTCAGCAAAAAAGACCTATAAATAATTTTTCGCCGGGTCCTCCTCCCTTTGGAGCTATATCGACTATATATGTTACAGACACTGTTGTCAATCTAGTCAATGATATCATTGTCTAGGCAAAGTTGTCAATGGCTAAACAGGCAAGACAATGACATCAATGACTAGGCATTGAATCAATGACTGCCTTATCTTAGGCAATGAAGACTATCACTTTTTAAAACCACGTTACATACCTAATACCTATTTATTTGTGTTATTAATCACAGTTTTTAAACAGAGATGTACTCGTAAATCTCTTCCATTATTTTTTTTTGTTATTTTAGAAATGAATTCGTAGTTTTTATGAAGTATTGGCTGCCAAATTATTTTTGCTAAAAATAAAATTTTGATGATTTGGATCCAAATTTATTCCAAGTTCAAGTTTTTTCAATATCCAACTTAAAAAAATTTCCAACTGTAAATATCTTTTAATTTAAATTTTCTCAAAATTTCTCAACTTTGATTCTTTCAATTTTATATTTTGATTACGTATTTTTTTAAATTTCTTTCAAGTAATCCCTAACTAATTGACTTGAAAAAAATAAAACATAACGTCAATTTTTCTTAATTCTTAGAGAACATTTTGAAATTATTGAAAAAAATTGTTGAGTTGGAACAAAATTTTGAAAAATATGAAGTTGAAAAAAAAATTGAAGATCATGGTAGTTAGGAAAAATTTCTAGTAGTAGAATTGTTTCCAGTTTAAAATTTTTTTAATTTAAATTTTCTCAAAATTTTTCCATAAGATTATTTTGTATGTGCTATCACACATTACAGTGCTAGTATAGGCAGATTAGGTACACTTTATAACACACGTATATGTAACAATGTAACAACCCACTTCTATTTCATTGCCTATCATCATTGCCTAAATCGTCATAGACAGTGACATCATAGACTAGTCAAAGTTGTCATAGTCTAGCCAATGTCACCAGGTAAACAACATTGGCTAAAATGCCTAGCCATTGACAACTTTGCCTAGACAATGATATCATTGACTAGATTGACAACATTGTCTGTAACATATATACTAATACACTAATACTATAGGGTGGAGCGCAAAAAAAAAACATACCTCGGATTTTGACCAAATTCGCTGGGGTTGTTGGGTCACTATCGAAGACTACCCAAAAAAATTTGAGCCCCCCCAGGTGAAGTTGGAGGGGAGCTAGGGGTTCTCAAAGGGCACTGCCTTTTGAAAAAAACGTGGTTTTCTGTGTCTTTAAGGTCGAAAAAATGGCGTGAGATTCATGAAACAGCACTGAAAAGGTACGATTTGAGTTTCTACATCTCCCAAGACCATCGCCGTCATCCTCCGATCAAAACTCAGACCTCTACCAGGGGGTCCAAAAGTTGCAGATTGCGAAATTTCTATGTTGTGAAATTTTTTCTGGTCCCAAATTGAATATTTTTACGCCACGCCGGATAATTTCTTTTTTAAATATTTGAAAAGAAATTTAAATTTTTGAGAATTTTTCTTGATCAGTGCAGCCAACTGCAAATCGTGGTATTCAAATTTTTTATACCAGGGCAGCCAATTGTAAATCACAATACTCCGGATTGGAAATTTTATTAAAATGTACGAGTAATTATAATAATATAATATCTCAAGATGAGTACCAAAACGAGTAAACAGCGTGGCGACTCGGCTTCGGGTAACGACGCAACGTTGACAAATGTACAGTGCTGCCAAACATGAATTTTAAGCGGGTTTGTACCTAGAAAATTGATTGATCATTTTCGTCAAACTTGTTAATTTTTTTTAGCCAAGAATGCCGAAAAATTCGCTTTTGTGATGTGTTTGTGTTATTTGTTGAATGTTGAGTAGAATATGATAATTTGTGGGTAGATAAATGAGCAAAAAATATGAATAATTTTTTTTCAGAATCAAATTCTAGAAGTAAGAGTGAATAAAAAATGACAAATATTTTTTTCTAGGGTATTTTGTTATCTTGATTTAAAATTAACGTAAATTCCATACATTGGTGTTTTTTGGATTACAATTGGCTGCACTGGTATAAAAAATTTTACCCATAATTTCTTTGTGATGATTGAAAAACGAAAAAAAACTGTAAATTTTTCTAGCAATAACATATAGTTAGCAACTTCATGATCAGATCAGGACGAATTCCATAAATTTGAATACCACGATTTGCAGTTGGCTGCACTGATCAAGGAAAATTCTCAAAAATTTAAATTTCTTTTCAAATATTTAAAAAAGAAATTATCCGGCGTGGCGTAAAAATATTCAATTTGGGACCAGAAAAAATTTCATAACATAGAAATTTCGCAATCTGCAACTTTTGGACCCCCTGGTAGAGGTCTGAGTTTTGATCGGAGGATGACGGCGATGGTCTTGGGAGATGTAGAAACTCAAATCGCACCTTTTTAGTGCTGTTTCGTGAATCTCGCGCCATTTTTTCGACCTTAAAAACCACAGAAAACCACGTTTTTTTCAAAAGGCGGTGCCCTTTGAGAACCCCTAGCTCCCCTCCAACTTCACCTGGGGGGGCTCAAATTTTTTTTGGGTAGTCTCCGATAGTGACCCAACAACCCTAGCGAATTTGGTCAAAATCCGAGGTATGTTTTTTTATCGCGCTCCACCCTAATCTACTATACAGAAGGTTGCACAATTTTTTACCACTTTCAGGACTCATTTAATCAACATAGGAGCGGGCTAAAATGGTTTTTCGAGTATTTTTCATGAATAATGAATCACTTGGAGGGGTATGGGCACAGAAATTAAAATTTTAAACATTTTTTTTAAAAAGTTGGCATTTTTTCATATTTTGAAAAATGAGGGATATTGAGGGGCTGACAGGCACGTGTTGAAATAAAAAAATAGGGAATTATTTTCTCATAAAAAGGAACAACTTTGAGGGGGGCGCAAAATTGCTCAAACTTGAAAATTAGGACCTCCCTAGTCTACACGCAACGTTAGCAAAAATAGACCTAGGAAAAACGAATACTTACATGGTGGTATGGAATTTCCAAATCTGGTATGTCTTCCCAAAACTCCAGAAAAGCAGACTTTCCCAATAATGGCTTCATGACACCTGTCTGTAACGCATACGCCGTATTTGGCGGCTACACTTGGTACGATTGTTCTTACCATGAAAAAAAAAATTAATTAGAACAAACAATCCGATAAAATGTACATTTACCTCTCAGACACGACCTTTCAAAGTAGAGTGAGGGAATTGTGGAACCTAATGTCCTGATATACGCTGTGTAAAGATAAACTTTCATATAAAACTATAGACAATGGACCATATTTTTTTCCTTAAAATTAAAACAAAGACGAATTAGGTAGGGGTTGTGGAGACTGTCTGTCATATGGTATCGCTAGGACATTCTAGAATTGCGGAAGAAGAAAAGAGAGCTGTGTGTGTAGGCCAGGAATCCATGTTAGTTACCTAAGTACATAATACCGTAATGCTACCTATAACAAACGTATAAAAATAAAGGGTACCTACTTACCTAGGTACAGTTGAAACAGCATTCTGGTCTTCATTATTGTCATTTTTCAGTTTCGTAATTCTCGGATGCGTAGTTAATCAAACTTACAATAAGTAAACAGAGGTAATTTTCGCATTGATTTGAATTATGGTAGGTATATGAGATCAATTAAATGCAGGTATTGAATGAAAATGAACTCGTTTTAACGTAATTCAATAGGTAGCTACCTACAAATCGCGATCTCTTAGTATAAGCATACTCTCTCATTTAAAAACAGTGAAAATGATCGAAAATCACTGGAAAATAGTCAGAATTGCAGCACAGTAATAAATCAGTAAAAAAAATTCACAGAAAGCAAACAGTGAAAAAAATTTCTGAAAAATCAGTGAAACCACTGGAAAGTCAGTGAAAATTCACTAAAAAGGTCAGAAAATCTCGAAAAATTAACGAAAATTCGATGAAAATTAAAGAATTTGGCTGATTTTTTCTACGCTGCAATTCTGACTATTCATCAGTGACTTTTCACCGATTCAAAATGAGAGAGTAAATTATCATACCACATTATTATGACCTCAAATTGTTAATTCATTATGCATCGCGAATGAATGGCATAAAAAATCAGTTTACAGTAGACCATGTTGCTAAGAAGAACATATAAATAAAAATCACAATAGCAATATGCATGGTTACCGGAGAAATAAAGCTTATTTTCACACGTGTGGAGCACAAGAGCGATTTTTCTGGACATTGCAATTCCGTAAAGCCGTATAATTTTCCAGACATTTCTAACATCTGTAAAATCTGTAGGAATAGGAATTAGAACAGTCATTTTAGCTAAAAAAATGTCCTAACCCTAAAAAAGTTAACAGGAAGGAGTTTCGTATATTAGCTCAGTGAAGTAAGTACTTCAGTATTCCCGAACTTCCCTAAAATTGGTGCATATTTAGACCCCTTTTTGAGGGTGAGGGGGTTCAAATTTTGGTTTTTCGGCTATAACTTTCAAAATAATGCATTTACGAAAAAAAAAATAAGAAAAAAGTTGTAGAGAATAAAAAAACAACTTTGTTATTTACAATATTTCCTTAGGATGTCATGGAGAGGAGCTGGAGCTTTGTGAAAAAATCAATTTTGAACATTTTCCAATAATACAAATATTCACCAAAAATTGGGTCCATTGACCTTTAGGAGCGGCTCTTTGGTAT
This sequence comes from Pseudococcus viburni, assembly GCA_033439095.1. NCBI lineage: Eukaryota > Metazoa > Arthropoda > Insecta > Hemiptera > Pseudococcidae > Pseudococcus > Pseudococcus viburni. The sequence goes on along the minus strand of JAVBJF010000115.1, from coordinate 639,226 downwards.
AGTACATACCAATGCCAAAATACCAACGTCCGTATCCGAATGGAAAATTTCGCACTTTTCTTCAAAATTGATCAAAATGAAAGCTTTTTTATCGGAATCTACTCATTTTTGCGTGCTGGGTCCGAATATGGCATCAGAATTCGGATGAAAATTCATTTCGATACGATTTTGGCTTTTTCAAAAGATTCACAAATGCCAAAATACCAACGTCCGTATGCGAATGGAAAATTTCGCACTTTTCTTTAAAATTGGTCAAAATGAAAACTTTTTAATCGAAATCTAATCATTTTTGCGTGCTGGGTCCGAATATGGCATCAGAATTGTGATGAAAATTCATTTGGATACGATTTTGGCATTTTCGAAAGGATCACAAATGCCAAAATACCAACGTCCGTATGCGAATGGAAAATTTCGCACTTTTCTTCAAAATTGACATGGTGTCCACTATATTTCAGAAATGATTTTCCCTGACTTTTCCAGGTTTTCCAGACCTCAAAAATATGATATTCGTAAACCAGGGAGGGGGGGGGGGGGGTAATTTTTTCGCGTGATGTACTTACATCCCGAAATTTTGTATAAAAATGATATAAAATGCATAGGGTCTTACGATTTTTTTTTTCAAAATCACTAGATACTTTTCACGAGATCTTTAGATGCCCTTCTTCGGGTCAAAAATATATTCAAATTCAATTCTGAAAATTTTTCCGCCCATCCAACTCTTCCTCGCCACAAAAATTTGAAAATTTGAATTTATTACCTACAGAAAAAAATTTAAATAAAAAGGAAAAACCAAGTATTCCCACACAAAATTAAGTTTTGAAAAATGAAAAAAATTATGCCAGGGTGTTTACCAAATTGAGCGAATAAAAATTTGGATTTTTCCGGGCTAAAAATTCAAAATTTTCTTCACATTTCATTCCCCCCTCCCCCTCTAAAATGGAAAACACTTTTCTCAAATTTATAAATTCACGCAATCCCTTGCAATTTTTTAGTTTATACCAATAAATGAGACGCAGCCAGGGATACCCGACCATATGTCGGAAAATTTTTTGTTTTGTTTTTTGGCTTTTTAAGTAGTACAGACTTGTACCTTTCGAATAGCGCAAACCGCATTAAAAAAGGTTGAGAAATGAATTTTCTATGATTTTTCAAAGTTTACCAAAAAATGATTTTCAAAAATCAAAGTTTTGAGAAAAACGCAAAACAAAATTTGGAACTGTTTTCAATGAATAAAAAAAAAATTATGTTCTGTAAACGACTTTTCTCTTCGGAAATGGTTTATTTACGTCCTCTTACATCACTTTAGGTCATTGACCCCTTCCAGAAGTTGCCAGCATCGAAAATCGAAACCATACCATATGTCGGGAATCATCTTTTTTCAAGAAATAATGACATTTTTGGTACAAAATTTGTTTTCTTAATAATCGTACACCACTGTTGTTCATTAAAACGAACCTGAAATTACGTGTATTGAGAAATGAAATCATAGTGCAAGTCAAACAACTTTACAAACCAAACGGTGAAAATCATGCTTTGAAAATTAGTGTTCAACAAATGTGGTGTGAATTGTAGAAAGGGGCACCTTATGCTTTTTTTTGGAAATTTGCCAGGAGGGGGGGAAAACAAAACAGAACAAAAATAATTGTTTTTTAGCCCTCTCCAGAAAAAAATTTCAAAAAGCAGAAGGTGACCCTTTCTATAATTCACACCACAAATATCCGGATAATCGCAATGAAGAGTTTCAACGGGAAAAAAAATTGAATTTTCGATTTCGATAATCGATTTTTCGATTTCGATTTTTTGATTTCGATAATCGACCTTTAAATTTTGTGAGGGTTCGTGAAAGAATTTGGGAACTCTCGGAAAAGTTCAACCGTTTTCGGGATGTTTTCGGAGCTGTTCGGCAATTTCCGTGTGATATCCGGATAATCCAAATAGTATTTGGTATTTGGATATCCGGATATTTGTTGAACACTACTACGTTTCAATAATAATGAAAGTTGTAAATTTTAACATATTTTTATAAAATTCCGACATATGGTATGGTTTCAATTTCTCAGGGGCCTTCAGCAAAATTCGTTTTTAACCAAGAAGATGACACTTTTGGGACCTGAACCTATTCTCATATGAAAGTAGAGGGTTCATAGTATACAAATTGATGAAAAAAATTTTTTCCATATTTTTGGTCATTTTTTCTTAATTTGCGTTTTTCTCGAAATTTACTTTTCCGACATATGGTTGGGTATCCCTGGCTGCGTCTCAAATGAAAAAGTGAATGAGAAGGTAAAATATAAATTATTTTATGAAAATATACAAATGTGTTGAGCTCGAGCGAAGCGAGGGCGAAAATTTTTGCGAAAAAAGATCTTCAAAAGATGAAAATTCACCACTTTTCCCTCATTCATGTTCTCCAAAACATGGCCAATTATTTCGATTTTTGTTCCATTCCCTCCCTTTTTTTTCAACATTGTGGTCAAGGGCATCATGACATTTCTTTCTCATTACAACTCATTAAAAAGTAAGTTTCCAAAAAACTTAGGATTAAAAATAAATTCTGTAGAAGGAAAGAGTGTAAATTACCCCGAGCGTAGCGAGGGAAATTTTTTTGGATAATTCATAATTCAATGGACAAAGACATACATTTTGAATAGGTATCAATTTCATTGTACATTACGACCGACAAAAAATGATGAATAAGACAATAATTGGATAAAAGATGTAATAATTTGGCCCGAGCGGAGCGAGGGCGATATTTTTGAAAAATTTATAATAAAATAAGCAAAAAAACATTCTAAATGATTTAAATTTTTTGGGGTTTCAAAAAATTTCAGAGAAAATTCCAAAATTCCCTGACTTTTCCAGACCACCAAAATTCCCTGACTTTTCCCGGTTTTCCAGAGAATGGACACCATGATTGATCAAAATGAAAACTTTTTTATCAGAATCTACTCATTTTTGCGTGCTGGGTCCGAATATGGCATCAGAATTCTGATAAAAATTCATTTGGATACGATTTTGGCGTTTTCAAAAGGTTCACCAATGCCAACATACCAACGTCCGTATCCGAATGGAAAATTTCGCACTTTTCTTCAAAATTGATCAAAATGAAAACTTTTCTATCGGAATCTACTCATTTTTGCGTGCTGGGTCCGAATATGGCATCAGAATTCTGATTAAAATTCATTTGGATACGATTTTGGCATTTTCAAAAGGTTCACAAATGTCAAAAGGCCGAAGTAATGGAAAACGGTCGGCACAATTCGGGACTGACACGGAAACGTAAAATGGACGTAGCGGCGTTAGTGGAGTGAAGAGGGGCCAACTTGAAAACGGTGTAGAAAATAATTTTTACATAGCGTTTATATGGGAACGTTCTATTATTTTACAAATTTCTCCAGAACGGTGGCAGATGCGTAATTTTTTGTAAGAACTGAATTTAAAGTAAATTAAATTATCTTTAAATGCTATTCAAACAAAAAATTACACAAATGTCTCGTTTTCGAGAAATTTTGTAAAAACAAAACGTTCCTGTACAAACCTTATGGTGACGATTTCTTCTACACCGTTTTCAAACGAGCGCACACTAGCGCTACCTGGACGGATGTCAGTCCCGAATAGTTTGTGGTGAATTTTTGAAGTTGAGAAAACGCATCATTTTCGCCCCTTTTGTTGAAACTGAATTGCCGAAAAAATTTCGGAAACTGGGATTGCGACTCAACAATTTGGGTTAAAATGTCACGATCAGTTTAAAGAAATTAGTGAAAATGTAATTTGACCATTTTTGAGCAATTTTGAGCCCAATATTGGATTAATTTTCAAGTATTGTCTAAAAATTGACGTATGGCTTATGAAATAGGGATAAAATTTCACCAAAAACTTGAAAATGTTGACCAACATTTTTTTCGAAAATTTTGAGGTTTCGGGCAGTTTTGGAGTATTTTTAGATAATTGACATTTGACTTATCAAAATGGGATAAAATCACGCGAGCAGCACAAAATTATAACTGATAATGTAATTTTTGTATTTTTGAGTGATTTCTACCTCAAAATCAGGTTAATTTTAAAGTATTTTCCATAAATTGGCATATGACTTATGAAAATAATGTAGAAATTTTACCAAATTTGCTAAAAAAAAAAAAATTGGGCAACATTTCAAATTTTTTGATGAAATTCTACTCTATTTTGATAGGTCACATGTCAAATTTTTGGAAAAAACATTAAAATCAACCTGATTTCGGGCTTCAAATCGCTCAAAAATGCTGAAATTACATTTTCACTTGTATGTTTGTGCTGCTTGTGTAATTTTAACCCATTTTTATAGGTTACATGTCAATTATATGAAAATAATCATACATTGGTCTGTGCTAGAAAATTTCAAAAATAAAATCGACCAGATTTTGAGCTTAAAAATGTTTAAATTTCATTTTCACACATGAATATTTTTGTGCTGCTCGCGTAATTTCAACTCATTTTGGTAGGTCAAATGTCAATTATCTGAAAATACTCATAAATTGAACTGTACTCAAAATTCTCAAAAATGAAATTGAGCAGATTTTGAGCTCAAAAATGCTCAAATCACATTTAAATTAACATCTTCGTGTTGCTCATAAAATTTTACTACATTTTAATAGGTCACACGTCAATTATTTAAAAATATTCAAAAATTGGCTAATGCTCAAAATTTTCAAAAAAAACTCAAAAAAAATTTGGACAACATTTTCATGTTTTTGGTGAAATTTTATCCCAATTTCATAGGTCATACGTCAATTTTTGGACAACACTTAGAAATTGATCCAATATTGGGCTCAAAATGCTGAAAAATGCTCAAATTACATTTTCACTAATATCTTCGTACTGCTCGTGAAATTTTAACCCATTTTGATAGGTCGCATCCCCAGTATCCGAAATTTTTTCGGTAATTTAGTTTTAACAAAAGGGGCGAAAATGATGCGTTTTCTCAACTTCAAAAATGCACCACAACCTATTGTGCCGACTGTTTTCCATAAACTTTGGCCTAATGGGTATGGGATGAATCCATGTATGTGTCGAGGTGGTTTTTTTTGTCCCGCAGACCATATGACGCCAAAGGAGCCATTATTGAGCCAAAAATGGCAAATTTTTGCAAGAAATCGCACATTAAGGGCGCTGGAACCCCATTGAGCACGTTGCCCAAGGAAGTAGACATATATTTGGAGTCAGTCTGTGAAAATTTTTTTGTCCGCGGCCAAATTTAAAAAATGGGAAAAACGGGGATTTTTAAGCTCCCGCCCTCTATTGTGCCAGGGCAAAAATTCAAAATACACTTTTTCGGGACTATGGGACCCATACACATAAAAATCCAACTGATTTTTAGCCCCCCCTCCCTCCAAAAAAAACCACGCTCAATGAACACTTTTTGTCAGTTGGACTGTAGACTACAATTACATACATGATCGTTAATTTACTGAAGCACGTTGAATGATATTCCAGATAAATAAGCACTTCAAAATTTCTAATGTCCTTCGAATCAATTCCAAAATTATGATCGTGAGTTTTGTTTTCATTAGCTTCTGAATTAGATACGTACTACGTAGTAAGGACTTCAGTTCAGATAAGTCGAAAGTGACCCCTATACATGACAGGTCCCTTTTTTTTCACTCATGTTTTATGCCTAAAATGCGACTTCTTCAAAAACTTGGCAATTACGGGATTGACCTTAACACATCAAATTTTCATTTTTATATCTCAAACACCAAAATTAATAGTAAAAAATTCTCATTACAATCAAACTAGAACTACAACCCAAGCTACAAGCTACAATCTCTACAATCAAAAAAAAAAAAAGTTCAACATACTAGTTCACCTTCTTTCACATCAGAATAAAAAACGCTAGTTGCAGAATGGAACTGACGCTCACGTCAAAAGTCAATTACTAATTTTAAAAATCGGCTGAATTTTTACGAATACAAAGCCAACAAACAAACTAATTACAAAAACATATTTCCTCAAAGAAATTTTCAAAAATTGCACGCGAATTTTGCCCTGAAATCGCCCGAATTTAATTAAAAATTCAACTAAACATTGAGCAACTCATCTCACACCTTCACGTATGTACAATGCAATAACCACCCAATTCTCACTCCTCAGAATTTGGTAAGTTTGTATAAATTCGATCATTTCATCACCCAACTTACAGGTTGGTTGAATTCACCCATTCAAAAATCGATTCAATTTGTCTCAGTTTATTCTTAATTCTGTACTTACAGAAAATTGCATCAAAATGCTCCTCAAGTCAAGCCGACAATTGATCCGACTGCCAATGTCAACGATATGCTGTCGCAGTTCAATCAACCAAGCAAAGAAATTGAACGCAATATGCTCACATTTCACTTCGAAATCTCCGTTAATATCTTTAAATTTTACTCGCTACTACAGAGTCAGTCAAGAGAAAATAAACGATCACTGGATCGGTTCGAAACCAGGAGATGGCCTGATCAGAGGCCGAGGAGCGTCTTCTCTGCAAAATTCTTATATCACTAATTTCATCACCAGTAATGAAACAGCAACCGATGAAGAATGGAATAAACTTAGAGAAAAGGTGCTTCAAGTAACTCTGGGTAGTTTCAACGAAACCAATATTGATGGTAAAATCCTCGACTGTTGTTACACCAATAATAACTTCAATTTAGCTCGAAATTACGTAAAATACCTTAGAAACGTCGGTAAAAAGTACAACGCTTCTACCGTTTGCAATTTTATCAAAATATGTTACTTAAATCGAAAAATTTGTACAAAAGAAGATTTCGCCAAGGTGGACAAGTTTACTCGATATTTATTAGCAAAATATAAAATATTTGATCAGATTGTAGGAGAAGCAATAGTTAAAGGATTATCTCTGCAAGGAAACTGGCAAAAGTGTGGGACAACTATCGCAGAAATGAAAGATTACCTAGAACCGAATCCAGAAACGATTAGCGCCTACGCGACCTGTTTATTAAATAACGATCAAATTGATAAAGCTTGGTCAGTCATGACAAATGCCGCAGAGAATAAAATTCCGCTTCGTAATGATGTATTTCTTGCTTGGATCGAGTTAGCTAAATCAGATCCGAATCGTATTGAACAATTATTCAAATTTTTCCAATTAAGTAACGTTATTCCTAAGAAAATAGTCTGTGATCATTTAGTATCAGTTTGTTCGCAATTTCCGCCCGAGAAAAGATTCACCGGAAATTATGTTTCGATTAGTAGCAGGTCAGTGGAATTATTTTTTCGGTTCGATGAGTATTTCTCGTTACTAATTTTAGTCTGTTTTTCAGTGGCGAATGTCCGAATTGCGGAGGAAAACTGCAACGATGCAATATCGACGAAGAAGAATTCAAAATACTTCGCGACGAATTCCTGAATCGTGTTTTAATCAGAGACGATATATTCAAAAACACCAGTCCGCAAGAATTGAAGGAATTTTTCAAAACTGTCAAACGTAATGCTCCGTTCGACATTGTTATCGATGGATTAAACGTCATGTACATGAGTGGCACCCTTAAAAGCGAACGCTTCTATTCTAGACTAGTAAGGTGCATTTTTTTCACGAGTTGTAAATTTTTTACAGTATTTTAATTCGAGATTTTTTCCCATTCAGCTCACCGAAACAGTCCGCCATTTTGTAGACCGTAATCAAAAAGTACTAGTTATTGGAAGAAAACACATGTATAACTTCACCAAGGAGAATTTATCCTATGTTCGAGCAAATTCCACTCTGTTTCTCATTAACGATTTGTACGAACAAATGCTTCCTTTATCGCGATCTAGTTCGTTTTCTAATGCTGATTTTTGTTCAGGTCCGAAGATGATCCTTTTATGATCTATGCGACAATCTACAGCGGTCCGGGATCATGTTTTGTTACCAGAGATTTAATGAGAAGCGAAAAGTTCAAATTATCTGATGACAAATTAGCCTTGCTGTTTAAAAGGTGGCAGCAGAGCCATCAAATATTCATCGAATTCGTTAACTACGACACGGGTAGACTATATTTGAAGGTATGACGAAGGGGTTTTCAAGTTGAAAGTATAAATTGATATGTTTTCTAATACGTAGTATTGTTACAGAACCCAATTATGTTCGAAATGGCTGCTCAAACTTCGGAATCTGGCTGGCATATTCCTTACCATCTAGATACTTATAGTGGAACTGATGATTATGGAGTACACGAACACTGGCTTTGTTTAAAAAAATAATCTTTCATCTTTTAACCCTTTTTATATTAAAAAGTTTTCCTATTTGTGTTTTACCATTGGGTTAATTTTATTTTTCGATTGGGAACGTTAAATTTTTATTTTACTTTTCGTTCGATTTGCTGAAATCGATGAAAACAGAACAGTTTATGATATCTTGTTATATTGGATAATTTCGTAGGAAAGAAAAAAAAAAACTGAAAAACAGTATCAAAATATCACATCGAAATCACACACTTAGAAAAATACTGTAACGAATACAAATTAATCATTTGAACATTTTAGAACACAAACGACTCATCATCCGAATATTCGAAAGAGTTTTCCAATATTTCTTCCTGAATATGACGATTACAATACTTTCCACAATCACCATCGCAATCCAAAACGTACACTTCACGACTTTCATACGTAGTTTCTTTCAATTGAACCCTCAAACCACATTTTTCTACGAGGTAATCATCACCAAAGGTTTCTCTTGCCCAATCTGGCAAACTGATATACGAACAAAAATCAAGGTAATTTAATCTCAAATCAACTTCTCATTGGTCATAAGAACTTGTAAAATTTCATACCTAGATTCATAACAATTTTCAAACTTGCCATGAGGATTTTCTCGAGTTTCAGCGAACCTGCTACAATCCTCGTTGCAATCCAACGTGTACACTTCACGATTATGAGGTAAAGAGGAGTTCTTGTTGGGTATGGATACTCTTAAATTGCATCTTACTTTAAATGGTTTTTCAGAATTCATATTCGGTCTTTTCCAAATCACCGAACTAAAATATTTATTATGTTGGTATTTTTCAACTAATTAGATAACTTCTGTTAATTCATTGTAATATTCTTACCTTCGTTTTGGATTCGTCGAACTATCGGTCGTTTTACAGCTGTATCGACCACCGGTGGTTTTCTCCTGCTGTCTACGGTCACTGGATCTTTCAAGCGAACCTGAAAAATATATTCAAATGGTTTGAACGATTAGAATCGCAAAACTAATGCATATTTTGATTTTTCTTCCTTTGTATTTTTACGATAAGATTTGATCGAAAACTTACGTAAGTTTTTGTGAGACCGAGGAGTAATAGATTCTTCTTTCACATTCTTTCTCTTATTACTGCTTGAACGAGTACTTTCCTGAAACGAATACGTGGTTAGTTCCGGAGATACACAACTAGGTTAGGTCAGGCTCGCAAATCTCATTCTCTATCATTTGAACTGACAGGATCATTGATAAATATTTTTCATACTTACTCTATCAAAACTATTCTTCGATTTATTCGAATTGGCTTGCTCGGGCGGTTGTAATAAACGTGGAGGACCATTGCCAAGAGATTCTCCGACCGATTTAGCGATCCTTCCGGTAACCAAATTCTCAAAGTTCGTCATGATTTCTGTAGTCGAATCCGGCTGTCGACGCTGTCGTCTCCTTTTGAGGCTTCCGGCGTTTATTTCCAACGTAAACTTGCGGACTTCGAATCCAACGAAAACGTGTTATGAGTGAAATTCACTCTCTGGGACTGAGGGCATGTATTACTACGTTTTATTTCGAGTTGGAAGTAAAGCATTGCAAGTACTTACCTTACATGTGTAAGGAATTGACGATGGCAGGATCGTAATAACGCTGTTGAGGAAGAGGATATGTTCGCAGTCCTTTGCAAAGAAAGTTCATTCACTTTACTGATTACTGAATAATAATTCACAATAAATCACGCTTATTTGGAATCGAAAACGTAAAATTTGTGAAAACTGATATAATTATGAGAACTAAAAAACCTGAAAATTAAAAATTTTCAATTTTTGGTGGTGACATGTCTGTGTTTTGGTAGCAAACCTTACGGTGAATCGATAAACTAAAAATGAAAAAATAAAACAATGCTAGTGGTAACACTGAATGAAAAACATGGACGATGATTGGTCGATTTTAAATCAATGTTGCCAATGACGATATTTTCAAACACAAAATTTCGTTGAGTTTTCATAAAATTCTCCGATAATTCTTATCACCAATGCAGTGATAACGAGGTAAAACCGCAATTTTGAAAAAAATTACATAAATCGAAGAAATTTTTTAAAAATCTGGAAAGTTTTCGAAAACCACTGATGACATTAATCTAGTTAACAATCTGGAACAGAATCTTCCATCGGAAAACCTCTCTGAAGAAATCAACCGTAATGTTTGTCAAACGGAACTTCCTCAACTTATTTCATCCCAGTAAGTTCTTCCCTTTGAGAAACCCCAGGGATCGTAATTTTCATAAAACTACCCTAAAAGAAATGAAATCATTCAACTTCCCGTATCCGGTTCATATATCACCATCGTATCGAAAATGCCATGGCCAGTTTACCAGCGCCGAGTTGAGAGAGAAAAAACAATCTTTGGTGAAGGAAAAATTAATACCGCATTTACGCGAGACCAGTGAAGCCACCTGGGCTCAGAAAACATTGATTTACGATTTCATTTCCAGCAGAACATCTGCAACCGATGAAGACTGGGATATTCTACTAGAAAATATCAGCAGCTTACCAGGAAAATTGAACGAATTCAGTACAGATGGAGTAATAATGGAGCTAATCGCCCAGAACTGGAATTTGAACCTAGCGAAAGATTTCCTACGATTTATGAAGAAAAAAGGAAAAAAATTCAATAAAGTTGTAGTCATCGAGTTTATAAACACGTGCTCTAACTGTGAGGACAGTTTAACAGAAGAAGATCTCAAAGCTATTGGGTTTTTTACCAATTACCTGATTAATAATTTTAAAGTAATGAGTTTAAAAGTAGGTGTGACCACGATTAGAGGATTAGCGATTTTAAACAATTGGAAGAAAAGCATGGAAATTGCTAAAAATTTAGTAGATAATGGCTTTAATATTCCCCCCGCTGTGTATTCGGTTTTGATTATTTGTTTACTGAAAAATCAGCAGTATGAATCAGCTCGTAAGATTTTACGTGAATGTCTCACTAAGCAAATCAGAGTGCCTGAAAATGTATATATCAAATGGATGGAAGTTTTTCAGAATGATCCGAATCGTTTAGAAGAACTATTGATTTTATTCAAAGAATATAACATCATTCTGAAAAAATCCACCTGTGATTATTTGATTCGATTTTATTCTCAGCTTCCTCCAGAACACAGACTCGAAGGAAAATTTATCACTCTGAAATCCAAGTAATTATTATACTTATCAGATAACCATTGATGATACGTTGCCTAATTCATTTTATTTGTTATTTGCAGTGGCCAATGCAAAAGTTGCCAAAAAACATTGGAGAAAAATATTCTAATAGAGGACGATTTCAAAGAATTACGAGATGCCTTCCTTAATCGTGTTATAGTTGGTGACGATGTGTTCAAAAATACCACTCCATCGGAATTGCAGTCATTTTATAAAATGGTCCAGACTCATGGTCCTTTTGATATTGTGATCGATGGATTAAACATAGCGTATTGTAAAGGTTCTAACCGACCTAATCATCAGAAAGCTTTGCTGGTTAGTTCGATTACTGTATGAGTTTTTCAAGTAGTTGAAACTTCGAATTATTAAGAAATTCCTGTATGTTTCAGTTAGAAAGAGTAGTTGAGGTATGCTTCAAACATGATAAGAAAATATTCATCATTGGAAGAAAACACATGAAAAATTTTACTCATCACATAATGGAGAATATTTTGGAAAAAAGTCTTATGTTTCTAATTAACGACGAGTGAGTAAATGATATTTGTATTTCGTACCGTGTCTATCATCCATACGTACGAAAAAATGATGTAGAAATCAAAAATTGTTTTTTTCAAAATAGAAAAAATCCGTTCAATTTGATTGTTCTGAGTTCTGAGTAGTTTTACGAGTAACAGAAATTTTGAGTTTAATAATGATCTTATAGCTCAAAAATTAATTTATTGGCTTCTTTAAATTCTCTGTGAAATTTCAACGTAATCTGATACGACACTAGCCCACTTTTGAAAATAATTTCACTTCATTCTCATGGGCAAAAGAAATCTTATGCCCAAGATATATGGTATTATTTTGAATTTGAACATTTTCATTGAAGTCTTCGAGTTCTGTGAGAAATTTCAACTTATTTTAATAAGTCACAAGGACAAGTCTACTAAACTTCTGCAAAATGATTCAAATTGAGCTCGCGAAATTTTTCAGCTTACTTTAGTAGGGCTCAAGTCTACTTGAATAAAACTTTTTTGTCGATCCCATTTTCTAGATTCTCCCTGAACAATTTCAAAAAATGTAAAAATCACACCTTAAAAACACTTTTCGTATGTACTTGAATTTTTAACTAACCTATCTCAGTCCATCTATTAATTTTCGCCAATCTGAATTTATTTTTATAGCTCGGAAGATGATCCTTTTATGGTATATGCCTCCTTATACAGCGGAGCGAATTGCCATTATGTTACCCGTGATTACCTAAGGAGTGAAAAATTCCGTCTTGGTGACTCCCGCCTGATTAATTTATTCAAACAGTGGCAACTCACTCATCAACTTTTGCCAGTTTCTGTATTACACGGCAATCTAAAAGTAATATTCAGTTATCCCATCTTACATGCGAGTTGAATCTTTCAAATAATCACTTTAATATTTTGTTCTAGAATCCTTTTCCGTTTAAATTATGTGTTCAGGAAACTACGCCTGGTAGCTGGCATATTCCTTGCCACGATCGTGATTATAATGAAGATGATCTATTTGAAAGAAGTGATTCAGTTGAGTGGCTGTGTTTAAGAAGATGATAAATGATTTTTCATTGTTTTACTGTCCATTTGTTACTAAGTTTGTTTATCATTATTACGGCATTGGTTTTCTATTATAAAGAAACTTTGTAAAAATCTGACAAACAACTTGAAATTGTTACATCCTTCTATGATTGGAACAAGATTTCGATTTTTTGAAAATGATAGTTTTAAAACCTCTATAGCTAAAATTTCAATTACTCGAGTTCGTATCTCGATTTTTGGAGAATTTTCAAAAATCTGAAAATCCGGGTATTCAGCGAGAATATACTTACGATCTTTTTGAAAAATATACTTTCTATTCTCATCGAATGTGATGAAATAGTATATTATGCAACAAGGGAGATAAAGTGATTTTCAACGAATTTTGAGGTTTATTGCCCGAGCGAAGCGAGGGAAATAACTCAAAATCGTCGAAAATCATTTATCTCCCGAGTTGCATACGATATTTTTCATTGTAGAGGGAGTAAAAGTCGAGTTTGAGCACTCGAGCGATTCGCGAGAGGGAGTAAAAGTAGACTTTTACTCCTTCTACAATGAAAAGAACTTTTCAATATCAATCTTTAAGAATAGATGGGAGATATATAATCGTATTACTGGCTCATACTATATTAATTTTAATACATATAAAACGTTAAACCACGCTTAAACATCATTAAACTAAATGAATAGAAATAGAATCAAAAAACTGAAAAAAGAAACAAGCGAGGTCCGGGGGACCTGGCAAGAGGGTTCCCGGAATAAGTAAATCAGAATTACATAGGTACATCGGAAGTTGCAGCAGCGAATTTCATGCTCATGGGAAAGACGATTTTGTTTCATACTCCGGACGTGGAGTGTGAATTTATATGCTTAATTAATATTAACCCGATTGATTGGTCTTCAAGTTGGAAAGAATTTTCAAAAAATTCAAAACTGGGAAAATGTTTGAATTTCGAGAAAATTGTAGGTTGGAATTTGAAATTGGCAAAAATGTTGGAAAAATAAATACGAAAATGAACAAACTGTTGAGAAAATTTGAAATAAAATAGAACACATTGAAACTTGACGAGAAACGTATATTCATTGAAGTAAGTAAGTAAAAAATGGTTTATTTTCTTCACCAGTTTCGAAAGCTTACCTATTTAAAATTCTTCAAGCACTGAAAACATTCGAAGTAAATTGACTTTGACTAAATCGTTGATGCTGATGTCAATTTTGAGTGTTGAATCTTTATTTTGGATAGGCCAATTTTTGCCTTGAACGTTATGTTATATTAACACATGCTTTATTTAAGAAATTCTTTCGAACTAATAAAAAGTCCCTCAGTCCATAGTCATTTTATCACGATCTGGAATTCAAAATTCACAGATATTCATCATTATTTCAACGCTTTACTATTCCATAAATGTGGTAGTGATTGTAAAAAGAGCCGTTAAATGTTAAAAAATCGTTTTTCGTTTTTTTTTGTTTTTTTGTTCTAAAAACCTTCCTCTACAACCCTACGTAGTTGAAATTGTCCAAAAATCAATTTTAACCCCTTAATTTTTCGTTTGAAGTGAGCCTCCCAACTTCAGAAATACGATATTTCCGAACTGGTTATTGTAACGCCGCTTGCAATCTTATAAATAAATTTTTTTAATATTCATAAATATTCTGTTATTAAACGCGAAGGAAAAAGAAAAACCAATAATAATATAATTAATTCACCATAAATAAAGAAATTAGAGGGAAAAAATACGACGTGATAACATTTATTTCAGTTTTGTTTTTTCGCTTTCCTGACAAATTTCACAAATCGCAGTTAACGGCCCTTTCTACAATCACTGCCACAAATGTTTAATGCCTATACCTACAAAATTTGCCTGATAAAATAAGATACGTCAATTTTTTCATCGAGCTATCAAAAATGAAATTCAACGATTCTACGAAAAAATTTTCAACTCTCCAGTATAAGAATTTTTTGAAATATTTCCAGAAACTGGACACCCCAAACATTCTTAAGACACTTTCTAATGAAAAGCCAAAATAAAATAACTGAAAAATTCAACTAAACAAACAATTATTCTACGAATTCCATGCACCACTTTTCCAGACAGCCTTACAATCTTATCATCCCTCTATGGGCCCAACTATCCCTAATGACATTTGAGATGCGTTTTTGAAAAAAAAACGCATGCGTTTCGGCATACCGACCATGAAACAATTTTGACGCATCACGCCTCCTTTCAATTTTCTTGTTTATAGGTATCTGCTTGCGTTTGGTATGCCGAAAGGTAGCATTAGGTATACGTTTTAATGTGCGTTATACTAGCGTTCGGCATACCGAATGCATGCAGAAATTTGCATTTAGAGTTATATCTCTAAAACTCCTAGTTCAGATTTGCATCGTCATCACATTTACCCCTCCCTACCAATTACAACCATCCTATCTCCTCCACAAAGGCTAATCACTTCTCAACTGAACCTCCCTAAAAAAAACTATAAAATAAATTACCCACAACCTAAAACCCTCAAAATGTCCAATCCATTAAAAATAAATTAAATGTAGGTAGTCGAAGAAACATTGCATGGTTTCCAAATTAATATAGCATGCATCACAGAACATTGGGTCATGACGTCATGAGTGGTCAGTCCCTATATTTAAAAATGGATGCTTTTGTTGTTGGAAGCTCCTTCAATAGATCTGAAACTCGCGGAGGAGGCTCACTCATTCCACTGAAAAAAAATTTTGAACAAAAATTCTTAGAACTAACTGAAATCAAATTTTGTGAATACCAAATTTGTGAGACAATTTCCTCTTCTAGACCGAAATGAAACACCGCCACGCACCTCTTTATAATTAAACATCACAAGCGACGAAACAAAGATAACGTCGCACTTGAAAATTAATCAAAATCTTAAGATTAAACAATTAAACATAGAATATTTACAAAATCTATGGAACAAACGAAAAAAATAAACATAGTCGGATCACAATACACCAAAAAATGACATGGCAACCAGAAGAAAATACGCAGAACAACTCGTCAAGAGGAGGGGGGGGGGGGGGTCTTAGAAATTGGATAAATTTTCAATTTCTTTGCGAATATTACAAATTGATGAAATTAAAAAAATACGTCTCAATTTTAAAATACATACGCAAATACTAAACGATGACGAGGAGAAATTTTTTTACAAAAAATTCAAATTTTCAATTAGGTACTCAAATAGATATCACGATACCACGGGTACCTTTGAACTTTTAAAATTGAAAAAAATACAATGCAATTTTAAAACTGAGTGGTGGAGGAAAAGGCAAGTTTGAAGAAAATAAAAAAATCCCAAAAATTACACATGCAGATGAATAATGGAAATGGGGGAAGAAATTTTATAAAACAGTAATACTTTGAATTACCTACTCAAATATTACAATTATTATTTTAACTTTAAAAGGGTGAAAAAAATTCAAATACTTCGTTAAAAAAATATGAATATAGGAAAATTAGATAAAGTGATGGTGAGGGAGGGGGATAAAACTTCGATTTAATTTCAAATTATCTAGATACGTATCTCGAGTACCTTTTAAAATTCATACAAAAATAGACCAAGTTTCAAAATTTTAAAATATTACAGGGTTGAATACAGAGGAAAGGTGGAATTTATTAAAAATTGAAACTCAAAATCACTCAAATATAATTCAATGAGGGTCTTTAAATTCGTGAAATTCGAAAATACATAGATGAATAGGAGGGGGGGGGGCAAAAATTACGACGAAATCAATTCAATTATATCACGAGCATCTTTAAATTTCAAATTGAAATAAAATTGCTTAGAAAATTTATAGATAAGGGAATCCCGAGGGGAGAGGAAATTTGATAAAAATCACTCGAATATCACGACTATTTAAATATTAATGGGGGGGGGGGGGTAATACATAATTATACAAAGGAATAAAATAGAAACGTCCATCGGCGGAATGAATTCATCCCATTGCATTGCGTAATTGAACATCAAGTGTGTATAATTTTTCTCGTCGACGTTTTCAGCAGCGTTCAATAACCTTGAAATATTTCTTGAAACGGATACCAGCTTCGCTTTCACTTTCAATTCAGCTCGAAGAAATTGAGGAGAATTTACATGAAACAAAAAAAATGAACAATTAACAAAAAACATAATAATGGTACATGATCTAAAAATAGAATAAACAATAAACTTAAAATTATTCCACGAAATCGACTTATTCTTCTGATAATTAGGAAACAGTAAACTAAATTTCCCTAAAAAAATTGACCAATAAATGAAAAATTCGTTGGGTATGGATCGAAAAATGCCTTATTGCAGCTTAAATTTACTTCTGAATACTGGGAAAATTCTCATAGTGGACGGTGGGAAAGATGAAGTAGTAAAATTCTTCATGTAACAATTTAAAATCTTCATCACAGTTTGCCTTAATCATAAAATGCTTAAAATTATAATCTAATCAAGTAGGTCATTCTTCGTAGCCTACGTCTGTACTGCAAATATCCAGATCTAACTTTGGAATTTTAAAAAACGGTAGCCATTCTATCCACATAATTTTTCCACAAGGTAAATTCATCAGTTTGAAACTCAAAATGTACAAATACACCGTCTAAATTATTGGGGAAGGGCAGAAATCCTAAAAAAAAAACTCTCTGTTTTTATTTTGGATAAATAGTACATTTTTCTAGAAAATCAATAAAAATTTGACAATTTTTCCACACTTCGGGATTAAAATCACCAATAAAACGAGTATTTACACCTGCGAAGTATCAAAACAATTTTTTTAAATATAAAAAATGAAACAAACCTAACAACACAATCTGCTTTTCACCACAAATTTGAAAAAAATGCCCAATTACTACCAAAAAGCATCAAATTTGAGCCCACGTATCCCTTGTACCCCCTAAAAATACCCATTTTTTGATATTTCGATCAAAATTTGAAAAATTCGCAGATAAAAGCTTCCCTGGCACCCATTCCCAACGACAGACAAACCGTTGCAGCGGACAACATCGCACCTTTAATTACGACAAAGGTCATTCAAGGAACCCGGATCCACAAACAACTTGCTCGATTCAATTGCCTGGGATGTTGACGAATTCAACAATGAGGCCGCTTCACATCATCTCACATTCCGGTGTCAAAAGTCCACTCACTCTCACTCACCACTGGTAATGTTGCCAAAAAAATCCAGTCCTCCTCGCCCATTAAAACTAAGAAGCAACATTACGGGATACTATAAGAACAGACATATCATCTCATGTCTGATACCTACTAAACCCACAGAAGAAGATAGACACTATTAGGGAACATCCTCCAGGTGCACCAGGCATTATAGTTGCGTCTAGGACTTGCGGCACTCCGATTATTTTAATTCTATCACGGATACCGCACATACCATACCATGATGTACGACAAACGAGTTAGAATTGTAAAATAGTCGGAAAGAGTGGACCACCAAACCGACTGTGGCACCGTCGTGATATTGTGTTCTCGGCTGTTCTTCTTTACCCAGGATAGCTAAAAGACCGAACAGCGAACACCTACGTACCCATACCAGCCGCTCAAACAAACACCATATTCGTTGAAATTAGAAGCTGATCAACACCACTTGCGTAGGGACTAGTTCAACTTCATCGGCATACCCAGTCAGACCGAAGAAGAGAACTGCACAACTTTCCTTTGAAAGTTGTGATCTTTTATTGGGAGCCAAGCTCAGGCCAGAGATGAAACCAATTAAATTTTGCATTACGAGTTCTTGTGGTGATGCGGTGATGGCCGCAAGCACCGAACTAATAAAGTTGGACAGGGTTGGGAAGACCATACATTAAACCGAGTACGTAGTACCTATGGGACAAGCTAGACCTAACCAATTGAGAAAACCAAACGGGCCCTACACTCACACAACTGCACATCTACCTTTAAACCTTGGACCAGCGATTCGAACGATCTTTAATTGTAATTAATACATGTAATGTTGACCGCCCCTCAATACCCGTTGCTAAATACGACCCTGGCATGCCGCGCAACCCGAGATTCTCGGTACGATCGCACCAGGCATCGTAGAAAACTCAGGGTCTCTTCCGATGTCGTTACCGATATCGGCGCCTAAAAATTTCAACCCGCAGCAGACGTTCCTGTCCACAGTGCCAAGCCTACCGTGGAAGAATACCTGAGGTCTCTTGTGATCAACAAGGCAGGCTGGCGCCCAGAGATCAAGATACCACAGCCACCCCCGATCCATGTTTGGAGCTGACTTGCCGTGGGGTTCCCAGTTTCTGGGCACGATCGCGCCAGATATCCATCAGAATCCGAAGGTTTCACCAATGCCTTACAACATTGATATTCTCTGACTACGCCACCTACCCTCTGCCCGCCATAATTGCCAAAGTTGTTCCCTAATCTTACCCAAACCTCCAAGGAGAAAAATTATCTCCGAGAAATTGATAGAAAAAAACACGAAAATATGAAGAAACCAAAAGAAAACGCAAAAATGTATGCGAAGGAGAAAAATTCTAAAAAATTGGTAATAAAAAAAGGAACATCCTTCCACAATGAAATTCACCAAAATTTGTTCCCAATTTCCATCCTGAATTTTGAGGGGAGGGGGAACTACAATGAAATAATATCTACTAAATACAATACAATACACACAATTATGAAAAATTGAGCTAAAAAAATATGAAGTCACAAATTCCCTCAACTTGCTGAAAAAATTGACCAAGCTGAATATCAAGATCATCCGAATATCAAATACTTAATAACAGACAATAATTTTCCATCATTTTGCTTTTATAAGATGATCTAAGAAATTTCAACGGCTTTCACCCATTAGGTATGCTGGTCAAAATCCACCAGTCATTTGAGTCTAATAACAACCATCGGAAATAGGGAGTCTGTCAAAGAAAACTTGAATATACAATTTTTTTAATTAACCAGATACGTTCCACGTATCAATAACACACAATCTTGAGCCTGATAGTGGATTACGAATTCTGAAAATGAAACAACTCGTCGCTATGGAGAAAAAATTTCAAATATGGTAACACGATTCGTACCTATCACACAATGGATACCCAAACCAACCAGAATCATAATGGCCAAAATTCAGTCACAGGTTTGCGAAACACATTTTAAAAAGTCAGTAAATAATTGAACCCAACATTGAACATCGAAAAAGAAAACCCAAAATGACTACAGATGAAGTTACTAATCTTCATAATTGTGTTTTTTTTCTTCGATATTTTAATAAAAGTAGGTTATTTTCAAAACTAAATCGAAGTAACAAAATTCATTTCGTTGAAAGGAAATAATCTAAAACTGAATGGAAAATTATTCTAGAAATATACACTAGACCTAGACACTCACCGTCGTATTTATCGTTTCGTAGTAGGTACAGGTAGGTGTAGGTACTCGTAACTATGATTTCTTCTCGATTCTTTGCAGCATTTTACTGAAAAAAACCTAATTAATTAATTATCAATTAAAGATACAGGTATAATTACCAGTTTATCAGATATTGAGAAAATGAAACTACAAAAAAAAATCCAATACAAATGGTAAAAAAATTCAAACAAGGTATTCACTTTTTTGAAAATTTTTGTTCCTAGTAGACACCTTGATAGAATCCTGATTTACGAAATTTCACTACGTTACAAAGTATCGACGACACTCAAAATTTTCAAGAAAAAAGTCAACTTGGAAAAGCAAACAACTTTTTTCAGAAATTCGTATTTCATTTTTTATCAATATTTCAACTTATTACTCCAAACGAGCTCTAATTTCGCCCTCCCTCCCATTTTCATCGTTATTTTGGACCTAAGCTGGCGCAGAATTATCGTGATCACGAGCATCCATCAAATATCAATGTTCAATTTAATTATGTCTACTCACCATTTCGCACTGTAGCGTTCCAGCTCTTCAGAAAAAATATTCACGTCGCGAAGCTTATGAACGATCGCACGTTAATCACGCCATTATCCGTAGGTATTTTCAAAAATCTCAAAGCTCGAAAGTAAGGCATCCAGAAATCTGAAAAGTAAACAAAACATTAGAATTCATCAATCTCCATTATTTATCACAATTTTTCTGTAAAAAATTAAAATTTTACAACTTTTCTGAATACCTTCCTTCCCACATCCTCCAATTCATAAGTTTCTGGTGTTCTAGACTACTTTTCTATGAGTAAAATGAGATAGGTACGAAAACTCAAACTTTCAACTGCCCCACCAATTTACTTCTTTAAAAATAAATCAATTTTTTCTTCAAAAATTAACAAAACAACGAAATTCAAACTAAGCGAAGGAGAGAATCGTACAAATAATTCTCATTGGGTAAGTATATGAAATTAATTACTCTTCAATTCAAAAAAGTAAAATCAAGAATCTAGAAGATCGAGTTTACGAACAGCAATAGTTTTGAAAACTAGATCATTTTTCAAAAGAAAAGTCGCCTCAATTTCCTTTTTATCCAGAAAATAAACGTCTGTCCGATGAATTCGCATTACAAATGATCGAACACACTCAAAATTTTCAATAACAAATGCCTACTAGCTTGACAAATTCAAGTACCCATTAATGTGAAAAAACAATCAAAAAAAATTTCAATTTCATCTGGCAGAAAAGCACAATTTTTTTGAAATTTAGGAGCTCATCATTCGGAATGAATTCAAATATTGGCCTCCCCCCCCCCTCCTTACCAAAAAATCTAACAAATTATCAAGATCACCGATACCAACCAGCACACATTCAATATTTATGATTTACCTATTTAAATACACATCTACTCACCATTTGGCTCAGGTATTTTAGCTCTTGAGAGAAAATATTCACCATGTCACTGAACTTTTGAACGATACCACGTCATTGCGTCATTCTTCGTATTTCAAGGCTTCGGGGAATCTGAAAATCAAGCAAAATGTAATAAGTCATCATTATTACTGATCACTATTTTTTTTTACGTATTCATAATCGCTTTTTGAGTTTAATTTGACGGCCAATTTTTGATCTCAAGCGGAATATTGAGGTTTTCAAATTCAGATTCGATGATTTTCCACAAATATAGAGGTTAAAAAAATAATTAGTCTTTGAAAATAGGAAGTTTTTCTGGAAAGGATATTTCTACTTTAACAATATTAGAAAAAAAATTAGCTCGAGTGAAGAATTGACTAAACTGAACCAACATCACTTTGTACACACAAAAGAAAATCACAAATGGAAAAAAAAGCTTTCTATGAAAAAAATACACTAACCCAACACACGATAATGCTCGATTGCTTGATCACTGACAGAGTATAAATGCTAAAAGATGAAAACCATGTAGGTAAATACCTAACTTTAGTAGAAATGAATTTCACTATTTGTTAATCATTTGAACCTCAATCAAATCAATTTCAAAATCTACGATCGCCAAATAGCGGAATTACGATCATGAGATGAAATCGCGAACTTTAAAATCAAAAGCATGCGAAAAACACGTAACTGAAAATATTAGAGAACTTGAGAGGATAACAAAAAATTCTAGCAGTTACGATTTCGCCACAAACATTTTGGTTAAGAAAAAGTAATGAAAAAGCTCACATCAGTTACAATTTTCAAAATCACAACTTCATCAAATTATAAAATTTCAATTCCACTCACAGTTAAAGGAACATACCATGCATTCACTTGAGATGGAAACAATTTCAGTCGAATGTTGCGAAATACTACATAATACACATACTCGATAGTCGATATACCACAGACAACGAAACGATAAAAATAAATAAAAATTCACAAACGACAACCAACTGTTGAAAAATAAAATGGCGCCAAATAATTCATTCATTACTATTTTCATAATAATATTAAATTGTTGGGGGAAAAACGTGGATTTGTACAATATACACTTTCAACACGATTTCCATTAGCAAATAATAAAACGAGCATCAAAAGTAAATATTAACATTAAGAAAATTAAACAGACAAACTCAAAACTAAATTGAGCTACACGAACTGACGGCAGAAAAAATCGCGGGAAACCGAAACCTTGACCCTAGTCTCGTCCCTCACACACAAACACACATCTACACTGCTACGTACATGTGTGTCCAAACCTCCAGCCACACACACACACACACACAACACACAGGTGTGCAATGTGCATGAAACACATAAAGCCTTACAATCTTATGCAACTTTTACGTTGATTTCAAAAAAAAAAAATCAAAAAAATGGACCAGTAATTTTCAAAATGTACTTACAGCGACAATACTAGGCTGACGTTGAATTCGACACTAAACATTAGATAGAAATCCGGAGAATACGAAAAAGAAACGACGAAAGCATTTTTAAAGTACTAACGCGAATTTAAAATCGAATCAGGTACATAACAACGAAAAACAAGTCATCGAGATTATGCTCAAAAGAAACTTACAGAATGGCTAATTGGCTATGGCGTCGCGTCAGTACTGGAAACTCAAACTTCAGCGTCTTTGAACAAAAATCACACGCAAAAACGCACGACGGCAAGAGTGAAAGAAAATAAACCGAGAAATAATGAAATGAAAATGTTGAATTCAATTCAAGGACTCGACTGATGAACTTACACGTTACACTTGATGACTTGAACCCTGATCCCTGCACTACGTATTCTAACGGTTTTGCGATTGCGAGTCACGACTTGATCATATACATCTGCGCATGCGCGACATTGTTGCCATCAGTGTTGTCAAAGTTCACGAACGTTTAGAAAATGAACGTGAACGCGTTCGCGAACGAGCCACATCTTCGTGAACGTGAACTGAACGCGTTCATTTCATGATGAACGTGAACTGAACGCGTTCATGCCCAGAAAAATTGAACGTGAACGTCGTGAACGCGACGTTCACCACAGATTTTCAGGGCTAGAACAAAATCGCAGGAATAAGCTTGCTCTTGCGGCTCTTGTGTCTTGTCGTGTTGCGTGTCAATGTGCGATTATAGAGACTGCAGAATAACGCTGGTTTGCCTAGCTCCCTGCGCCTTGCCAGAGCAGTAAGAATGTAAACAGCAACAAAAACGACTGCAAAAGACCAACAAAACAGCCGCTTGGCGAACTGATAAGCGCCAAGCGGCTGTTTTGTTGGTCATTTGCAGTCGTTTTTGTTGCTGTTTACATTCTTACTGCACAAGAAAATTTTTTTAAATGAACGCGTTCAGTTCACGTTCATTTGCTTGTGAACGTGAACTGAACGCGTTCATTTGCTTGTGAACGTGAACTGAACGCGTTCATTTTTAAACGAACGTGAACTGAACGCGTTCATTTTTTTCGTGAACTTTGACAACACTGGTTGCCATACATTAACAAAGTTAAGGGTGCTGAACTTTTACACTCGAATTTTAAAAAATGAATATTTTATGCATTATTTAGGATTTCGTTCGTATGATTTTCAATTATTATTTCAGATGCAGTATCGAATTATACTATTTCACACAATATTATTTTACATTTGTTCACGTTTTCTATAAAATATGTATATGTACTTACGTGAGATTGAGTAAGACTTATGTAGAGTATCATCTTTGCTAGTATGCTAGTAAATTATAATGTAAGGTACCTATTCGGCGAGTTTTTTCTAAAATTTAATTGAGCTGTAGATGAAAAATTGTACAAAAGGGTTGTATGGCAGTTGGAAATCTACAAACTACCATATTACGTTCATCATTTTCCACAATCAGATACCTATTCGTCATTACATCGCATTGATTTCTTGTATAATTTCTCGGTAATTGATGAAATACCTAATGAAAGCTTTGTCTACGTGCTTCATTATTTTTCAGAATGGCCAACATTGGTATTATTCTATTCGGTGCAATAATTTTACGCGAAAAAAATGTCAATGGAATCGCTTACCAAAATGAATTACAGAGACATTCGCCGTGAAAACTCGATGATAAGTAATGTGTCTTCGGTCTGAAAAGTTGAATCAGGAAACAGCACAAAATACGTAACACTGGATTCTCGAGCTTCCAACAGCACAAAACACCTGTCAAACAAATAGATTATTGAATACGACGCGAAAATACCTAATACAAAAATTATGAAAAATAAACAAAAATGGATGATTCATAATTAAACACGAAACATCAAACATCTCAATTGGGTGAAATATGTTGGTAATTCGAATTTTAAACAATACATAACTGTGTGTTTGGTATTGAAGCCGTTCGTTCAATTCTTCAAAAATTATTTCTATCAAGATAAATTGCAAGAAATATCACTCGAGTAATAAAAAACTGGTACATATAGATATCATTTAAAGGAATGAGCATCAAGAAAAGTAAATGAGAATTAAGAAATATCTATAAACAAGGTAAGTTGAGCGATCAGACGTAAAATTTTTCAAAAAAATTCAATACTCAATATTTATTACCTGGCAGGTAGAAAAAAGAATCGCCACTTTTGAAGATTAAACAAAACCCCTAAAAACTTGAAGTAAAATTACTTCAACAAAAAAAGACTGGCTGACGTTCATAAAGAAAAAAAACATAGGAAGTACACTGGGCAAGTTTATTAAAGACATATCAAAACTTACATACATTGTCGTTGCCTGCCTCTTTCATTTCCTATGCATTTAGCCCTGTTGATTTTTTCTCAATGTAATTCATCGTTAGATTTGTGTAGAAATATATAATTCACTTTCTTCGACGAAGCTTATAAATACGATGATTCCTCCAGGCATCAGTAAGTATCTAAAAATCGAATAAATACCGTAAGATCGTGTGATATCAATACCGTATACTCAACACAAATGCTTGAGCATGCCTACACCGGATTCCGATGAAATCTAAGCTTGTATACGTTTAGAAATATTAATCTAACGTATTGATTTCAAAAATTACAATTCTGACATTACCAACCTGAAAATTAGAAGCCGGTTTCGCAATACGAACGATCAAGTTGAATTCATTCAATACAAAATTAGTGTAGGTAATCAACGGAAATGAATCTGTATAACGTATCTATGCAGACGACGCCAATGGGCAGCATCATCTCATTTATTGAAACCTATGACAGTAGGACAGAAAAAGGATTAGCCGGTACGATATTGGTCAAAACTAACACACACAGATTGTAAAAAATGAAAAGAATAGCCTCCAATTCTATCGTAGATGTGCAAATAATTCAATAGTTTAAATACCTAAAACGAAACAAACCATGGTTTGTTTTGCAATAATTGAATTTCAATCACAATGCATATAAAATCATGTCGAAGTTAAATAGCTCGATCTGACGAAGTGACGACCAACTGGCAACTGCCATACTTTACGTAATAAAAAAAATAGAAATACGAAATTATTACAATTACTTACTTTTAGGGCATGGTTACAATTAGGTATTTTATAATAAATCAAATGACAAGCTACTACGAACGTAAAGACAGACACCAAATGCCGAATTACAATGCTAATGAATAATGAAAATTGAAAATGAATAGAATAATGCCAATGGCGGCCGGATTGACGAATTCGAAATTCGAATTGAAAAATAAAAGTGATTCCTGAAATCTGATGACCTGGGGTGGTGGGTGGGGAGTATTCAAATGCGCAAGAACGGCAAGAACCGAGGGTTCCTACGGGAACCCTAAAAACCAAAGTACGCAGTACTAACTAATATGACGTCACTCAGATCATGTCGAATGATACTATGTAGTCCGAAAACAACAATTCTGCCTCCTTATCAACAAATGCAGTGATAAGTGATATCAAATTGAAACCGCAATTTTCAATTTTTGAAAAAAATGACGTAAATCGAAGAAAATATTAAAAACTGTGGTAAAATTTTCGAAAAAATTGGTAAAATTAATCAGTTTATTAATCTAGAAAGAAATCCAACCATCGGAAAACCTCACAGAAGAAACCAACCGCAAATGTTTGCCGAACGAAACTTTATCAACGTATTTCGTCCCAGTAAGTTCTTCTCTTCGAAAAAACCTTTCAGGGTTCGTAATTTTCATAAAACTACACCAAAAGACTCGAAAACATTCAACTTCCTATATCGGGTGCATATATCAGCGTCGTATCGAAAATGCTACCGTCAATTTACCAGCTCTGAAATAGGAAACAAAAAAGAACTTGTACTGCAGGAAAAATTGATACCGAATTCACGCAACACCGATGAAGCTTACTTCGCTCAGAAAGCATTGATTAACGATTTCATTTCAAGCAAAACATCTGCCACCGACGAAGACTGGGATATCCTGCTACAAAATGTCAGCAGTTTGCCCGGAAAATTGAACGAACTCAATATAAATCGAAAAGTAATGGAACAAATCGCCCGGAATGGCAATCTAGACTTAACAAAAGATTATTTACGATTTATGAAAAAAAGAGGCAAAAAGATCGATCAATCTATCGTCATCGAGTTTCTAAAAGCGTGCTATAACAGTGAGGCTAGTTTAACAGAAGAAGATCTCAAAGAAATTCGGGTTTTCACCAATTACCTGATTATTAATTTTCAAGTAATGGATTTAGAATTAGGTACTGCCACGATTAGAGGATTGACAATTTTAAACGATTGGCACAAAAGCATGGAAATTGCAAAAAATTTAGTAAAGAATGGTGTGAAGATTAGCCCCGCCTTGTATTCGATTTTGATGATATGTTCACTAAAAAATCAGCATTATGAATCAGCTCGTAAAATTTTACATGAAAATCTCACAAAGCCATTCAAATTGCCTGAATACTTGTACATCAAATGGATAGAAGTTTTTCAAAATCATCCGAATCGTTTAGAAGAACTGTTGATTTTTTTCAAAGAAAATTACATCATTCCGAAAAAATCCACCTGCGATTATTTAATTCAAGTTTATTCTCAGCTTCCTCCGGAACAAAAACTCGAAGGCAAATTTACCACTCAGAATTTCAAGTAAGTATTATATTTATTCGTTAATCATCGATTATACGTTATAATAATTCATTTTACGTTATTTGCAGTGGTCAATGTGAATGTTGTCAAAAAACATTAGAGAAAAATATTTTACTAGAAAACGAATTCAACGAAGTTCGAGATGCCTTCCTTAATCGTGTTATAGTTGGTAATGATATGTTCAAGAATTACACTCCGTCGGAATTGCAGGCGTTTTATAAAATGGTCCAGACTCATGGTCCTTTTGATATTGTGATCGATGGATTAAATGTGGCTTATTTTCAGGGTACCAATGTACCTGATCATCAGAAAGCTTTATTGGTTTGTTCGATAGCTGTATGCGTCTATCAGGCAGTTGAAACTTCGAATTAATAAATGAATTCCTATATGTTTCAGTTAGAAAGAGTAGTTGATATATGCTTCCAATATGATAAGAAAATATTCATAATTGGAAGAAAACATATGAGAAAATTTACTCATCTTATAATGGAAAATATTAAGGAAAAGTGTCATATGTTTCTGATTAATGACGAGTGAGTAAATGGATTTTGGATTTCATATTGTATGAAAAAATGCTGTAGAAATCTCTTTTTTTTATATAGAAAAAATCAGTTGAATTTTAATGTTCTTAGTAGTTTTTACGAGTAACTTGAATTTTTAGTCTTAATATTAATGAATGATGATGTAGCTGAAAAATGAATTTCTTTGCTTTTTGAAATTATCTGCGAAATTTCAACCTAATTTTCACTGTTCATAAACCCACCTTTTCGAAATAATTTCATCACCTTCTCATGACAAAAAATTTTAAACCCGAAATCAATGATATTGTTTTAAAAATGTTTTATTTTTATTGAAATGATCAAATTTCCTGCAAAATTTCAATATATTTTGAAGTCCTCTAATGCAAAATTATTCAAATTGAGCTCAAAATCGATAACATCACTCGAAAATGATTTCAATGAGTGTTTTGTCTTCCTCGCGAAATTTTTCAGCTTGATCTAGTCTATGTAGGTTTCAAGTTTACTTGAAAAAATGTTATCAATTCCATTTTCTATAATTTTTTGGGGAAATTTTGTGATTTTTTCCTTGAAAAGATTACACTTCAAGACCCTTTTTTCGTGCTTGGATTCTAAACTCACCAACCTTAGTCCACCTATTAATCTTCGCCAATCTGAATTTGTTTTTATAGCTCGGAAGATGATCCTTTTATGACGTATGCTACTTTATATAGCGGACCGAATTGTTATTATGTTACCAAGGATTACCTAAGGAGTGAAAAATTCCGTCTTGGTGACTACCGTCTGTGCAATTTATTCAGACAGTGGCACCTCAGTCATCAAATCTTGCCAGTTACTGTATTACGCGGAAATCTACAAGTACTATTGAGCTATTCCAATATTCTATCTTACGTGCGAGTTGAATCTATCAAATAATACCTTTATGTTTTGTTCTAGAATATTGTGCCGTTTAAATTACGTGTACAGAGAACTACACCTCAAAGCTGGCACATTCCTTGTTACGAAAATGGTTATTGTACTGATGATTTTTTTAAAAGAAGCGATTCGGTCAAATGGTTGTGTCTGAAAAGATGATAAATGATGTTTTTTGTTTTACTATCGGTTTTTTAACACGTTCATTATTATTAATACATTTTTGTTTTCCATTATGAAGAAACTTGGTGAAAATCTGATCAACTTTTTAATGGAACCACTTGAAATGTCCGTCTATGATTGGGACAGGATTTTGATTTTTGGGAAGAGGCAATTTCAAAACCTCCGTAGCTAAACTTCAGTTACCCAAGTTGGTATCTCGATTTTTTGAGAATTTTCGAAAATCTGAAAATCTGGGTAGGTTTTACGTTTCTTCAGACGTGATGAAAAGATCCTTATTAAACAATAACAAATATCGATGTTTTGAATCAAAGTTGAAATTTTCCAGCCGTTCTGGGGCTTCTAGTGGAATTTCGAATTTCTGCGGAGGACACTTATTCACTTACGCAACCAAAAATCCACTTTTAACTTCTTATTGACTATTTCAACGATAAAATCCACCTTCGGTTCTCATGTAATATCGATTACCTGAAATCAAATTTAATCGCTTCCAGCCATTCTGAAGTCTCCAATCAATTAAAATTATTTCCAATTTAGTGATTATTCAAAAATACACGCTTGAGATGTCAGCTTAGGAATCGAGTCCAAAGTGGGTTTTCTTATTTAACTGTACCATTGATAGGTTAATCTATGTCAATAGGAAGCGAGAACTCTATTTTTAGTTGCCAAAGTTAATTCGGATGCCTTCTGGACAAATTCGAAAATGCTGGGAAAGTCAAAATTTCGCTGGAGGCTCCTAAATGGCCAGAAACCGTCAAATTTGGGTTTGAGAGCAGCGTCACTAATCGATAAATCATGTCGAATTCAGAAATTCTGAGAAGGAAAAGGAACTTTTTGTGGATTTTTTAGTTTTCTCTTTCTCAGAGTAATAAAAATTTGAGTCAGAATTTGTTTTAAAAATTTAATCAATATTTTGCAATGTTTTCGAGCAGAGGGGGGAGGGGGTCGCTGAAAATGATATAAATTTGCTAAAAAAAATAATTATTACTTCGTAGAGACATCGTCAACCAACCCCTTCAAGGACTCGAAACCAGGGTCGGTTGCAGCGCGAGGGGGTGTCCCCCCCGATCCCAAATGCTTTTGAAGTCGTCAAATCGGCAAATATTTCGTGAAAGTGATATTCAGTCGGCAGATTCGGTGTCGAGTCAGAAAATTAAACATTTTGACGATTTTTTTCGCTTGTGGATTTTTAATCTGCAATTGTATCTTTCAACTCCCCCCCCCCCACGCCAAAAATTGTTTTGATACCGTATCTGCTCGCAACTCAAAGATGGGTTTTTTGTTAAGTGGTTTACAAGAAGAATAATTTTATAAAAATTGAATTAAATTATGAAAAAATATACATTTTATTATAAAAATTTTAAATTTGAGCAATACGTGATTTAAAATTTTTATAAGTACATTCAATTATGGAAAAGATTGCAAAATTCGCAGGAAATCGTTCAGATTTTCAAAAATTGCTGATATTTCAAAACTGCTGAAAAAAAAACACTTAAGATCAGCGCTTAGTGTAAAATCACTAATCCCAGCAATGCTATTCGAGAAATCGTAATAAGTACTTATTTGGCACGGACTAATTTTTAAATTTCATCAGTTTTGTTGAAAAAGTAATATAAGGTCAATGAGGCTAATTGTGGACAGTTTTTTTTTCTTATTTATTATGCATTATTTCGATCCTACAGAATATTTTTCCAAATGTGCTTAAAGCATTTAAAGTATAAATTTTAAGCTACATTTTCGTACAATTGAAAATTCTTCTATGTACATGAATTAGTTTCGAGTAATGAATTGTCCAAAATTGGACCTGCCATGTTCACAAGTACCAGCGTAATTTTGAATAAAGGCACTAAAAATGAGCTCCATGACTCATTTTACAATGTTCAAATTATTTTATAATGATCGTGATTTCGAAGTATTTTAAGCTTAGTTTCCCAATTGTTAGCAGAAAGTAAATAATTCCTCGTTTACAAATTACCCCATGTTTATAAGCAGCCTGATTGACTTTACATTTCAGGATGCATTTAAACAACGATTTTTTAAATTTTGGAAATTCACTCTAAAAAATGGAGATATCTTGGACAGCTAAAATTTTGATTATGGGAATTTTACGACATCAATAGTGGTTCCTTAATTTGTTCGAGATTCGATTCCAATTCGAAACTATGTCAATTGAAAATTTAAATACGACATGATATTTGAAATCTAAAATAGTTTTCGTATTATTTTTAATCATTGAGTACCTAATAATAATAATTAAAGCGTCCGTTTTAAAAAACATTAAAAACAACCATGGTCGACACTCGACAGTCCATTTTGAAACTCTAACTTCAGACAGTTATTGTGAGAAAAAATTTACGCCCAGAAAAATGGGAACTATTTTTAAGAATTGTCAAACACTTGAGAATAAATAAATTAAATAATCGGTGTTGAAATTTTTCTCGATGCAAATTTCTTTCCAAAATAAAATAAAATCAGATTCAGAATTTCAAAATGGACTTTGGACTACGGTTATTTTTAAACGGACGCTCCAATTAATTACATATTCTCTAATTAATTCTCAATTTAAAATAATCGTAGCTACACAGTAATTCAAAATTCATTCAATAACACAATACCCATTAATTCAAGGAAAAAAAATTAAAAATAAACCCAACCAGTTCGCACCATTTTCCATTCAAGATGTCGTTCCAGTCGACACCACACTAGCGCTCCTACATCGCGAAACCCGTTCAACCACGTTACCCTTCTCCAACATTTACTCTGTGACATCCCTCTCGGCTTCTCTGTTTAGTTGTTTTCTTCCAACATTTTTTCATCTCTCCTTTCCCTATTCAGTGAAGGTGTCTAAGTGTTTTTGTTTAAATGTTTCGATGTCGCGCGTTCAATTAATGTAATTATTTGTGTTAAAAATGCTTTATTAATTATTATTTCGTATTAATTTCGATTCGCGATCGTGTATCTATCGTATGGTGTGATGTGTTCAGTGTAAATACTCGGTTGAATACATTTCTAGTGAAATAATCGCGGTGAAGATGTGATACGCGTTTGGTAGCGTTTTATAACAACCTGTTTGATTTCAAGAAAGTCCAGTATGTATTTGAATTGTTTATACCTTTGATATGCGTTTTTCTTCGTTATTTATTTATCATATATGCATTTTTGATCCATGTTGAGGTTATTTTCTCATCTACTTTGCACGAGTTGGCCAAAATCACCCTCGAATCGATGGTATGTTTTTATAATGCAACTACAGTGCAGTATTTAGGATTGCATCGAGTTATCGCTAATAATCCTTCGGCTTAGGATTTATTTACGCAAAAATACTCGACCCTTGGTATATTTCGTAAGTAATTATGAGCATCGATTCAGCATTGCTAACACAATGCATTATTTTTCCACATTGTTTCCAGTATTGTACTCGTCGAGTATACGAATTGTTTTTAAAATCTTTGTTTATTACGATCGCCTTGCGATAGCGAATAACTCTTTGGTATCGGTGTTTTGAAAAAATAACCTCAACAGTACAAAAGCGTTAGTTGTTAGTTTATTTCTAATGAATAGCGTGTGCTAAAGTCAAGGTAGACAACACCTCAGCCACCTCGAGGCAATTTTTCAACCAAGCTTCCTTTCTGACTGCAAGTCGAGCTCGATCCGTGTGTGAAAGTTTTAGCTTTAGAAAGAGATAGTTTTTGATTGGGTGATGTTAAATTATGCGAAATATTTATTAGTGTGATTTGTTAATGACTAAATGGCCTTGACAGTTTATCGCTGTGTAATTTTTTATTAGCTGCGGTGATAGAGATGAATGATACATGTGTTGGAAAATCTAATCGTAGGAAACCGTAGTAAAAAAGTTGATAATTTTGCTAAACAGAACTCGGTTGAATGAACGAACGTGTCGGAATTTTTGGAGGGAATGAGTGGTGATTTATCAAAAGGCGCCCTTATTCTGGAAATCACCCCGAACCAATTAAGAAGACATGGGTGTACTCCCCTTGTTAACAAATGTTAATCTTTAGACACGTTGCTGGAAAGGTAATGCACCCTGCGGTTATGGGTGTTGGAATCAGCGCAGATGTGTCGATCGTGTATTTCGAGGGTATCTGATCCACTGGTGAATTTTTCCACTCTTGGACTCGATGGAAGTTCGGTCCGAGTTGAAACAATACAGCTCCGGAATACCTGAGCATATTGTGAGGCGTGCGCGACACGTACGTAAGAAATTTTTTTCCAGTATTGTTATGTACGTTGAGAGAGAGGACGATAAACGATGCAAGACGAATGCGTGTGTGTATTTGTAAAGCTATCGAAGCGAAGCGGTACTCTCTGTATTTCTTCCACGTACCATAGTACTTGTACTGCTCTGCGAATCGACTAGGTAACATGATCTTGACAACCAACACCAAGTGAAAGATGAACGGAAGTTCTTGCATACTTGTTGTCGTCGCCAGGTATGTAGCTTGTCATTATCGACGCTAATGGCCCCCCTGCGAACCTTGAAACATCTTCTGGCTCGTAGTCGACCGACGCGACGTGTCAACCGGTGCCGATCCCGAAACCAGTACTCGATTTTTAAACAAATCTACCTCTGGGTAACGCCAGATCACCCTGTGAAGCCCTCCAGTACCCTGATTTTTTGGTGCAGATTTGGAAAACCTACGATAGTACGGTGGTTGGATTTGAGACGTGAATAAATCGAGCGAGCGATTCGTGTAGAGGATAGTGTTGATACGAGTTTGTCGTGATGGTAATGTATACACGTTGTAAAAATACGTACGCGAGGCAGCTCGTAATTTACGGATGTTTATTTAAAGACGTTCGACTCCAAAGGAATACCATGGTTACCCCTGTTTTAATATTAACCACTACAAGGGGCCCGGCTTTTGTATCTTTCAAAGGTTACAAATCAGCTGATGTGAGAAGTAAATGACCGTAGGAGAACGAAAGTGTGTTGGGTTTTTACGGTTGTGATGTGAGGACGAGGGTTTTTTTAGTTCAAGAGGTCATTTCGAGTGAAAATTGGGGGAAATTGTTGTGGTTGGTTTGAATGAAACTTTTGATCGAGGGGGGGGGGATTTCAAAAATTGATGATTTTGATTTCTACTCCGAATTGAGATCGAATTTTTAACAGATTGAGCAATTTTTGAAATTTGGCGGTGCGATTGAATAAATTTCAAAATTGATGATGTTTGAAGCCAATGCAAAAGTAATGGATTTTCCATCGATTTTTAGCAGTTTTCAGAAGTTCTGGAGGCTCCATTTCAGTAGAATTTTAAATTTTCTTCGTTTAATCGGTCAAAACCTGAATCTGGAAATTAGTTGTGGTTTAATCCAGGTATTTTCTTGACTCTTACCAACTTTCTAGCGTTCTGGAAACTCCAGCAGGCATCGTAGCAGGTCACTTTTTCAGGGTGTTTGTCACTTTTTTCATCCAAAGGTCACTAAAAGTCACTTTTTTCATCCAAATGTCACTAAAAGTCACTTTTTTCGCATTTTCAAGCAAAAATTCAAATTTTTACCCAAAAATTGCTATCTTTCAAAATTCTTTAAGAAAAAAATTAAAAGTTGATGATTTTTTAAAAAAATTTTGGCCTCGCTTCGCTCGGGCAGTATTTCAATGCTTCTATTTCTACATTTGACAGAATAAATCAATAATTTTGGCTAAAATAAATCAATCAAACAATTGAAATATCACAGATTTTCAAATAATTCATTTCACTGATTCAAAAAGGCACAGTTTTACGAAAATTGACTGATTTATATTTAGAGAGTAGATATAGGTGGTCATTATTAATTATTTGTTCTAAAAACCTCGTCATTTTTCAATTTTTCTTTGCTCAATTCTGTATAAATTAATTAATTATGTATATC
The DNA here is from genome assembly GCA_033439095.1 of Pseudococcus viburni. Lineage (NCBI taxonomy): Eukaryota > Metazoa > Arthropoda > Insecta > Hemiptera > Pseudococcidae > Pseudococcus > Pseudococcus viburni. The sequence continues at coordinate 603,924 of JAVBJF010000115.1, read as the reverse complement.
TGCCTCCTAAAGTGCCACTAAAAAAAATTAGATTTTTAGATTACCTAAATTTTTCATTGAATTTTGACCCCCGCCCCTCATTTTTTCTTGAATTCTCAGCCCTCTTTCAACTGTAAAAAAAATCCCCTCCCCCGGAAAAATCTATTTTTTGGTTACTTTTTGGTCACTTTTTGCTCAAAAAAGTCAATAAAAGTCACTTTTTTTCTTCGAAATTTCGGTATGATGCCTACTCCAGCAAAATCTCGATTTTTCTAATGAAATTTCTAGCATCTTTAGGGTTGATTTTCGGTTCTGTAAATGTAATTAATAGTTAATTTCGAGTCCTCGAACATTTGTAAGGAATTTTCCAGTAAGTCTGGAGTCTCCAGTGAAATTTTTAGGGTCAATTTGGTAATAACGAATTTTTTTAGTTCGAGATAATAAATTCCAGGAGTCGAAAATGTGGACGATTTCAAAATCTCCATCTCTTAAATCGTTTCAGGATATTTTACAATTGTACTGGAGCCTCCGGTGAAATTTAAATGTTTCCAGAATCTTGAAGTTTCCTCAAAAATTAGGAAAATGAACTCTTGAGGAGTGATAGTCTGTTGAATATGTCATTTCGATCGCCTCGAATAATGAAATGAAATTTTTTGATCCATTTCTGGAGCTTGCAATAAATTTTTAGTTTTATCCAGTATAGGGTGTCCATGGAAAACTTAGTTTTTCTTTTTATTTAAAATTTTTTCTGTAGATAATAAATTCAAATTTTCAAATTTTTGTGGTGAGGGGGAGTTGGGTGGGCTCAAAAATTTTCATAATTGAATTTTAATATTTTTTGGCCCGAAGAGAAGCATCTAAAGAGCTCGTAAAAAGTATATAGTGATTTTGAAAAAAAAAAAACGTTAGATCCTCATCCATTTTATATCACTCTTATCGATGCAAAATTTCGGGATGTAAGTACATCATGTGAAAAATTATCCTCGCCCTCTCCTCCTGGTTTACGAATTTCATATTCAAAAGGTCTGGAAAACCTGGAAAAGTCAGGGAAAATCATTTTTGAAATATAGTGGACACCCTGCCAGTATTTCAAAGTATTTGGGCACAAATCAATTATCAAGTTCCAGATATGTCTAAGCTTTTTGTCAACCTCTCGATCGATTTTTGAATTTTTTCTGACATCCTGGAGCTTCCAATAAAATTCAAATTCCCCCTCCCTCCCTCGCTCCTCCGGTAAAATATAAATTTCCTCTAGCATTTTCAAATTTCTTACAGATCAGAAATATTTTGATTTTCTCACTTACTTTCACATCTCATAAAAATATAGAATTGAACTCTACGAGCTGAAATTTTTTTATAGTGAATTTTCGACCTATCTTAGTGAAGTACCATTTTTTGATTGTTGCGAATTTTCTAGTAAAATGAGAATTTTTCTACATGTATTTTAAACCCTCAAATATAATGGAAATGAACTCTGAAAGCTGGAAGTCCCTCTGATGTTTAATTTTGATTTCTTCGAACGATAAAACGTGATTTTATCATCTTTCTGGAACCGGTGAATTTTCACTTTTTTCCAATTTGAAGAAATTTCCAAAATGGGGTAAATTGCTGCAGGAAGATTTAATTTCCAAAAGATGAATTTTTTCGACCTCGTCGATCGATTGTGAATATGTTTTCAGACGTTCCATAGGCTCCAGCGAATTTTCTAATTTTTACGATCCTTTAAAAAAAGATAGAATTGAATTTCAGAAATTGGAATTCCATCGAATGTAAACTTTCAACACATATGAGTATTAAATTGCAAATTTTTGAAATTTCTGAATCCTCCAGTGAAGTTTTAATTTGCTTCTGAACGATAAGAAGTGTTTTCTGATCATTCTCATTTCTGGAGCCTCCAGAGAACTTTTCAGCTTTTTCCAACATTTCAAAATATCTCCAAAAACGATAATAAATCAAGTTTTAGAGAATAAATTTTTCATCGATGTGTTATTATGATCTCATCGAATGATTTTTAAAATTTTCATACGTCCTGGAGTCTCCAGCGATTTCTTAATTTTATTTTGATTCGCACAATTTCTCGGAAGAAACTGGAGATGAATTTGTAGAAACGGAAAGTTTTTTAGTGTTTACGTTCGACTTTCCCGAATAATAAGAGGGAATTTTTGGATCATTTTGCAAGCTCCAGAAAATGTTCAAAATAAACTTTTAAGGCTTAAATTTCGCGTTGATGTTTTTTCGGCTTCATCGAATGATTTCTATTTTTTCCATGTCTTGGAAAGTATCCAAAAAATTGTTTCATTTCCTCATTTATTTTATTCGTCTTCATAGATGAATGAAAATTAAGTTCAAAAGCTGAAATGCTATTGAGTGCGTGTGTTTTAGATCTCCCTATAAACGATTTGAGGCAATTTTTTGATCATTTTAGAGCCTCAAGCGAATTTTTGTTTTTTTTGTTTTTCAAAATATCTTCAAAACTATAGTGAAATCAATTTTAAATTTTTTTACCTCTTAGAGGCTCCAGAAAATATTTTAATCCTCGCACTCATTTTCCAACTCTTGGAGGAAAAAATTCATTTCTAGAAAGCGAAAGTGAAAGAAATGAAGACATTGATACTGAATAACTTTTGCTCCTCAAATTCTAAATGTTGGAAGAGGGAGAAGAAAGTCATTAGTTGAATGGATACGATCTCATTTTATTGACTCATTATGAAGTAGCAAAATGAACACGAAAATTTCCAACTGAAACTGAAATTGATTTTTTGGGATTTTTTCGACTCGAAACGAAAATTTTCTCAAAGAAAAGAATCATCATTTTCGAAAATTTGCTGTCTAAAAATAAACAATGTAATTTTGCCATTTCTGTAATTTCAAGAAATTCGGTTGAAAAAAGTGAGCACTCTGGTTCACCAAATTTTTCGCTATTTCTGCACTCGAAGAAAGTATTAAATTGGATAATGAATAATTTCGTTTTTGAGTTAAAATTTCTGTTCATTAAATTATTTTCTCTTGATTTTTCTTTCACACGAGATCCAGAATCCCTCCTCCTCGCCTTTCCTCTCCTTTATCAATTTAATCTTCAGCGAGAATTCTTTAGATCAAGTTGTCGTGTTTTTTTTTGGACACCCTGTACATTTTTTTTTCATCTTGCAAATAGCATTCCAAACTGGGGATTTCCTGCTACGAATCGCCCAGAAATGAATAAACCAAACGCGAATAAAATCGAGCCATACGAAATAATCGATACATGTGTCGGTGTGGGTACAAAAAATGAATCACAAATATCAGCGATAAGAATACTATAAAGATAATGGTCTATTGTTGCTAATCATGACTCAACCCTAGCATCATCGCAAAAGGCTGAATAATCTACACTTTCACAATTCGTGTTTCTGCTTGATCAACGTGTATGAAAATTCTCTAATTTTGGAATCGGCATCGACTTCCCTTCCCTTTGGGTCTGGTTTTTATCGTGAAAATGAAAATACATTCGTTGTTCTTGCTCGTGCTATGGAATCTTAGGTGCTAAGACGCCGCCAGCAGCGTCAGCCAGTTAGAGAATCGGACGATAGCGATATTCGAAAATAGTACATACGTGATTTTCAAGTATAAACAAACACAAATGGCGATGGCGGCGGCTTATAATACCGTTATGTACTGTTTGTGTTCAGGACGCTGAAAATATCCGTCCGAATGTCTCGACTTTTTGGACGCGAAATGAGAAAAATACCAATCGAGTTTGTACTATTTCTATTTTCTTTCGAGACGACTCAATCAGGGGCTAATTATATTGGCAAATTGTTTGCTGAGGCCATTTCACTATTTAGTCCAAGTACGAGCATGGTTTATGTATTTACAACCTTAATTAGCATTCGAGATAAAATTCTACACAAAAGGAGAGAGAGCAGAGAATATCACCTATTGAGATACATGTGTAGTTTCAGCTAC